>PPNS03000046.1:0-86168 GCA_003708225.3 Williopsis suaveolens | reverse complement strand
AACTATTTTGGGATAATTACCTTATTTGGACAGTATTAAATCCATCCGCAGCCTACGGATGTCAAGGGGTCCCCATCCGCACTTCCTCACGGATGTCCCCAACTGCGACATCCGTTGCAGGTCTAGTCACCATCATTCGTTCTAATACTATTCGGCACTAGTGATATCATTCTAGTGCCTGATATTGAACTGTGGTCTGTGCACGCCCTTCTTCTGCGATAAGCCGTGCACTGGGCTACACTGAAGATCAGTTCGCGAGTTCTTCGCGAACTCGTTTGTTGTCTGCAATTTCTCCCCTTCCCATCATGTACCACATCAAAAGAACGGACTCAAACCAAAAGAACGCAATGACCACAGCGATGGAGGAAGTCAAAGTGGAAACACCGCTCACACAGTACATCGACAATGAGAAGCTCATTAATGAGGAGTTTAAGATCTGGAAAAAGACTGTACCATTGTTATATGACACCATCCAGACATATGCGTTAGAATCACCTTCCCTCACAGTGGAAGCCCTTCCTGGTTTGGAGATGTCCCAGGATGGTAATGAGTTGGGCGTCAATTTCTTCCTAGGGACTTATAATACCACAGGTGAGAACTATTTGAAACTTTGCTCTGTGAAGTTGCCAGGCACGTTATCTTTGGAAAGTACACAGCCTGTACCTATCCCATCTGGTGGTGAGTTGTTCTCAAAATTTGCTGTCAAGCAGAAGTGGATGCATCCTGGCGAAGTGAACAAGACTCGTTATTCCAATGGGTCCATTGCTACGTTTACAAAGACTGGTGATATCAAGATCTGGACCTTAACTGAATCTGAACCTCTAAAGACTTTGAAATATCACACCAAAGACGGATTTGGTCTTGAATGGTCCCATGATGGGAAATATTTGGCCACTGGTGGTGAGGATGCCAAAGTAGCACTGTGGTCCATGGATAAGGATACACCTGAGAGGGTCTATGGTCAACATTCTGCCATTGTGAATGATTTCTCATGGTCATATGAGATCCCAACTTTATTTGGCTCTGTATCCGATGATCAAACCGTCAAATTTTTCGATGTCAGATCTGATCAAGTGCTTATCGATATCCCAGAGGCACATGCAGACGTCATCAATGCCATCGAATTCAATTCAAAATTACAAAATTTATTTGTGACAGGTGGAGCAGACAACATTATCAACGTTTGGGATTTGCGTAACACCAAGGTACCAATGAGACAATTATTTGGTCATAATGGGGCTATAAACCAGTTATCTTTCAATAATGATGAGCCTGAACTGTTGGCATCAAGCTCTAACGATAGAAGAATCCACATTTGGGATCTGAGCAAATTGGATGAAGATTTTGACCATGATGACTATATCAAGAACGAGAAGGAAGATCCGTGTTTGAGATTTATTCATGGTGGTCATAGCTCGAAGGTGAGCGAATTCAAATGGGTTCCTGGTGTGAGTGAGACTCTGGTTAGTGTTGGTGAGGATGGATTGATTGAGGTTTGGAAACCACATTTTGAAGAGGAAGATGAGGATGAGGATGAAGTGGAAGATCAGAAGGCTAATAAGGATAAAGAAGCCAAGCCTCATGAACCCAAAGATGCTGAAGGTGATGAAAAAATGGCAGAATAGAGACCCTATGTAATACTACAAATCAATTCAAACGAGACTTTTTGTACTTTCTATATTTCACTTATTCAACTCTTCATAGTAATCCACGGTGATTATCTTGACAACTTTTTCTCTCTTGTTCTTCAATTGTTCCAGCTGTTCATCAATGTTAAACATGATCATCTCAATCTCATCGTTAATCATCGACTGCCAACCGTTATGCTTTTGACATTTCCTTTTCTCTAGCAAACAGATCTTACCCGCCACAGCATCCATGACGGTCTCCGACTCTTCGATCAACAGTGTCTTTAATTTTTCTATATCGTTGGATAGTAGTGATGTTTCTGTGATGTCTTCACCGAGGGTAAGTATTGCTTCAAAGCCACATAGGGTGATTTTCTTCTTCTTTCCAGAGGATAGCTCATCATTGAGGAGCTTGATATTCTCATGTGCTTTCAATAGCACGGATCTTCTTGACATTTCCTTATTTCTCTGTGCTGTCAAGCTAATGATTGAAGCATCGATGTGTCGTATCCTCGAATCATCCATTTCAATAGGGGCACTTGGTAGTTCTTGACCTAATTTACTCAACTCATCCAGCCCAGAAGTATGATGCATTATTTGGGCTAACACTGATCTGTTCAATACTGTACTATCTGCCTTCTGTTGTTCCATTTTGACCAGTAGACGCTTCATGTATTCCACGCCGTGTTCTTCAGAACAATACTTCGACTCACCTTTGATTCCCTTAAAACACTTATCCAATCTGCACTTCCTCTTCCACATAGTTTTACCCTTGGCTTCAAGTTCACAATACGGACAATAGTACGACTGGATCAATTCTGAGTATATCTTTGGAACATGGATACAACTGAAGTGGAACCAATCATCACAGCCATCACAACCAACCATCAGCTCGCCCGTGTCTGTTTTACGACAGATACAGAACAGCTCTTCGCTGTTGTCGTTGAACTTCCGGTGAGACCTAGGTGGGAGCCATGGGTATTTGGTGTTTGTGACTATCGCTGGTGTTGGTTGTTTGGAAGTGATCTTCTTCCTCTGTTTGCGCCTTTTGGGGTCCAGTGGTGTTCCTTCTCGTGAGGCATCCATTTTGTTATTCCCTGCTGTTATTCCCCCTGTTTCGTTCACCTCTTTCGATCTCTTTTAGTTGTTCTTGCCTTATGTTTTTGTTTCTCGGTCAACTATGCGCACTACAAAGAGACAAAGGAAAAGAACTACAAACAGCAGATAAAAAAAAACATCACATAATCACACACTTCTCGTTCTCAACATCGATCTTCTCACCTTCGATCTGCTCCAGCAGCCCGACAAAGATCTTGCCGATGTCCTGCTCACTCGTAGTCTTCGCACTCACCTCAATGTATGGGATACCAAACTCCCTAGCGAGCTTTGTGCCCTCGTCTTTGCCAACTTTACGCTCCAAATCCACCTTGTTGCCCACAAGGATCATCGGGACTTTGTCTGTTCCCATGGAGTCCAGGATCTTGTCCCTTATGACGTGCAAAAGTTCGAACGACGACCTGGAATTGATGGCAAACACCAGGATGTACCCATGCACCAGTGTGGAATCCTGTAAGATGGTGAACTCATCCTGTCCCGCAGTGTCCAGGATCTCCACTTCGTACAACTGATTCCTGAACTTGATCTGCTTGTTGAACTGGTTCTGGATCGTTGGATAGTACGACTCCAAAAAGTAGTTATCCACGTATTGCACCACCAAGGTGGACTTGCCGACACCACGGGCACCCACCACAGAGATCTTGCGAGTTCTAGAGGCCATGGCTTCGTGCAACAGGGAAACTTGACGGGTGTAGTCGAAACGAATGGTGGATGATTCTCCTTCTTAGATTCAAGTGATCAGGAAAGAACAAGGGGGAAAGGAGCTTACCAGGGGAGGATCGAGTTTGTTCTTTTAGCGGTAACAGTAGTCTCTCTGTGTACTTCTAACCTGTCTTATTCTCCTTATTGGTCGCAAAAAGCCCTCATGGTTTCCCAGCTTGCTGGCTGTGCTGGCAATTTCGCATCCATGACCGGGATCGTGGTGTTGGGATGTCCTTAAACTATGGGGGAGAAACCGTTATCCGGAAGTAATGTGATGGCCTTATATGAGGCTGCAAAGTGGTGAATAAAAAACTATCAATTATAATATATATCATGATTCATTTTGATATGTCACAGGTGGGTTGTGGCTGGACACAAATCACAGTCTATCAGAAAGTAGACTCCAAGACAACCCATTTAATTCCCGCAGAAGTGACCTCAGCGCCCTCTCTATCCTCTCCCAATGGAATCTTATCAACATCCGATCCAGATTGGAACACAACTTCCCATTGGGATTTATAGAACCATCTGACACACGACAGTTGGTTCTTGGCCTTGTCCAGGATAGCTCCCTGTGCAAAGTTACCAATACGAACCATCTGGCCTAGCCATCCGTCTTGTTCTAAATGATACACTACACACGATGCCTCCGATTCCTCTTTGATCTCCCTTTTATAGTTCTCAGGGGTGCTAGTATTAGGATCGATGCTTCTCCATACCTCAACATAAGGCTCGATGGTACCGGTCGCCAAGTTGGTCATCACACCTGTCTCGTCACGATCACCATCTTTACGGGTACTAAAATCGCCAATGTCATAAGCTTCACCGTGATTCAAGGCCAGATGGGAATTGATCTCATGTTTGAATTCGATTTTGGATGTTCCCTCAATTGGACACTCCACACCGGTGATGATCCAGTCGATGTCCTTTTCAGTACCAGTGGCTCCGAAGGGCTTGGTAATTCTGATATCCACAAAGTGGTTATTGTGCGATGTCAGCACCAATGTGTCTGTCGTTTCCTGTGGTTCTGCTGGTGGCCACTGAAGGGAGATTCTCGTGGAGGCGAATGGCATTGTCTGATGAAGTGATGGGGTATATGTATATTGGATGGTTCAAGCGGTCGATGGTCCAGAGAGGTCTCTTTTATATGTAGTCAGCGTCGTACCAAAGAGGAAGGCGATTCCCGAGCAAAGTCGGAATTTGGGAGAGCGGAATTGGAGCTGTGCGGAATTCAGCTTGGGAGAGAGAGCGAGAGATACGATGTGTAGGGAATTAGACTGTCCGTGAAGGCTGAAGAATCTGACTTCTGAGTGCCAGCCTCATGCTATCATGGATGATGAACCATGATTCATGTTCCAAATTTCATGTTGATCAGTGATCAGTGATCAATGATCAATGGATTATGATTGTCCGTACTATCTATGTATGAGTAGATTGGTGACCAATGACGACTCATTATAGAATCTTAGGACTTGGTAGATATATCATTTACTCGCTGGGTCGTTTCTCAAAAGAAACAGATTAGGGGGACGGAGAGGAGAGGAGTCAGGGATTCGGAAGTGCATTTCCGATACACATTTCAAACCAAATTCCAATAGCATATCATCCATCCATGATCCATGCCTCACTGGCTGAAGGCTATCGGGTGGAGGACGTAATAGTGCGATTATTATGTTTCTGGGAATGTGATGAACTCCTGCTAATTCCTGAACGAATCATAATCTATAAATATCACAAGATTTCGTATGAGCAAATAGCTGCTGACTCCCGACAAGCCAGTAGCTGTTATCTATTGCAGTCTTCAGATACATTATGCTAGAAACGAATGATCATGATTGAAAGATCATAGCAGATCTATCAGGGTTCAAACAATTAATAATCAATGAATCATGATCATCTTTATTCTTCAGGAAACAGGTGAAATCTGAATCATTACCATTATTATATTCAATAGCAGTCATCAACATTCATTGGCAATGCATGGTCAATTGCGTCTCCCATATACTGTGCCCGTAACAGCCATTGCCCGCGAATCTTTCCTGATTGAGCCGCTAGCTGATAAAAGGATCCAACACCAAACAACAGTGACAGACATTTCTATTGATATCGAAAAGGGTTACTACTATGCGTCCCAAGCATGATGACACTCTGTACCAGCCCTTAAACGATCCAGAGGCCCCATCGAATGAGCTCATTGAAGACAGATTACTGCTACAAATTGGATCAGTAACATTGACACTATCACAACTACGCTATTTCTCGTTCCTGTGTGTCGGTGTCGCCCTACTGTGGCCATGGAACTGCTTCCTATCTGCCTCAGGTTATTTCATTGCTAAATTTGGTGCTGACTCGTCCATGGGTAAGACTTACTCCTCCACAATGATGACCGTGTCTACGTTGACCAGTCTGGTGTCAAATTCATACCTGTCAACACAACAGTTTGCAGATTTTGAACAAAGGGTCATAAGAGGCGTCCTGTTGAATGTCTTTGTATTTGCCATACTGGCCTTTGTGGAACTGGTGGACCCACAGCTCAATTCTCTAGGATATTTTATAGGGATCATGGCGTTAGTGCTAATCAGTTCCATAGGGACAAGCATTCAACAGAATGGAAGTCTCGCCCTTGCAAACGTCAAAGGTCCAGAGTATGCACAAGCAGTGATGGTCGGCCAGGCTATAGCTGGGGTGCTTCCGTCATTGTCACTCGTGATAAGTGAATTGTTCTACATTGGTGAGAATGAGAGGAGTTCGACAAGCATTGTTCTCTATTTCGCAACTACAAGCGTCATAACCATGGGTGCCGGTATCTTATTCCACATAACCCATCGGTTTGAAGATCCGAAAGTCATCATGGATGAAGAGACCACTGAAAACCACGAATATGTCCCATTCATGACACTGTTCCGTGAACTTCAATACATTGTCCTATCCATCGTCATTTCATTCCTGGTCTCTTTGGTATTCCCCATCTTTGCATCAAACACTACAACTGTCCATAAGGACTGGAGGCTCTTTGATGATGCGATATTCATCCCAATGGCATTCCTCACTTGGAACTTGGGTGACCTCAGTGGTCGTGTCCTATGTGGATACGCTCCATTTGTGATCACCAATGACACTCATGTATTCTTCTATAGTCTCGCAAGATTCACCTTCTTACCATTGCTCCTGATGTGCAATATTGATTCCAGACCGCATCCATGGATCCCATCTGATGCGCTCTATCTCCTTTTCCAGTTCCTGTTTGGACTCACAAATGGGCATTGTCTCAGTTGTTGCTTCATGGCTGTCCCATCATACGTAGCTGAATCACAGAGGGAGGCCGCCGGTGGGTTCACTACGGTTTTCCTCAGCTTGGGGCTCCTTCTGGGCTCTGTTTTCAGCTTTTTGTTTGTTCCTCTTGTTGGATAGGAAAAAAAAATCAAAATAAAGCATCTTTCTCTTTAGCTGCCGTGTAGAACTTGAACATAAAAACACAATCGAAGAGTCGAAGAAGGAGGAGGATGAGCAAGAAGAGGAAGCCAATTGGCAAGAGACAAGTACAGGTGGTAAACAGTCTGAGGTGAGTTGCCTGTTTGTTGATGGCCTTATTGGTTGCAGAGATACTGACAAAACCAGTTCGCCGGCGAAGACGCCCACGACGACACCTTCAAAGAGCGCTATGAGGTCCCCAACGCAGTTTATTGCACCAGTAGATGTCGAGTCGGATGCCACATTGATGCTCGCTGAACGTGGGTCAAAGAGATACTCAGAACTGCCCCGTCCAAAGTCACAATGGAACCCTACAAAGAAGGCGAGAAGGGTGATAATTGAGATGGCAGCTGAGCCCACGGATGATCTTGAGTGCTTGTTTAGTGATACTGAGGCCAATGATCTGGTTTCACAGAAGTCGAAAGAGCTATGCCTGACAGATCTCTGTTCTGATGCCGATGTATCAGAGGACGACCTCATAACTGTAGCGATATCACAAGTTGTGTTTGGAAGGAGGACAAAGACTCTGGAACAGGATTACGGTGGTCTGAGGTTTGTATTTGGATTCACATTGGATAGCATGGGGGTAAGGAGGGACTCATCTATGCTTTTTGCTATTGATGGTGAAGATGATATCGAGAAGGTGTACTACACAGATACCGATATACTCTTTCTCTTGCATAAGGATTCAAGTTTTGGAGGTAGCACTTTCAAAACATTCATGATCACAATGAGCGCTTCGAATGCCAAGAAATTGATCAATTTGTTCAATAGGTTGAAACAGTCACGACTGAAGATTGAGAAGATGTCTAAGATTGATATGAATTCTCAGATCACTCCGTTGGCGAGTGATAGATTCAGAAGTAAAACTCTTTCATCTCTGTCAAGCAATCCAAGGCTACGCAGTTATGGGAAACCACGTCCTCCAGCGCAGAAGTCATCAGTGGTCACTGCACCAACTTCAACGAAATCTTTCTATCAACCTGCACTGGTTGATAATCTACCACCGCCACGTCGTTTGCGTTCTACTACAAAGGATTATGACCATATAACTATAGATGACGAGATCGTAAGACCTAAACCAAGAAAAAAACCAGAGCATAAGCCATTTCATCCGGAATTGTACTACGTCTTCGAAGATCAATCAAGCTTAAAGATCAGTGATTCAGATTTTAGATGTTTATACACGAAGCAATGGATCAACGATACGTTGATTGATTTCTTTCTAAAGTATTTCACACAAGAGATGGTTCGGAATAATACTCTGTCAAATGATGACTTCCATGTTCTGACAACGTTCTTCTTCACTAAGTTGGTATCGACGAAGGACCATTATCAAAATATTCAAAGGTGGGTATCTAAATTGGATTTGCTCAAAAAGAATTTCGTCATATTGCCCATTAATGAAAGTCTGCATTGGTATTGTGCCATTATACATAACCTCTCTGCATTGTTAGGAGAAGGTGGAGATTGCACCATATATGTCTTTGATTCATTGGCACAGACACATAATGATATCCTTGAACCAATACGAGACTTCCTCATTGGTTATGCAAAGGAGAAATATGACCTCGATGTTGACCCTGAACGTATCAAATTACGTACTTCTCAAGTCCCCAGACAACCAAATTTCAACGATTGTGGTGTTCATGTCATTTATAATGTCTATCGGTTCCTCACAAGGCAAGATCAATGCCTTGCACTTTGGAATATGGACAAAGTTGGACGGGGGAATTTAAGAGAAGTGTTTAATGGTCGTGAGAGGGATGAATGGAGATCTAAACTTCGTGAGACCTTATTAGAGTTGCAGAAGGAGATGATAGCGAGAGAAGGATATGTTCCAGATGAAGAGGATCAGAAGCATTATGTAGGTGAGGGTGATGAAGATGACGTTGTATTCTTGGATCCAGATGAGTTTCATAGGGCTTCTAAAGAAGGTTCCGTTGAGGCTTTATCTGAAGAGAATGGGAAGTCTGAATCTTCTAAAGAGGATGATAAGGAGAAACCTTGTTACAGAGATGTTCCCTTGGATGAGGGGATTTATCATGGAGAGTTTATGGTGGATGAGAATTCTGAGGTTGCTAAAGGTATTCGCCTTGACGATGAACCTGGAGGTCGTGTAGAAGTCACAAAGGAGAAAGTCCCAACTGGTGAAGAGTATGATATTTTGAAGGACGTATCGAAAGGAGAAGCAATTTCTGGCGTCCCTAAGGCTGAAACTGAAGATGAATTCAGTATTGACCCTAAGGATGAATTCCAGGATGAACATAAGGATGAAGCTAAAGATGGCTACCGTCAGGATTGGGAGGCTAATAGAAAACACGATGAACGGCGGGCTGTTTCAACTGAAACCCAGCCTTATTCCATACCAACTGATGAGGATGCTGGATCTCATAATGAACCTAACGAAGAAAATGCCGACTCCAATTCATCAAAAGATGAATCTGAGTTATGTAAATCTGATCAGCTTTCCGTGTCGGAAGATGAAGCACTGGATACTATTAAACATGAAATGGGCATTGATAACAACCCATCTCCAAAGGCCAAAAACAGTGATCAAGTCGTCTCAGACTCTGAACCTGAATCACAGCTGGTGAACGATTCACCAAGGCGTATTGCGGTGAGGCCTTCGCCGTCAACACCAAGAAACTCATCTTTCAAGTCATCAACTGGATTCGCCAAGGATGCTTTTATTGAAGTTGAAGATTCGCAATCCGATGATGGCATTTCACCAACACAACCTATCCGCGAAGTGTCTTCTTCACCGGTGGAAAGTCTCAGTGAACATCTACCTCAACCAGTGGTGAAACTGGCGGCTCCAAGGCGTGCACTCTCAACACTCTTACAGAGAGTTACTCCATTATCGAGTCGTTATGAAGAATTAGAGAGCGAAACCTCCATGATAGAGCAGGAAGAAGAAGAAGATGTTGAGATGATGGATTCCCTACCGAGAAGACCTACACCTATACCTGAAGATATCGAGATGATCGATTCTGATGATGAACAACCGGATTCTATAATTCTGGACGATCATTCAGATTAATTCAAAGGCATAAATGTTGGACAATGTGATGATTGAATGTCTAATGTTTAACGATAATGAAATTGCATGCCATAAAGGCAAAATATGACTGTTTTATGAGAATTTGCTCTCGCTCTGAGGTTAGAAACCTAACCCATTTAGTAGATTCTTCTTGCATAGCCGATACGCGTTAAACTGCCCAATCGGGGTCTCGCTCCCATCATCGCCGCTATCATAAAACCACTAAATTTCCCATTAGAAGCTTCAAAGAACTTCCTGTATGATGATAACACATCCCACACTGAATTCCCTCGAGCAATGATCGATAAGCTGGTATTTGAAATCACAGAGGATCCAGAGATCATCAAGTACACATATCTTGAGAACTCACAATCATGGAAGGGCAAATTGACACCAAGGGACCACGTTGATACAGAGTGGTATATGGCCTCTGAATCGGCAACCTGCAACCAAGAGGGAGAGAACTTGGGCCATTATCACTTCGTGCTAAGGGACAAATCAATTAAAACTGAAGATCCATTGGGGGACATCGTTGCTGCCTGTCAGACGCTTAATAGGGCTGGATGGAGGATTGAGCCAAATGGTGAACTACAAAAGATTATTGCACCATGTGTCGGTGCTGTTTATACTGGAACTGATCATAGAGAAAAGGGATATGCAGCTACGATGATCTCCCAGCTGAATATGTATTGGGATACCCGATTGGGTGAGAAGGGGTATATGTTCCTTTACAGTGCTGTTGGCGATTATTACAACAGGGTTGGGTATGAGAGTAGTGAGATTAAGACTCATGATTTGACCAAGCTGTATGAGTATGTGTCTTTGGATGTCCCTATGGGGGATTATAAGTTTCTAATGAATGGTGAATATTCAGATCTGGTTGACGTCCAGAAGCGTGCTATGAAAAACCATCTCATTGAGAAGTCGAAGACTACTGATAAGACTCTTTATACTCTTATTCCAAATGTTGACACTTATCTCTGGTATCAATCGAGGGACATATTCACGGCTTCTAAAGTCAGACCAGATATCAAGGTCATTCATTTTGGTGCAGTGCTTACTGACGGGAGCCATGATAGGATTGTATGGTTTCACAACTGGCACAATGATGCATTGACCATTCTTGAACTCGGTTCCTCGAGCCATGAGTCTTTCAAGAAGTTGATTGACTTGGCCATCATTGAAGCTCGCAAGTTTGACCTAAACGGTGTTCATCTGTGGCATAGTGCGCTTGGCGAGAATGATCATGTTGACGTGGATGTGGAATATTTGGGGACACTACCGGGAAGCAAACTATTCCAGGAGAATGAAGCGAGATCTATGATCAGACCTATGGACGGCGAGAAGTCTGATTCGTTCAGTTGGGAGTTCAATGAGAAGTGGGCGTGGTTTTAGACGCGCCAGCTGTGAAGCTACTACAAAGTCGCATTCTACCGTGTGACCGTCAATGCTCACGAGTCGCTGCTCAGTGCTCAAGACACAAGTATCAAGTCTGAAGTTTCAACCATTCTCGAGAGCTCTCCGAATAGTTATTAGTATATAACGAACCAAGCCTCTTTGAACCCTTAAAACGTAATCATTCAAACCGTAAACGGAACTCCATCCTCCAGACCCGACCTCTGTTACCCCCGAGTTCCACAACCGATTTCGGGATTTGTCAGAACTTCAATATCAGAGAGAACCATAATGAGAGACAAAGGAACAAATCACAGACAAATAAGGAGAAACGCGATGTTCAGAGTCGCTATTCATACACTCAAAGTGGTGAGACCATTTCGGTCAAGTATTTCTCAGCAACTGCGCTTCACATCATCGCAGCCACGGAGAAGGAGCCCCACATCGTTGACCAACACTGCCAGAGCGTTTGGGAAGAAGCATGAGATAGAGATCCATAACAAGAAGTACACTGACGATGGTAAGCTGCTGACTATGGATATCAGTGAGCGTGCCATGGAGAAGTTGAACGAGATTGCCAAAGAGGAAGGGAACCCTGATGTTGCTCTACGGATCAGCGTTGAAAGTGGTGGATGTCATGGCTTCCAATATAACTTGGAACTCTCTGACCTGAGTAAGAAGGAGCAGGGCGACTGTGTTTTTGAAAAGAACGGCGCCCGAGTAATGATCGATGAAGCCTCTCTTAGTATCCTAAGGGAGAGTATGGTCGACTATACTACAGAGCTCATTGGGAGCATGTTCAAAGTTGTTGATAGTCCTTATATGGCTTCGAGTTGTGGATGTGGCTCTAGTTTTGATTTTGATTTCTCTAAAGTGTGATAGTACTCATATACTCTATGATACTCACTGATTATACTATGATAATGATTAAACCAGCATTCTTTATTTATTAATTGGAAGTAGTTGGTGTAGCGACATGTTTCTTCTCAGCATCCCATTCCTCCAATTCATCCAGCGGCACCTTGATAACACGGTTTCCCTTAACACCGTTCTCCAGGGTGTACAGTTCCACCCTGTGCGCATATCCACCGAATCTTGGGAGTACGAATTGCCAAATGACATAGTACAGGAGACATAGTCCTAACAATCCAAACACAACAATACAATAAGTGGCATAGAAGAAACTCACGTCGGAGCCCTTTAGGGAACCATCGCTTGGTGGAACCAGTGGCATTGCCAGCACGAACAATTGAAAGAGGATCTGGATAATGACGATAGGCAACGGCACCCTGAAACCTGATGAACCCAACCCTTGATTCTTTCTCTGTCTTCTAACAAAGAGCAAACCCACGGCTAAGAAAAAGTCAAAGACATACCCAGAGTAAGAACCAAGTGAGGTGACAAAGTTGTAGGCATCACCAGGCGGTGGTGCCAGTAGAACGATGATGTTGATGAGGAATGTTATAAGCACTGGACCAAGAGGTGTACCCCATGGCTTGACAGAGACCCAGAAGTTCTTAAAAGGAAGGACACCTTGACGACCACACTCGCGAAGAGATCTAGAATGGCCCACGATCACAGTGAACAAGTGTCCAAGAGCACTCAGTGCCACAAGGACGTTTAGTGCCGTCTCACCTTTGGAGCCAAAGACGTTGTGGAAAAACAGTGAAGCAGTCAGAACACTCGAAGCCTTAATCTCAGCGATGGATCCAGAACCTGCGTAGAAGGCAGTGACACAGAGGATGTACATGACAAAGATGAATAAGAAAGTTCCTGGGACCAAGTACTTATACCCTTTGATTCTTTTCTTGAAGGGCATCTCAGAGACAAGACTGAATGCATACCCGGTACCACCATATGAGAAGGAGATCTTGATGATACCATTAGCAATAGAATTTGGATCTTTAGTTGTGCCTTTCCATGCGTTATGGAAGTTTGCTGTTGGATTCTGCACACTTGTTCCACCAGCTAGGACCACTATACCTGATATAGCGATGAAGAAAAGCGTGATGATCTTTACATGTCCTAACCAGTTACTGAACCTCAAACTCCATTTAGTAGAGATGGCTGAACTTATTGTGGTTAGAGCCAATGCTGCCACACCAACTCCACGGGTGTTCCATGCCGTTGGTGTCACATGGGCAGCTTTTAGGATGTACGAGCCAAATGCCGTTGCTGAAGACGTTGCAAAGGAGAACAAGACAGTTATAGCAGCATATGTCGTTGGGACAAGGAATTCTGGCTTAGGATAAGCTTGTTCCAAGTAGGCGACATCACCACCGGATCTGTCAGGGAAATATGTGACGTATTCCACATAAATTAAGACTTTGAACAGTGTGATGACGAATCCAGAGACCCATAGGACGTAGGATGCACCAACAGAACCAATCTGTTTCAGGATTGTACCTGGTGTAGCAAAGATACCTGTACCGATGACACCAGAGATGACAAAGTAGAAGAGGGAAATATAGTTCAAGTCAGTTCCCAGAGGGTTATGTTTCTCAACAGGGGCACCCAAGTCGTTCAACTGATGCTCAAACTCTGAGTCTGAGCCAGCGGAAGTTTCATAGACATCGAAGATCGGCTTTTCCTCTTCGAGTTTGGACATTGTTCTTAGAGCAATGTATCGCACATCTGAGACAGAGGGTCCAACCGTGCCCTCAAGCGGCTCTTATATCTCCCAGATCACCACTCTTGTTGTCGGACTTGTTGTGATTAAGCCATAACTGTGTCTCACAATGTGGTACCCAGATGCAACGCTTTCTTGCCCTTATGGGAAGTGGTTAACGTTGTATGCGTATGTGGCTGACAGGAGATATGTATATGTCTGTGTGCAATTATCGAAGTGAGGCGTCTCAGCCTGAGCTCCACGCACGGCGTTTTTCTTTCGGTGGCGATATATGCCTGTCAAATGCTCAAGTTTAATGCATGCTTTGTGAGTCGAGACTTGTCGACTCTGTCTGGGCTCGGTGTGTCTGATGACTGTGCAGTGTGGCATCCATAGCGGAGGGGGGGGGCAGATCAGAGATCATGATGGCGGACTTTCTCTTACAATCTTCTAAATATCATATATCTATGCACCTTGCAGCATGCTTCCCATCAGGGTCCAGAACTAAGGATCCACCGATCCAACGGCAAAGGACCCTGTGCGGACTCCCACTGTGGCGGCTGTTCAAGATAAAAATGTGTCAGGGTCGTGCGTTAGAGTGTGGTAGGAACCACACCCGTGAAACAATCTGATGATGTAATACTCTGATTATGTAATACTATTTTATAATCGCGTTACGTAAACCATTATATAAGCAATGGGACGGGTAAGGGCAGCACATGCGAAACTGTATACACCTTCTGTGTAGCTATCTAGTTTGCCACCCTCCCTCTCTTCTAAGAACTTGCTGGCAAAAGGATAAGCAAAGACAATGGGCTTCTTCGATAACACACAACAGGACAAGGAATACACAGAGCGTGCTGCTGACCGTATGGCTTCACAGAGAGCTAGGTACGATCGTGCCTGGCCACAGGGCTCTGGAGAAGGTGAGACATCCGATAGGGAGTGGTGGTTTAAGCCATTTGGGTGTAGAGAGAGGATGCTGGAGCGTTGGGATCTGTTTGACAACTGGAAAAACGGATGGAACAACAGCAGTGGGCTGAGTGCTTATGCTACCCCTAACACCACCGAGTACCGCAAGTGCAAGCAAGGTGATGGTGTCTCTGTATGGGACGATAAGGGTTGGTGGAGATGTCTATTTCCAACTAAAGCTGGACACAGTGATGAGCCGACCCAGAGTGATGTTGAAAGTGACTTTAAGCATAAGTACGGCCTGTTCTTCAAGGATTTCAACAGCTTGATGGATTGGAAGTTGGAGGTGAGAAGACTCGTGGAATTGAAGCGTCAAGAGGCTATCTCAACAAAGCAGGTTGACAATGTCAACCAGATCTACGATATTTACCATAAGGACTCGGATCTTGGTGGGCCCAGCGTCTGGAGGACCTCTGAAACTGTCAAGGTTCATACCTTGGACAACGGTGACATAGAGGAGATCACAGAGATAAAGAAGACTTATGAGGACGGTACTAAAGAGCACAAGAAGTTCAGAAAGATCATCCCAAAGGATGGGGAGCCAATTGTCGAAGACTTATCCAATATTGACAAGAGTGGCTGGATCTGGAACAAGAAGTGATCTCTCTGCCGATCCAATTGAAATTCGATCAGATGAAACGCAACGATCCCACGCTCATTTTTATGATTATATGATACTATCTCTTTCTCCATTTATGCGTCTTTAGTGCTATATTTCGCTGTATATATTGAACCTTTGTAAGTTTTAAAGATGATCGTAATCGCGAAACCAAAGCATCAACAGCATCCATCACCAGCGGACAATGATGAGGGGGATTAAACGATGTGCTCTGAGGCTCCCACTAAAATTGTTCAAACTATGGCTGTGCACTTTTATCGTGTGGATACTGTGGTCCTCTTTTCATAGAAATGAAGTCCCATTGGCACTGTCTAACCAGAAGATCCAATTGCTCGTTGCACACCCAGATGATGAAGTTATGTTCTTTGCCCCTACACTCATAGAGCTCTCGAAGGAACAATACGCGAATGAGATCACTGTGACTTGTTTCTCCACGGGTAATGCTGAAGGCTTGGGTGTTTTGAGGGCTAAGGAACTGAGAAGAAGTTTGGAGATCTTAGGGATACACCATGTGGAGGTCATCGATGATGAAATGAAGTTTAAGGATGGTATGGATATTGCATGGGAGGCAGATGATATTGTGGAATACTTGAAATATGATACAACTATGATCTTGACGTTTGATGAAGGTGGTGTTTCGAATCATCCGAATCATAGGTCATTATACCATGCTGCACTGACAACAGACAAGGTGGTCGTTTTACTACATACATACCCGATGTGGATCAAGTATAGTGCAACATTGTACACCAACTGGAGACTCCTCTCCAGTAAAAGTGATGGGCTTGAAATCTATTCCGATTGGGCAGGTTATTTGTTGGCGCTCTGTGCCATGATCAGTGGGCACAAGTCCCAGATGGTTTGGTTCAGATACGGTTGGCTGCTATTCAGCAACTACATAAACATGAACAAGTTGGTCGTGTATAGTAGATGAGGGAATCGGTGTAAATTTTAAAGTATGCTATATATCTATATTTGATGGGCATGTATGTGGAGATGCTACCATAGTGAGCCTTCATCATCCTCTTCATCGTACTGTCTTTGTAGCTCCTCAAATTTATTCCTTTGCCTTTCAATTATCTCTTTCAGTTCAGGTAAGCACTCTTTCAGCGCCTCCAATTGCATCTCAGAAACGGCGTACTGTTCAAAATAAGCATGGATAACACGTTCCGCTTCATCGAAATCTTGAGCATTTCTGTAAATGGAAAGAGCAATAGATTTGAGGCATGAAGTGAGAACTTTCTCAAATCTGTGTTTGTTCATCTTCGTAGACTGATTGAGACAGTTGTCACGCAACGATGATAAATCGTTGATCAAATCAAACTCTTTAGACACTAATGAAAAGATATCACATCTTTTTTGAAATATAGCATCAGAAATTAAAACTTTTTGCTCATTCATGATATTCCAAACCTCTTGGAATAATATTGCAAGACGTTCATTGTCACTTTTGCACTCTCTCTGAATCATAGAGATGATTGTTCTCCAAACTTCAGAAGATCTTCTTATATCCATATCGTAATAATGCACAAACTTTAAAACATACTCCAGTCCTTCCATGGTGCAACCATTATACCCAAATGTTTGAACCAATCTATGGAGTAAATCAACATCAGGGTATAGTGAAGATGTCACAGAAACGAGCTCAGTAGGTGGGGAATCATCCATCGGTATACCCCATACTTGACTAATATGTGCTCTCACCTGTGGTAATTCCTGAGAATGCGCCAATCCTGAGATAATATGTTTATGAGACTCCAAATTCGGTGTGAATTGGTGTGCTTTTTGTGCGAAATCATACAACAATTTCGAGAATGATTGGTTTGGTGAAGATGTGGAGTGTCTAAAAGTCAACGTTTGGCTGTTTTGAGATTCCCAATAGTGAGGTGATGTTTGGGCAAGGATCTCCATCTTAAGGTTTTCATAATTTACTGTCTTGATCCCAAGTGAATCACAGTATGATACAAGTTTCACAGCTTGGGAATAGTGCAAATTCTTAGAGGCAAAGCGTAAAAGCAGCTCCAAATCGCTGATACTCAGCTTAATACCGTCAGCTGAGATCAACCTGTGGTACAAATGATCAATATTTTTAGACATGACATCTGCGTTATGAAATTGTAGTTTCTTCTTGTCCAAGGGCACCAAGTTCTTAACGTTATTACCAAAAACCAATTCCCTCTCATGTGCTTGGATAAGTGTATTTAATAACAATGATATCTCGGGTCTAGTGAGCCCTTGGAGCACTGCATTCCAGTCTCCAGTGGAGTACATAGAGGCAATCTCATGATGGAGCTCCTTACCATCGTTCGATTGGATCAACGAACGAAGATGTGATCCTAATGAGGACTGTGTTGAGGAAAGATTCATCTTTTGTGGGGTGATTGATGTATTCTGCCTTGATGTGTATGATCTCTGCGCAACTTGGAGGAAATGGGCAACAGAAACCCTGTTTGAAGCTCTGCTTGCCTCTGTGGAGGACTTTGAAGAGTCAGAGATTCTTGATGAAGTATCCATCGATGGAGATATAGAAATGGAAATACGTCTCTTAGAGACGATCCTTGATACCCTTGACGTATTTGAGATCATCGTGATAAGTCTATCCGTTGATATTATCGAGGAGATACTCTTGAACTTCGGTTTTTCGCCCTGTTTGAGTGTAAATTCAGCCATCCATTTAAACATTTCAGCACCTTTTTTTCCACTTTCGGCCGTGGTGTCGGCCTTTTTTGTGGTGTCCAGGTGGCACGTGACGCTGCTTTTTCAAGTTTCTGACCTCTTTATACGCCTATAACTACTTCAAATAATAGTCTATATACTTCAATAAGTGCCTGCTACGATCTTTAATATCAATATTGTACATTAGCCCTTCTTCTCAGAATTTCTTACGTGCCTGGAACTTCTTTGGCTTACTCACTCTGTTACCCTTGGAACCTTTAGCTCTCTCTCTTGGCTTCTTCAATTCATCGTCCCCATCATCCATTCCGTCATCCTCATCTCTGGCCTTAGCACCTCTCTTGAACTTGAACTTGTTCTTCTGGCCTCTGACTGGACCGGATTTAACTGCATCAACATATGCATTGATGCTGTCCTTAATAAACAGTAATGGGTCCTCGTCAACTTCATCCTTCTCTTCAGAGAAGTGCAACTTACCATTCTTCTCAAATGCAGCAGCATTCGACTTCTTAGACTTCTTTGTTGGCTTGGAAGAGGAGATATGTGACAACGCCTGACGGTCCAACAAATCAAGTGGAGTATCCTTAGACTCTAAAATGAACTGTGTGGATTTCTTCTTACCCTTCTTTCGGTCCTCATCTTCTTCTTCAGACTCTTCATCAGATTCAGAATCGTAGAGGACATCATCATAAGCATTACCGTGTTTCTTTGTCTTGTTCTCAGATTCGCCTTCTTCCTCGGCTTGTCTTCTCTTAGCTCTTGCCTTGGTCTTTCTAATGTTGGTCAAAAGCTTCTTATCCTCCTCTGGGAAGTTCTGCTCAATGGTCTCAAAGCCAAATCTTCTGATTAATCTCTCCACAATGTGTTTAATCTTGGACTTAAAATGACCAGTGTGTTCATGAGACCAACGCATTAGATGCTGCAATAATTCACGCAATTGTGGTCTCACAATATCCTCTGGTAAACTCACAGTGGCAACCTTGACGAAGCCAATAGTGGATCTCACAATCTCCTTAGAGTTAGACGTCAAGAATAAGTTAACAGTAGAAGCCAACTCAACAAGCAGATCTGTCTCAACAATCTCCTTGAACTCATAAACGATACAACTGATAGCAGTGATAGTAGCACTCACCATATGTTGGTTACCGCCAGCCAAACCAGCACTGACCATAGTAAAGTACTCAGCCAACGAAGCCTGGGAATCTGGAGATGCAGGATCGAAACCTGGAATCTTGGAGTTGTGAATAATACCACCTTTAGCCATAACTTTACCCATTTCTAACAACACGTTGTATGCTTGTTGTCTTGACTTCTCATTTGAATCTTTCGTTGCCAATATGATCTCAGACATGATAGATGGAATGAAGAACAAATGGTCCTCTGGGATGATTTGCAAAATGGTAGAAATAGCCTGTAATCTAGCAGCACGGGCACTAAGATTGTTAGATTCTGTGGACTGGATGATAACATTCTCAATATCAGAGGCGAAATGCTTGAGGGCCAGAGTACCAGATGGTGTATCGATCAACTTGGAGATAATTCTATAAGCTCTCTTTTGTAACAGTGGGTCTGATGAGTTCACAGTCTGAGTGAAAATGCTGAACAGAGCATTGTACGAGGACTCTGGAACGTATTTCGCCATGGCAACGACCAAATCCATCATGGTGACACTAAGCTTAGAAACACCTTTCTGCTGTGGAGTAGCTGGTGTTGAGGCCTCTTCATCAAAGGCATTCTTCAACAGCACAGAGACCTTGTTGAATGTAGCTTGTAAATCGTCAGCGGAAGATATGCTCAAGTACGCCTCAATAGTCTCCAAAACAAAACCTCTAGATTCTGGAACGGTTTGAGAGAAGACGTTAAATAAAACAGCAAGCAAATTAGAAGACTTAGTAGACAAGTATTCAATGTTGGATTTGGCCTGCTCAATCGTAAACTCTTGGGATAACAGTCTATCTTCAGAGAGTGCACCACTGGCAAAGGTGACATTGCTCTCAACCAAGAGTCTCAATGCATGACAGATGTTAACTCTGAGCTCTGGGTTAGAATATAACAAGGACGCCAATTGTTGAGCAAATTCATCAGTGAAAGATGTCTGTAAATCGGATGGTAAATCAGCGAAATGTGGTAATAAGGACCAGATTTGATCCACGATAGTTTGAAAAATTTTAGAAGTGACAGAGTTCTTCTCCAAAGATTCGATCCTCTTCTCAAATTCAGCCACCAAGGGGACCAATTCTTCAATGAAGAAGCCCAGTCTCGCAAATCTGACATTGTCTCTCAACAACGGTAAGAGCCATGCTCTTCCTGGTTTCTTAGAATCCAACAAGTTCAATGGCAAGACACCCAAGACTGTCTCTGGTCCCACCTCTGTAATTGCGGCAGCGACAACAGCTTCAGCTTCAGCTTTAAATTCGAATTCCTCACTAGTTCTCCACTCACCAACGATACCCAATGGGGTTAGGAGATCCGGGTTCGAGCGTGTTCTGAACTTGGCAAAAGCAGCACCCAAGACCTCTAAGATCTCTCTTGTAGCTTGTCCGTATCTAACGTTCAACAACTCAGACAGGAGCTCGGAGATTATAGTGATCGTGTCATCCATTTGTTCATAGATCTCTGGCGTAACATCATTATTGTTTGGAAGCAAGAGGAAATGGTCAGGGATTGCCTCTGTTAAGATGGAGATAAAGCATTGGGATGCAGAGATATAGATATCAGAAGACTCAGACGCAAAGAATGGCATAAGGATTTTGAAAACTTCTGGAATCTTTGAGAGAGCCTGGACAGGTTCCACTTTCGCATACGACGTGACACCCTTGGCAACAACAGCTACCCATGGCGCAGCGAGATGAGTATCATTTTGGGAGGGCTTCAAATCAAAGATGATCTGGAGGACCTTTAGGAATTTGTCGCTATCTATCTCGTCAGTCATGGAGTTGAACAAGCCTTCGAATCCATTGAAAGCAGCAGAGACTAAGTACTGATCACTGGTCTTTGACACTTCGAGCAAAATATCACACAACTGTTCAATTTTAGCAGTTGGCCAAGTGTTTGCCAATGTGATACTGCTCACCAGCTGTAATGAGTGGATCAACTGTGCAGAGTGCTCCTTGCTTGTCTTTTGGTTTGGCTTGGTGTTGATCAAGTCAACCAGGGACTTGATGACGAAGTCAGCAGCCATGCCACTTGCAGGATGCTCCATTGCTGGGCCTGGTGGTGGGTTCGCGAGGATATTATGCACAGCCTCTTGTGCTCTCTTGCGCACTTTAGGACGTGGGTCCAATGAGTATTCCAAGAGACCACCGAATCCTCTTCTTGGACTAATGTTCAAAGCGGTGTTGTTCCACGAGTTGATATCTTGAGCAGCCAGCAAAGTTTCCAAAGAGCCAATAGCAGATCTGATAAGCGGTGCCTCTGCCTCAGAGCTCGTTATAGCTGGGGCCAGCTTTATCAAGATATCAGGGAACTTGGACTTGAGAAGAGCTTTTGGAATGAATGGAAGTGTCAAGTCCAACAGGTAAGACGAGGTAGCAGCTAGCGATTGATCCACGATCTCATCATTCTCAACATTTATAGCCTGTTCTAGCAGCGAGAGGAACGACACAAAGTACGCCACTGGCGACCCAGTATTGTCCTGTGATGAGATGTTCTCCTCCACAGCAGAGAGAACCAGCGCGATATGTTTCTGGTTCTCCAGCTTGGAGTTGATCTGTTGTCTGATTTTCTGCAGTTTGAGCTCAAACTCGAGCAGGTCCACCTGTTTATCCTCTGACATGGTCTTTGGGTACAAAATCGGTAGAAAAAGCCCTTTTTAAAGCCTTTTCAATACTCTTCGAAGGGAAAGAGTTGTGTCCTGCCAGGGAAATTTTTCACCTCATCGAGCCGGAGTTCACAAAGAGGAAATCACAACCCCGGAAATGAGATCTTCGCGAATTTAGCGGGCTCGACGAAACTTTTCAGCCAACAAGCAACGACAGCACATAAAGGAAAAGGCTCTTAAAAAACTCGGTGAAGGAGTTGAATTTTGTGCATTTGACCACGAATCTATAGGGGAACTATATATACAATGTCGAAGGGGCTCGTCAGAATAAGACTCGCGCGCTTTGGCCGTGTGAACCAGCCGGTGTACAACATTGTTGTGACAAAAAACAGATTGGCCAGAGATCAGAAACCCATTGAGGTTTTGGGAACCTATAACCCTATTGCTCCACCGTTGAAGCCATGGGAGAAGAATGAAAAGCCAGCAAAGCACATTGAACTCGACTTCGATAGAACGAAGTACTGGCTCTCGGTAGGTGCGCAGCCAACAGAGAGTGTGACGAAATTGTTAAAGAAGGCAGACTTGTGGTTCTGAGGAGGTTTTCCCAGTGTCCTTAAAGGTGGAGATAGAAGGGGGTACCTTGTAAATAGGTTTTAATGACAGATGGCATATGAACTATCATATGGTTGTAGTTTAGTCTTCCGCGCTGAATAATGGGCGAATGGGTTTAAAGATCTGGTTTCAGAGAGGGCCACTATGGTAATATATGTGAGATTCTCAGGACCAAAGAAGGCTTCAGATATCTGACACAATTTCGACTGATTCAATGCACCAGGATGACCATTCAATAGAGCTGTAGTCTATATTATTCCACCTGGATCCAAATTGACCCTAGAAGTCTCCGACTGTTGCTGACTAAGCCCCGTTCTTCGGGATGGGTCTCGTTTTGGGTCCCCCAACGGAGATAAAGTTCCTGATTCGGAGGTCAAGGCCGTAACCCCAGACTATATCTCAAGAAGGCCAATAGGAATCAAAGCAACTATAAAGTCATATAATTATTCTACAGTAGAACCTTTTCCTCCTCCATTATGACTATTGATTACATATAATGGATGAACAAAATGCCCTAGTGGACAGTGAGGCTCCACCGACTAAGTTCTTTGAGTCCAAGGCTGGTGATGGTACAAATGTCTTTGAGCACTACTTGACTGGGCTTCCCTTTGTGATGTGCTTTGGCTCCTCTTTTCTTACTCTATTCCTCATTGGGCTTGACCAGACAATCGTTGTTCCACTGTATTCCACCATCGGTAACGAGTTCAATGATTTTAACAACATTGGCTGGATCATGAGCGGGTATATGCTCTCGATGTGTGTTCTCTCTGCGACTTGGGGTCGTCTATCCATATTGTATGGCCGTAAATCTTCCCTATTGACTGCTATTGCCCTGTTTGAAGGTGGCTCTCTGATGTGTGCGTTGTCTAAAAATATGAATGTGCTCATCGGCGGCAGAGTCCTCGCTGGTGTTGGTGCTGGTGGTGTGCAAACACTTGTCTTTGTTGTTGGTACTGAGCTGGTTCCTATTAATCAGAGGCCTACAATCTTTGTCGCTTTATCCATTGCATTCAGCATTGCAAGTATTGTGGGTCCTCTGATTGGCGGTGGATTTGCCACTAATATCACGTGGAGATGGGCATTCTATTTGAATTTACCCATTGGTGGGTTTGCTTCTGCATTACTCATTCTGTTCTTCCATCCTCCGAAACCAAAACTTACATGGAGAGAGAAGCTGCAGGGCCCGGATTATCTAGGCACTTTACTCTCAGCAGCCTGTTTTACGCTGTTCTTGCTGGCTCTATCATTTGGTGGGAATGAATATCCCTGGAGATCAGAAGCTGTGATTTCGATGTTCATCATCAGTGGGCTGTGCTTCATTGCATTCTTGTATTGGACTACCAAAGTGACCAAATTCCCTATCATCCCTAGGGAACTACTATGCATCCCTGCTGTGAACTTCACAATCTTTGGTGTCTTATTCTGCTTCCTCGCGGTCATTGGTATTGAAATGTTCATAGCGACATACTTCCAGATGATCAAGAATGTGAATGCTCTATCCACGGGTCTGCACATGCTCCCAATGATCATAAGTGTCATCATTAGCAGTGTCCTTGTCACGATCCTGCTGAGAACTACGAGGTACGTTAAACCGTATGGTATCATAGGCGGTATCTTATTCGCAGTGGGTATCAGTCTCATGAGCCTTTTTCAAATATCCTCACCAATGTCCAAACAAATTGGACTCTTGATCCTTCCAGGTTTTGGAATCGGGTTTCTCCTTCAGGTCATCATGATTTCTGCTCAACTCGAAGCACCAAAAGGAGATGGTGCTACGATAATGGTGACAACACTGGTTAATTTCAGTCGTTCTTTGGGTGGTGCCATTGGTGCTAATCTATGTACGACGATATTTAACTCATCAGTGAAGAATAAAATGAAGGCCATCTATAACAACTCTCCAGAGTTGTTACAAGGTGTCACACAGAGTGATTTGAGTGCTGTTGATTCGACTCCAGAGATCATCTACACTTTCCCAGAAGGACCTAGAAACGTTATATCGAATGCCGTGATGGAGAGTATTAGGAATGTGTTTTATACTATGACTGCTGTCGCGTGTTTGACATTTGTGGTCACGTTGTTCTTCTCCAATAAGAGAAGTCCAAGAGATGAAGAGATTGCTAAGAAACAGGACTATGAAAAGGTCAAGAAGACAGAAGAGTAATGAGCTTACGGAGATTTACAGATATGTAATATGTAATATGTAATATGTAATATGTAATATGAATAATGAACGTCTCTTCTGTGTCTTTTGAGAAGTTTGATGTATGAAGTTGCCCGAGGTGCGTAGTGTAACCAGATGTTAGTTTGACACATTCTCCAAAAAAAACGTCAAGAAACCATGAAAACGACATAATAAGGCATCTTTGCATGCTGATTCCTTCAGGCTCCTTCTTTGGTACACAGGTGCTTATCAAAAGATTGCAGTACCATTAGAATTGAGAGAAGCTTTGAAAGGTGCCAAGATATTATCATCATCAAGGCTTTATGTAGTTAGAAGAAGGCCATACCCGCACTTTTAAGATGAGAATTATTGGGATCATAATATCATTAGAATTTATCCCTCCTTCCTAATCTCAAACAAAGCATACTGTCTATGAAGCTACTTTTTTATTTGATTGCTGATTGGGAGTATTCTTGCGACTGTTTCTCATGGGCCATAGCATCTACGATCAACTCCATAAAGGTATAGATTGGACGTAACTTTCAGATTGTATGAGGACGGAGCACTTTCAACTTGGACCTCTAGATTAGTCATGTCCAATGATGGACTTCAAAAAAGGAAGGTGTGAAAGCATATATGAGTTCCACAACAAACAGGTTCTATCAATCAGGAACTGGGCTTATCGCCATAGATCATCAAGATAGGAAAGTTGTTCTAGGTTTTAGAGGCTCCATTATACAAACAGATTATTTCACAGATATATTATATCACCAGCGTGGATACTCTTCTGTGGCGGGGATGGATTATCAATACTTGGGCCATGACCCAATGGCTATCACTTATGGCCAACTAAGGATGGGTGACATCAATTTCAGCCAATGGGCCGATAAGATCTTTCATACAAAAAAGTTTTCCAACGCCATTGATAAAGGAGGTGAAATACCATATGCATCATTCAGCAGGGCCATTTACGATAGCTGACCAGGTAACGAGATTACCACCCAGGAAATCACCAACTTTGAAGAGCAGCTATTCACATGCCGGGTTGAGGTTTGAGATGCCTTCGCTCAAATCACTACAGGGTCAACATGAGATTGTGTTTGCTTGGTACGGTTGATCCGTACAAGAAACTCCAAGGCTCATAACTTTCGCAACTTTCAAAGCAGTGGCATCACCACACACAGCCATTCTGGGTATTTTGAGAAGACTACCTTTGAAGGAGTTGGATATTCAAGATAGAATGCAAATAAATGGGGTATCTTAGAAATTTATGTCAATATCAAACGATTTTAACGCTGTACTCCCTTCTTCGTAGTCATATGACACCTCCACATCGGTACTCTTATCGAGTGACCCCCTCGTCAAGTCTGAGAAGTCATTTTTCAACGCATGGAAAAGATTGTTGAATTTGGAAGAGTATTCACCGTAATCGCCTTTATAGTTCTTTAGCTTCATCCGACCATTTACTTCTTCCTCCACTGTACCCTGTTTGGCAATCGCTGCGTTCTCAAACTTCACTTGTCCCATTCTTTGTCTCTTGCGATAGGCACTCTTACGTAGGAGCTTGATGTAAGCACGGACTTTGTCCACATCGATGTCTTGTCTTAGTACTGGTTGCTGTGTCACATTAGTAACTGTTGAAGTAGGTTCCAACGCGGATAGAGCAGCTGAGTCCTCCTTTGAAGACTTCTTCTCGTCCTTAGACTCAGGTTTGGACTCCTTTTTATCTGTTGAGTCATCAGCTAAGTATTTCACTCTCTGATCAAGTAGTCTCTCTCCAAACTCTCTCTCCAACGGAGTATCGATGTCGAATTCCATCACCGCAGGTTTCAAAGCTGGCTTCTCAACACCAAATGGGTTTTTTGCAAGTTCTTCCTCGGTTTTGTGGCATTCCAAGTAGTACCACAGCAGCCATAGGAACAAGTCTGCTCTGCTTCTTGGATCATAAGACGCATTCATGAAGATATCGTAGAACGCGTAGTTCGAATCCATAAAGTGCGCTCTGATAACTTTTTCTTCCTCATTACACAGAACAAATATCAGGTTTACTATGGTTGTTGTCGGCAAGTGGCCCCTTTGTTCTAATCCTTCAAGACTGTGTGGTTCTTTGTTATCATCGCAGCAAGCTTTCAAAATAGATTTTAACCTTGGAGTGTCTTGCAATTGCTTATCATTGGACTTATCGTTCCCCGTGGTGGCACTGTCGTAGTTCACCTGTAGCGAAGGGATCGAGTGGTAGGTTCTCAATTGTGACTTCATATCCGGGACAAAGTTGATAGTGGTGTTCATACGCCCAACATTTACAAGGAGGCAGATCATACACGTTGGTATGCTCATCTTCATATCCTTCAGCAAGCGCTCTTTCAACACTTTGGAGCATTTCGAGCTGTGTGCAATGGTCTTGATGTACAGCTCTGCAAAGCTGAGTCTGCCTCTTGGATCCAACTGACGGTCCTCCATGATGACATTATCTTCAGAATCAGGGAACGGGTCTGTGAATGCCTTGACATCATTATCGAAGAGGGCTTTCAGGAAGGCATACTGGATATCCTTACGCCAGAAAGGGTGGCCGTCATCTTTCTTCAAATGGCGAGATCGTGCCGAACTCAGAACATTGTTGTGGACCTTCTTGATCTTCTTCGTAGGTGTCACTCTCAATATTGGAGTCGCCAACTTCTGCTTCGTAGGTCTGTTGTCCTCGCCATAAGGGGTGATCGCAAGCAGGCTCTGTGCGAGTTCACGCGTGGCAGGGTTGGCGAAGCTGTGCATCCTAGGGCCGTGTAATAGGGTGTCTGTCGTGGTGTCCTTGCCCACCACGGGCGTCTCTTCCGACGTGGTTTCTGAGTCCGTGGTTGGGTCTTGTGTCACATGCTCTGTCGTCTGCTGGTCCTCCTTTAAGACGTCATGGATCGGATCGTAGATCGACATCTCTGTTTCTGTTGCTGTTTTTTCGGCTCTGTTCTCCTGGCTGTTCTGCTCGCTATTCCTGGTCCTGTTGTTTCTGGTGTTTCTGATGTTTTTGTCTCTGGTGTTTGTCTGCTTCGGTGGTGAAATTTCGGAGGGTTTCTGTGGGCTTTGGAACGTTCGGCGAATGACTCTGAGCCAGTACAGAAAAGCCGATTTCCACTTAGACGCTCTCGAGGCTCAGAGGCTGTGGGCTTCTGGAGTTATTATGAGTATATAACGTTGCATAACTTATAGCTTATAAGTACTAAGCTCACACTGTTCCAAGTTCTGACGAGTAATATTCGGAGAGTCACAACACATATAAGAAACAAAACAAAAACAAAAACAAAGAAAAAACTACAGCAAGGTTACTCGTCAGTGGTTTTGTTCGTGGTCGTTAAGCTGTCCAGAGTCACTGGGGATATAGTCGTAACTTCTTTTTTCTTTTCTGTCCATAGCCGTTGTTATAGTCAGCAATCTTTTGTTGCCTCCAGCCAGTGACAGTATGTTCTGTTGTCAAACATCCACAGCCCCTTCTGCGATCGATCCTTGGTTACCATCAGTATAGCGTTCCGTAGTACTCGTTAGACACAGTGTCTGACTCCTGCTCCAGGCCCTCTGGTGTCTCTTTGGTCAGGTTATAGGGTAGTTTATCTGCAATTTCCTCCGGTGTTGGGCCCGCAATCACTATATCGCTCTTTGGTACGACTGAAGGGTTCAATATCGTATTTCTGAATGCATCTTCAAAGTTGAGCTTCTTTCCTTTCTTCATGAGAAACTTGAGCCAGTCCTCCTCTACTTCGGGAGTCTCTGGTCTCAGTTGGACCGATTGAGAGTATTCCGGTATCACAGGTTGACTTTTGGGCTTATTACCCTCAAGCATCTCAGGATTCACTTTACTCACAGACCTGGCATTCTCAGGAACATGTCCCACCACCCATAACAGGAAGTTCTGTGCTGCTCTGTTCTCTGTATCGTATTGTTCATACACGTCGAGGATGTCGACCGGTTTGAGCATCCCAACGTTGACCAAAGCCTGTGTGATGTCCTGGATCTCAACATGGGACCTGTTGCACGAGTGCGCAAGAGACTGGACCTCTGATGTGAGCAGTACGAGGTGGCGGATGTAAATATCAGCTATAATGTCCACCAAATGGGCAGGACATCTCTCGAAGCCGATACCTCGAAGGATCTGTTTGAAGGTATTAGTGGGTCTGGCTTCTGGTTTATGGTGCAGAAAATAAAAAAGCAAAAAAGATGGTACTCACCTGCATCACTGTGATTCGCAGAAGAGCGTAGCTGAACTGCTCCTTGGCCATCTCCTTGTAGTATCCTCTCTGTAGTCTTTATGGTTCCTCTGGTCTCTGGCCGTTATGTTGTTTTATGTTGTTGATAGTTAGCAGTTGTTGTTGAAAGTTACCCGGCTGCCCAGCGAACAAGGACAACACAGAACAATTGAGTGAGCATCAAACTAAACACACTGCGCAGCCCTCAGAAGATCGTTAGGAAGCACGCTGAGAGGGTCACTGGGTAAGACCAACACACCATCGCACCAACGAATCATAAAGAAGAAAAGAAACCATGTCCAAGAATCTCGGGCTCTACGCCATCGACGCGTTCCTCATACTCGACAACGAGGGTAAGCGTCTCTACGCCAAATACTATACGCCTCCAAAGCAGCCACAGGCGGATTCTCCACTCGCCACGCTGAAGCAGCAGACTGCTTTCGAGGAGGCCTTATTCAAGAAGACCTTTAAAGAGCATGCGGACATCATCCTCTTTGAGAGCCACATCGTGGTGTACAAGGAGGTTACCGATTTCCTGATATACGTTATCGGCGGGCTCGATGAGAACGAATTGGGCCTGGTGTCGGTTCTCGATGGCTTCAAAGATGCGTTGGAGAAAGTACTCAACTTCCAGGTGGATAAGAGGGCCATCCAGGAGCACTATGACAAGGTGAGCATAGCAGTCGATGAAACCATAGACGACGGTGTGATTTTGGAAACAGAATCCTCGATCATTGCAGCAAGAGTTTCCAAAACTCCAAAGAATGAACCATCGTTGAAAAACATCGATCTCAGCGAGAAGGGTTTCTTGAACGCTTTCAACTTTGCAAGAGGAAAACTGGCGGAGAAATTGCAACAGTCTTTGTAAACTACAATCTTGAACATTTCTATGTTTTACCATCACTTCTATCTTCGTCGTTGAAACTATTTGTAGACTCACTTCTTGCCTTTCTTCTTAACACCACCTTTCGCTCCGCCCTTTGGTGCTGAGCTTTTACCGGGAAGCAGCACTTTCAGCTTGCCCACATAGATCGAAGGTAACAGCTCTGTATCCTTCAACCCTTTGATCACTTCGTGCTCCCTCGGCCAGTCAAACATACGGTCATGCTCACTTTCATCCACGGGTCTGATACTGAAATAATGTAACACCTCCTGGAGGGCCTTGCCCTTTTTCGTAGACCCAGGTTGGATCTTCACACGATAACGACACTTGGTCAAAGCATTCCAAGGAGCAAATACAGGGATCGCCTCCAAGATCTCATCCTCTGTCGCAATACTTGGAGTCAACTCGTTCAAGATGTCTTCATAGTTGACATCCTCTTTCATATTGGCGTACTTATTAGCTGTGATCTCCTCCTGTCTCTTCTTCTTTTCAATCTTCTTCAAATGGTTGATTTTCTGTAATTGCTGCTTCTTCAACTCGTCTTCTTTCTTATTCTGTTGTTTCAAAGTTCCCAATACTTCCATACGCAAACGACGTTCTTCTTCATCCTGGTCCGCGTACTTCTCTTGGATCTTCTTCAGTTTGCTCTTCTTTCCTCTCACTGGTCTCTTCTGCTTGGTGGATTTCGAGTATGCGGAGTTGGTCTCTTCTGACTCCGGTGATGCCTCAACTTCCTCAACTTCGTCGTGATCTTCGTTGTTCTGTGCAAGCTCTCGTTGACCGTCATCCTGTTCAGTAGGAGTTAACACTTCGCCTTCATCTCTAACCTGTTCTCCAGACTCTTCAGTGGCGTCTTTAGACTCCTCCTCCTCCTCCTTCTCGATCTCATCAATATCCAAATTCTCAAATTCCTCCAACTGCTTCTCAAGCTCCTTCTCATTCTTAGCAGTCTTGATCTTCCACAAGAACCCAAACCCCATCACCATCTGTGCAGGTGGCAAGAATTGCTTCTCTTTCAAGTATCTAAAGCTCCCAGCTTTCAAAATAGAACCATCATAGTCACTTTTTGAAACATCTGCCGCGTAACACCACCATGCGGATGTAACCATCTTGTTATCCCATGCTTTCGAAGTGGAAAGGGCCATGATACCAGCTTGGGTCAACGTTGAAGGTGAAACCTCACCCTTGTTTGGATTCTTGATGAAGACATGAGAGGCACCATCGACATCCGCAGTGACATAGATATCATCCTTGGTTATGTAACGATGATAAATCATATCGTTTTGTGAATCATCCTTACCGGAAATGATTAAATAGTTTTCGTTAGAGATAAACCAATTGAATTTTTCAAAGAAATATGGGGTTCGTAATTTCCTCAAGATTTCATTCTCCTGCTTCAGGTTCTTTTTCAAATCCTTGGAGATTTTTTGTTCGATATTCTTTAATGCCCTTGTGGCAGACTGTTCCACTTTTTTCTGTTTCTCCACCGTGGTCTTCTTAACAGCAAAGTAGTTGGAAGCATTGGCATAGGCAGAGAGACCCAAATCAATAGTGACATTGATGTTGTTTTCAGCCTTTCGTTCCTTCTTCTTTGGGAAGCTATCCTCAGAAGAGGAATCGGATTCAGAGTCAGAATCGGATTCTGATGGTCCAGATTCAGAATCTTCATCTTCAAATGGCTCATCTGTTGTCAAATTCAAACTAATCTTGTTCTCTTTCAAATTCAATGGCAAATTGATCAACTTGGCAACGGTATTATTCTTACCCTGCTCAATCTTTATGAGTTTCTCCATCGTTTTCCAATCCATCTTTTGATCAATTAAAGTCTGGACCGCTGATTTGGCTTGTTCAACTAAGTCTGCATTGAACAAGATGGCTTCACCTTTGAGTTTATTCACTTCCTGGGCATCAATCAAACGCTGAACCTGTTGATGTTTCTCATGTCTAGCTGCCTCCAACTTCTTCTTTGCCTGGTTCTCTTGGTTTTGAATTCTGAGAGCATATTTAGAAGACTCAATCGTGGAGAAGAATTTATCCAAAGTGTTGTTATAGCCGTAGACTTCGATCAACCCTTCATCATCAGACTTCAAAAGTGGCTCAAATGGATGAAATTGGTCATAAAGTAATTTCAAATCCTCCTCATCCTTCGACGGATCATACAACGGGTTCCGCTTGGTAAGGATGTATCCCTTCACCGGCTTAGATTCCAAGATGCTCTTCACATCGAGCTCAGTCTCATGGAGAACTTGAGCAATGACATCTGCCTTCTCCAAGAAATCGAGACTTGAAGAAGAGGGATTGATCTCATGCTTGGACAAGTTTTTGGCAATCAAGTCTGCAGAAAGATGGGGCACTTTCTGGTATAGGATCTTTTGAATTGATAGCACCTTTTTCTGTTGAGATTCATTCTTTGTAGTGATCCAACCCTGGATCTCTTGTGGGTTGTATACGCCCATCGCTGGAGAAACTGGCTCTGAAGTGAACAAGGAGTCATCGAAGAGGTTGTAAGTCTCACCAACGGCATATCTATCATTGTTGCCCTTCTCCTCGACCAATCGTTGCAATGCCATGATACGACGGTTCTCATCCAACAACACAACGTTACCGGCGCTGAAGAACTCCAACACCAAGTGGAACGCTCCGTCGCTGAAGGTCAGCACGACGACTCTATCAATGCCGACTTGTCTGACACTCGAAAGTCTCCGTGTCTTCAGATGCTTCCTCAACTTAGTCACAAAGCTCGAGGGAGTCGGTGGTGTGGGCCTCGTGAACTGCGTCAAATGGGTCTTGAATCCTGAGTCGAGAACCAGATTCTTCTTGGAGTCTGGGATCGCAAATTTCAACAGATATTGCCTATTCGAGGTGGAGATGTTGTAGATGTTGGCCAGCCTGTAGTTAGAGATCTCCTGCTGGAGCTCAGCAACGAGGATCTGGATGTCCAGCGCTGTAACTCTTTGCTTGATTGTTCATTAGTATGGTTCGATAGATAATCCCAAGAAGATTGTGCTCACCTTCATAGCTTCTGAGTTATCCGTGTATCTTTTATGTCCAGTGGTGAACTTTGTCTCACATTTGGTCAAAAGACCGGAGGTTTTTTTTCAGTGGCGACCTTCTTTTGGACTTTATCTCCTTGAGAACTACAAAAGTCACCTATATTCATCACCTATATGGTAGCATTGAGGTCGCTCGTGAGACCAGGACAGATCCTGGTGGGTCAGTTAGGCCATAGATTGCTTTTCAACGGTTCCTCCAGGATGCTTAGACCCTCCTGGGGCCATCGTTTTGTTTCTGATGAGATTACAAAAAAGGATAAGGAGACTGGTGAGGTTGTCGACACTGAGGAAACTGGTGTCATAGAGAAAGATGACCAGGAGACTGTTCTGTATTTCGACCACATCCTTCCATTTCGTACGAGTGTTTGGGACCTGAGACAGTGGCTCGCCACGTTGTTTATCGCTGACAAGAGACCAGATGCAATCAAGGCCCATGTCCTCGCTCTAGCGAATCCTAAAGATGAGAACGGTGTTGGCTCGATCCCTGGGCTCGAGATCACAGAGGTGGTGCCAATGAAGAGAGATGGTGGTGCCTTTATCAAAGTGCGGGTGCCCTACCATTGGGTCCTTGCTGAGTTCAACCAAAAGATCCATAAGAACATACAGCAGCAGACAAAGCATGGATTTGCCAATTGGTTGCAACAGCCAACTGCGTTCCCTGTTAAAGGTACTCCCTGGATCGAGGACTTGAGACGATTCCCTAATAAGACAATAAAGGTTAAATTTGAAGGGCCTGCATTGAGTGAAGAAGAGTTGTACTCTCTTTTCAGAAGATATGGGACAATTATCGATATCGTCCCTGATTCCAACGTTGCCACTGTGGTATTTAACAGTTTCAGAGGTGCCATATGTTCCAAGAACTGTATCACAGGTTATAAAGTTAACGGCACGACTCTCCATGTCCAATACGATCGGAATACGAGAAGAAACGCCATTTGGGAAGCCACTGTGAGTCATAACAGGATCAGTATCCCACTTTTTATTGCACTTTTTGCCGCATTGGCAGTCATCATCTTTGACCCTATCAGGGAGTTTTTCATTGAGAATAAGATCACTAATAAGTTCACAATTGGTAAGAACAATCCTCTGGTGAAATGGGTTAGTGACTTGACTAATGTTACGATGTCCCGTATCCACTACATGCTGGGTCAAGATGATTCTGGTCCTAACCATAGACGTTTATGGAGTGAGCGGTTAGATATCGTTAAGGAGCTAAAGCTGTGGATTGAGGAGAATGTGAACACTTTCATCGTTGTGCGTGGCCCAAGAGGCTCAGGAAAGCATGAACTGGTGATCCAGCACGCTTTACACGATCGTAAGGATGTTCTATATATCGATTGCGACAAATTGGTGAAATCCAGAAATGACACAGTATTTATCAGGAATGCGGCACAGTCGATTGGATATTTCCCAGTGTTCCCATGGCTCAATTCTATTTCGAGTATAGTCGATTTGGCATTACAATCTTTAACTGGACAAAAATCCGGACTGAGTGAATCGAAGGACTCACAATTCAGAAATATGTTGTCCACCGCCGCGGTTGCCATCAGAGATATCTCATTAAGGGGTTATAAACCAGTGGTACATAATGGATCTGAGGAGATCACTGTTAAAGAAGAAGATTATCTGCAGCAACACCCGGAGAAGAAGCCTGTGATCGTCATTGACAGATTCACTGCGATCAATAGATCGGAATCTAATAACTTCGTCTATAAGGAATTGGCAGATTGGGCTGCGATGTTGACACAGATGAACATTGCCCATGTGATTTTTCTCACTGAGGATGTTGGTACGCAGAGAGTCTTGAGTGATGCCCTACCGGACCAAGTGTTTAAATATGTCCTTTTACAAGATGCATCTAAGGATACTGCCAAATCATATGTTTTGGACTCTTTACATGAAGATATTGACATTGAAGACACGAATGATAGTCCTGCTGATTTGGAAAAGAAGAGATCCGTGTCCCAACAGATTGCAGACTTGGAATTACAGTTAGATGAATGTCTTGAGCCAATAGGTGGTCGTATGCTGGACTTGCAGGCCTTTGTGCGTCGTGTGAGATCCGGTGAAGGCCCACAGGAGGCGTTGAGTCGTATGGTGCAGCAGACTGCTGAACAGATCACACAGATCTTTTTAAATAGAGACCAAGGTGTGACTAATGCACAAGCGTGGGAACTGATCAAGATGTTGAGCGATGAAGACCATGTCGATTATAAGAACTTTATTAATCATCCATTGTTCAAATCGTCTCCTGAGGCGTCTCTTGTGGAATTGGAACAACATGGGTTGATCTCAATGACAAGAGATCGTGGTGTCATATGTGAAATAAGACCTGCTAAACCGATCTTCAAGGCCGCATTCAAGAACCTCTTGGAAGATACACGTACGGCGAATGTCTTGGAGACGGCGTATCTGTATAGATTGATCAGCTTTGAGACTGCAAAGATTCAGAAATGGGAACAGGAATTAGGAAGTCTGTCGTGGTTTACGAATAAGAAGGAGTTCAACAACAGAATCCAATATCTGGCTAATAAGATTGAAGTATCTAATCAGACGATTTTGGATGCCGAAGCGAAGATTAAGAAGTTGAAAGGGTAATGTCATGGATATCATAGTCGTGTATATAAGGTACAATTTATGGATTGGAATTTATTGATAGTTGTGTGAAGCTTTCCATGATGTCTTTATCTTGTTTGTCCTCGTTGACCTTGATCCCGTGAGACTTGATCTCTGTCACTGTCACTGTGGATTCGACAACTTGTACGTTCTCTGTATGTATCACTGTCACTGTAGTCTCTTCTTCTTCTTTCTGTTCTTTATCTTTTTCCTCTTCCTTTTCCTCCTTCTTCTCAAACATCAATTCCTCCAATTCATCTAACCATCCCAATTCTTTGCACAGCTCCATAACGAACTCATCTGTATGTCCCAGCCACACCACATCGCTGTCCCTTGGATCTTCTTCGAAGGTACCAACAAGTTCTTGATTTACGAGCACCCTTGGTATAAACTGTGGTATCTCATCGGGCAAGTTCGCAAACGGATGTACCTTCAAGCTCGTACCAGCGACAATAGCCAAACACTTCTTATCAAGCCCCTGTGAATCACTCTCCCATGTCGAAAAGAACTTTGAAGGGAGCCCTTCACCAAAGAACACAATACTCGGTTTGACATAGCCACCACACTCACATTGGACAACATCGCCACACATCACTTTCTCCTTAAATGAATCAGCATCATATGGGGCTCCACAATCCACACACCGATGGTCATCAAATGAGCCATGGGCCTCTATGACCCTCTCTTTAGTGACACCTGCTATTCTTTCCAGAGTATCAATGTTTTGTGTATAAACCCTCTTCAATAAACCCTTCTGCTCCACCAGCTTTATGAAGCAGTGGAATTTCGTGGGTGTGAATTGGCCAGGGTACAGCTCCTTGGATAAAGTGTAAAACGGGATGGGGTCCTCTTTGAAGTAATCGATGTTAAATACAGCTTCTGCGTAAGGGAGGCTCAATTTGGATAGGTTGTGGTATAGTCCTGTCTCGGGCGATCTGAAGTCTGGGATCCCTGCTGACGTTGAGATGCCTGCGCCAACGAAAAAGAGAACTTGGGGCTTTGTTCTAAGAATATCTGCTGTCTGCTTGATAGGCATCGCTGACGGTTGTTCTTATTTCTGTCTGCTGTTGATGTTGCAGGGTGATGGGGAGTCAAAAGTGTTGATCGAAACCTTTTCTAACTTCGGAGGAGACACTATCGAGATAACAATTGAGATGAGATAAAAGAGAACGACAAAGACATAAAAACAAATCTATTCCATTAGTAGTTCATTATGACGTATTAAGATTCTAATTTGAAATTTCTAAGATATGGAGAATAATAAAATCACCAGCACTGGTAACCACCATCGACAACCAAGTTCTCACCAGTGGTGTAACTAGATGCACTTTGGGAAGCCAAATACAACAAGGAGCCGACAAATTCCTTCGGTTCCGCCATTCTGTGCATTGGCACCTTGGACTCCCACGTCTCTTTCAACGCGGTGTCATTTCCAATAACATGCTTGGTCAACGGGGTCAGGATATAACCTGGGGATAGACAATTGACTCTGATCCCGTATGGGGCCCACTCACAGGCAAGAGACTTGACCAAGTGAATCACACCGGCCTTGGACATGTTATAAGCCACTTGTGGCTGCGGATCATTGACGATGACACCAGACATGGAGCCGATGAGGATGAGGGATCCTTGTTTGTTATGAGCAACGAGTTCCTTAGCGATGTATTTTGAGATGTAGTAGGAGCCCAACAAGTTCACGTTGACCAAATCGTGGGCCTTGGAATCTGGATAGTCCAATGCAGGAAAGTTTTGGCAGTAACCAGCGGTGTGAATGAGTAAGTCAGCAGGCTCGCCATGGTGCTGCGTGATGTTCTTGACACATTGTTCCACGTCGGAAGCATCGCCAACGTTACACTCCCAAGCAGAAACGGAGGCGTCTAGGCCGTGCTGCTTAGCCCATGCTCTCAGTTCTTCAGCAGCCTGTTCACAGGCGGCTAGATTCAAGTCAACAAGTGCGACGGATGCCCCCTGAGCCACAAGAGCCTTCGACACGGTGACTGCGAGGCCACCAGCTCCACCTGTGAGGACAGCTACACGGCCATCGAGGCGGAACGAGGGGACGACGTTCTCTATGGAATCCGCAGTCATTTGTAGTGAGAGATCTTTGTAGTTGTAACTTTGGTTCTATTTGTAGCAGATCTTTCTGTCCAAATTGTTTGTTTGCGTATTCGGAGTGCCTTTTAAACCCCCCCACCCCAGAAAAAGAAACGCTCAAGAACTTAAAACAAAGCGGACGATGACCGAAAGAGGATGATCTGTTTTTTTCAATGTTCATGTCATGTCGTCTATAACGTGTTGATGTGCATGTGTGTTTGTAGATGTAGGGAGGATGTTCCGTGCTTTATCAGTTAATACTCGTCAATCTTGATTCTTATATATTCACCCATACAAATGTCTTTAAGGTTGGCCGTTGGAGTATAAAGCATGTTTATTGCAGTATTATATTTGAAGTATAGATAGGGTTTTCAGGACTTCGGGGTACAGCACATACAGGATGAGGATATATAGGAAGAAGGAAGGGCATAGAGGGATAAGGGGTGACACCTGTCCATTTCCGTCTCTCTCTGTGAGTGCTTGTCTACAAAACCAGAAGAGTAAGTAAACGTGCTTATGCCCACGTATTAAAACCCCACGAACAGAAGAGAACGGAACAGGACACACACAGTACAACTCAGTAAAACACAACAGAACGGCATCCAACGGTCATCCAAAAGAAAAGAAACTTTGTGTCATCTTCCCGACTCCCCGGAAAAACTGTGAGGGTTAAAAATAAAACCCATATCTGCCAACAGGTGGAAGGGTCATTAATTAGGTAATCTGATTAGGTAAATTGATTGCGTAATCTCTTATGTCATTTTATTACATAATCCAAACGCGAAAATTGCCCCTTACGTCCTCTCACCATAACTTCACCCCACGTGGAGATGAGCAGCCAACTTTAAATGGGAGTAAATAAATTAGGGCGGCTAACGTCTTTTACCAGCAACAACAACAACGGCAACTACAGGAAACACTTCAGGAAGGTATCGCAACATCAAAAACAATGCTGTTCGGTGTCAAGCTATCCAATGAGATCTACCCGCCGTGGCACGACCACTACATCAACTACGAGAAGCTCAAGAAGTTGCTCAAGGAGAACGCCCTGGAAATCGCTAAGAAGAACAAGTGGTCAGACAGCGACGAGTCCCTATTTGTTAAAGCCCTCGATGCTGAACTGGAGAAAGTTTATGGGTTCCAATCGTCCCAGTACAGCGTGCTGAGTCAAAAGATTGATGAGTTGGAGAAGCAAGCTGATGAGATCAATGCCCTCCAGTCCAAAGATTCTGTCCAGTGGACTCAATTCCACCAGGAATTGGAGAATTCCCTCGCTGAAGCTCATGAACTGGACCATTTTGCCCGTTTGAACTTCACTGGGTTCCAAAAGATTGTCAAGAAGCATGACAGATTGCACCCACAGTATAACTCTGTCAAGGCCCTCTTCTCCATTAGATTGAAAGACTTGCCATTCCATTCTGAGGACTATAGTCCTCTTTTGCACAAGATCTCATTCTTGTTCCAATTTTTGAGAGAAAACATGCAGACTGGGTCTCATATCAACTCTTCAATGACCCCAAGGGAGTCATCTGTTCAGACCCCCTCTGGTTCCTATGTCAATGCCGACAATTTGGAGTACCAATCTTTCAAATTCTGGGTCCATCCTGATAACTTAATGGAGGTAAAGACCACCATTCTGAGACATTTACCGGTGTTGGTCTATGCCAATGAAAGTGAAGCCAAGGAATCTGCTGACCCAATCGTGACTTCTTTATATTTTGACAATAGCTCTTTTGAACTATACAACATGAAGTTGATGAAGGCCAACACCTCTCCTTCTCTAAGATTAAGATGGTCCGGTAACTTGAGTGATAAGCCAGACATCTTTTTGGAAAAGAAAACTGTGGATAAGTCCGATGAAGATGAGACTTCTCATGACATCAGATTGAAGTTGAAGGAGAAATACCTGAACGATTTCGTTATCAAAGGTGACGTGGATCTTTTTAAACAAAAGACATTGCACAAGTTTAGAGAAATGGGTTCATCAGAACAGATCCTTAAAGGTATCGAACAGGACATTGACGCCGTTGCCAAGTTGTTGAAAGAGTATGACTTACAGCCAGCTGTCAGATCCGTTTACACCAGAACTGCATTCCAAATCCCAGGTGATGACCGTGTCAGAATCACCATTGATTCCGATATCTTGTTCATCCGTGAAGATGCCTTTGATGAAATGCGTCCAATCAGAGACCCAAATGAGTGGCATAGAACTGATATCGATCAAGATATTGAAGACAAGTACTCTGTCTTGAGAAAGAATGAATTCTCAAAGTTCCCACATGCCGTGATGGAGATCAAGATCAAGAACACCTCGGGGAGAAAAGCTTCTGATGCCAATGGTATCTCTATTCCATTCTCTAGAAAGAATGGTAAATGGATCGAAGAGTTGACTACTTCACATTTGGTCAAGGAGGTACCAAACTTTTCCAAGTTCATTCAAGGTATTGCTTCTTTATTTATCGAGGATGACAGATTGGATATCTTGCCCTTCTGGTTACCAGAATTGGAGGATGACATTAGAAAGAATCCAAATGATGCAATCGAGGAAGAGTTGAAGAAAAAGATGACAAAAACAGATCTGCAATCCAGACTACGTCGTATTGAGAGCAATAAGAAACCTCAATCGTCTCAAAATGGTGGTGCGGTTGCACAAGAAGAGTATGACGAGGATCAAGAATCTAGTGATGGTGATCAACAGGATGTTGTGAAACGCCGTAAGCATAAACCAGTGGATATCATTCCATTCCTCACTGGTGGTTCCAAATTGGCAAATGTCGATTCTGAAGATGAAGAGTTGGAATTGCCACCTGGTGTATTGAAACCAAAGACGTTGCTGAAGCAGGCTGGTTCGATGAAAGTTGAAACAAAAGTTTGGTTGGCGAATGAAAGAACTTTTAACAGATGGTTAAATGTGTGCACATTGTTCTCTGCGTTGACTTTTTCGATCTATTCCGCTGTGAAGAAATCAAGTAATGAGACGTTGGCTACCAATTTGGCATATACCTATTTCGCACTCACTCTTTTCTGCTTAGGTTGGGGTTATTTCATCTATCAGAGACGTCTTACTTTGATCAGAGCTAGAGATGGGAAACATCTAGATGCTCCGCTGGGTCCATTGATTGTCGCTGCTGGTGTTCTTGTCGCCATCACAGTCAATTTCGTTGTTGGGTTCAAGAGTGCCGCTGAGAGATTGAACGTTATGGAGGAGCCATTGCATCCTTTGATCCAATGGGTCTTGGAGAGCATTTGGGGCATCGTTGGTGCTAGGGGTCACTAGGTGCCTCGACATTGTGACATTTGATATGTATACGACTTTAATATAGATAATTGTTTGATCTCCTTCAGTAAGAAGGATTTCTCTTTCTGATTCATCTAGGCTCACCACACTACTCATCTTGAAATGACCCTGTTATCATACATTACACTTATACATCAATCTTATCGTCAACCTTCCTCAAGAATCCAACAACCCTACCCATATCAACCTCATCCGGGTCACTCTCCACAGCTTGTACTAATCCATCCAAAATATTGTCAATCTCATCCTCTGGGACACCCGTACATAATGATACAACACGTCTGAACTTATTCTCAAGGTTTTTTGACTTTTGGTTAAGGCCCTCAATTATGTGCTTCAAATCGGATTCATTTTCTTTGTACGCTTTGATTCTTGCTCTGAGCACCTCAGGTGGTGGTAAGTCGTTGATATTAATGGTTCTTGGGTCTATTGAGACTTCATCCAATGACTTCTTCTGTGCGATTTGTTTCATAATAGCGTCATAAATCGGGATGACCCTGAACGGTTCATCTGCGTCAAAATCAACATCAAAATTCCCAATGGATCCCAGCTCTGTGGTCTTCTCCAAGAATCGCTGTTCTTCTTCCACAGTGGCACGATCGATATTGGAGATCTTCTGTTTTAATTCACTCAGTTTGATTTCTGATTCCTTTAAACTCTCCAAGTTCTTACGAGATTCTGAAAGTTTTGTCGTTGCAGACCGTAGTTTGACATGAAGTTCATCAATGGTCTTTTGCTTTGCAGATATCTCACCTTTGAAATCGTAATCTAATCTTAGCAGGACCTGTTGCATGGAGTCCAAGATCTTTTGACTGCTCTGTCCGGATTGTGGGATACTATTATATGTGTTCGATGTGCTGTTGTGTGATGACTTCGCAGTGGCATTGGCCAGCCCGTTCACATTGATACCGAAATCCACAGGTCTCAAACCAGCACGGTTAGGAATGGATGGATCTGCACCGACATCGAGTAGCTGTTGTACAATAGCCTTGTTGCCGATCCGTGCGGCAATATTCAGACAGGTATCACCATTCTTATCCTGTGCATTCACAATCTCATTCATGAATTTACCCAAGGTCATTGCACCTTTTGTCAGTGATGAACCTGTTTTAACAATCCATTCTAGTAAAGTCTCCAAATAGTATCTACTTGCTGCGCTTCTGCTCTTGATACCAGCCGTCAATGCGATATGATGCAGCACAGAACGACGTTGATGATCCAACAATGGGATACAGGGATATAACAAATCCAATAACTCTGTGAAGGAGCCTTGATCGTAATTGTTCGTCACCAGCACAGCTCTTATCAGGGGTGATTCACCTTGATTATTTCCACGGATTCTTATACTTCCACGACGTACCAATTCCTTCACCAACGGGATTCTGGCCAATGCTGATGCCCAATGGAGCGCTGTATGCCCCATTTCGTCAATTGACACGTCCAAATTGACATCTACCAATGCAGATTCGCCGCCAACTGCGTCCGCGAGTGATTCAATATCCTGTGATAGGAATATCTGTGTTATGATCTCTTTAGAGTGTTCACCCTCGGCAACATAAACAGATAAAGGGTCAAGCGTAAATGGGGCATTCGGGTTCTCCAATTCAAGATCATGTTCATAGATTTCTGGCAAGCGCTTTGGCTTCTCAGAGATCCCCACGGCGTCCCCATTCTCCAGTTTGAACTTCTTTGTAGGTGACATCAGAGTAGAGTTCTCCAAGATCTCAGTCTCATCGTTATCGGTCAGTGTCGAGTAAGAGCGACCCAATCCTGAGGGTTGTCTTGAAATGGTGCTGTAAAAGCTGTTACCTCCCAATTTCTTCTTTTGGGCAATTGCCTGCTCCTTCGTTGGTGTATCGTTGGCATCGGTCGTTGACACGTTGAACAAGAACAAAGGCTTCAAGTCGTCATACACTCCATACTGCTGTGCAAGCGCCACTGCACGATCATAGGGGATCCATGTTCCTTGGAATTTACCGTACCCACCTTGAACTTTTTCATGAACCCCTGTATGGACCTCCTTCTCCAGGATCTTCGTTCTTCTCGCCTTATCGACACCCGCGACTTTGAGAATCTGTGTGGCATTGAAACTCGAATCGTTACGTCTTCTCATGATACTGACACCTTTCACCACTGTTTCTAGCACTTTTATGCCCGAATAGGTGGCGGTATATATGGTTGAGGGGCCCAGCAGCGAGTTCTGCGGGTCGGAGAACGAGGGCTGAGGTGTCGCGTACAGCGATGAATCCCTTATCTGTGTAGAGCTGTTCAGTTCAATCTCTGTGGCATCATTGTCTTGTGTGATGTCGTGGTCGACTCTTGTAGCCATTGTTGACGCAGCGATTGTTCTGTTCTGCTGGTATTTCTGGTATTTTTGAGCAGGGCGGCAGGGAGGGGGGAGATGATAATAATGATGGGATTTACAGTAAGTACTGTAGCAGCAGCAAATGGGAGTTTCAAGGCTTGTGAGGGAGAACTTGTGCTGGTCTTCTCTGCCTAACCGCTGTGCGTGGTGTTGGAGCTTCTTTTTCGTGTCGCGCAGTCTCCGACCAAAAGAAGCTGAATTGGGAAATCTTACATAATCAGATTATAATAAGTCCTAGGTGATTATGTCATCAGCGAGCCAGTTTTGTCCCCAACGTAAAACGTAAACAAAAACAGCAGAAGAGATCAAAGAAGGAAAAGAAAAAAGAAGGATTGTAAAGAGAATAGTGCCGTCGGACGAAGGCGTGGTAATATACATATCGGTACTATTGGTGTGTTTGAGAAATGGCACTCGACAGAGGTACACCTGTGCTGGTGCGTAAACGGAAGAGGAATGTGGATTTCCATAGTCCAAGGGCCTCAAGAGTGAATTCTCGGCGTGGGTCCGTTTCATCTGCTCGTCAATTGAGAGAAGATTGGACGAGGAATTATGGGTCACTGAAGGTGGATGCTACACAGAGTGAAACTATGGGACTCACCAAGGCTATGGCTGAGGTGGGTATAGGACTGGTACACAGTTTTTGGGGTAAATTGACTGGCCATAAGAAAAGCGAGAAGATTGACACTGACACTGACACCGACACTGACACTAGCACTAGCACTAACGCTGGCGCTGACAAATCGGCCAATACCAATGGAAACGGTGATCAAGGAGCGAAAAAGAGAAAAGTTGAAGACGAATTCATCACGCCGATGAAGCAGAGTCAATCACTAAGGCAAGAACTTGTGCGATTACCACAGATCAATGAATCCAAGCTGGATATCAAATTTGCCAAATCACCCATTGAATGGGATATGGACAACATGACAAGGGATAATGGGTCCAAGGATTATGGTACAAGTTTCATCAAGTCTAAGAAGAAGTCATATGGTTCAAACACGATGGCTCAGCATCTAAGGTCTGTCTATAAGGGCCAATTCAACCCATCTCCACTGAGAACACAATCTCCAAGCCCTGTAATTGAAAAAGCTGATCAAAAGGTCACACAGCGCATTTCCTCATTGACCAAATTCATAGGCGGATTCTTCAAGGATAATTCGAAGAGTCGTATTTCTACTAGACGCGTGGATGATGACGTTATCTTTGTGAAAGAGGTAAAATTACCACCCACTACATCGAGATTCTCGCTCAAGTTCAACTTGGATGATTTGACTTTCCCAAATGATTTCAGTACTTATCAAAGGCTGCTGAATGAGAGAAGGGAACAAAGTGAGAAGATCCATAGAGAAGTTCTAAAGGCATTGAAGCCAAAGTCTAAGATCATACGGGAATTGAGTAAAGAGGAAGAAGACGAAGTGATCAACATTTGGAAGAGTAAAGATAAAGATTCAAAGATCTTGACCCAGTTGTTCGATATCGAAGTGAGGGTTAGAGATTTGAAGAGCTTAGCAGATGCGCGTTGGTTGAACGATGTTGTAATCGATGTTTTTCTCAAGATTATTTCAACTGAAAGAGTACACACTTTCAGTACATTTTTCTTTACAAACTTGGAGACGAAAGGGTATAAAGGTGTGCAGAAATGGATGAAGAGGGCCAAGAAGGATATATCCAAGTTGGATTTGATTCTTTGCCCTATTAATGTGCATCAAACACATTGGGTTACTGGAGCTATTGACCTAAAGAATAAGAAGATCTTATATATGGATAGTCTAGCGGGGCATGAGACCTCGCACGGGGCGATGTCATTGGGGCTTTTGATGGAGTTTTTAGAAGGAGAAACTAAGAAACAGGGGAATCCTGGTCTCTGTGAAGGGTTTGAGACTTTTCAGATTACCGATTGTCCACAACAGAGAAATGGGTATGACTGTGGTGTATTTACGCTGTTGAACTCTTTACATCTCTCAAGGGGTGCCCAGTTGGAGTACGATCCTAATGAGGCAAAGTCGTTCAGAAGAGTGGTTGCGAATATGATCTTGCATGGCAATTTGACATAAGATTTATCATGCCGCACTACTATTGCTTGTAGTGGTCTACCCGGAGTTAAAATCTACCGTTCAATGCCTGTACCCGCATCTGGAGCAACGTGTCTCCTCCCCCAGGCTCATCGTCAACTCCATCAACTCCATCAGCATCATCAGGTGGTGCACACTGCGCACCCTGCACACTACATGACAATTGTCCCATCCAATTGTCCAGTCATCCAATGTTTCTGTCCCCCTCCCCAGCCTGGCGCTCTCCGTCCCGCGTCTCATTGCATGGAAGTGTCGCCATTGTTTTCCGGGGGGCAGCTAATTTGCTATTCGGAGTATAAAAGTAGGGTATTAAGGGGCAAGGTTCTTTCTACCGTTTGTGAAACTTTGTTGAGAAGGCATATCAACCTATCAATTAATCAATCAATAATGTCCATGAAAGCAATTGTCTATGGAGGCCCGGGAATCAAGACCCTGAAAGACGTCCCAATCCCACAGGTGTCCTCTCCTACAGATGCCATCATCAAATTGACAGGTACTACCATCTGTGGCACAGACTTGCACATCATCAAAGGTGATGTCCCAGAGACAGGTCCAGGTTCTATCTTGGGCCACGAAGGTATCGGTATTGTCCATGAAGTTGGTGCTGGTGTCTCCAAGTTCCAGAAGGGCGATAAGGTGCTGATCTCATGTATTACTGCTTGTAACGAATGTGCCTACTGTAAGAAGGGTCTCCAGGCACATTGTATCGATGGTGGGTGGCAATTGGGTCATACTATCAACGGTACCCAAGCTGAATACGTCAGAATCCCACATGCTGACTACTCGTTGTACGAAATTGGTAGCTTGGAGGGTAAGGTTGCCGATTCTTCTCTGTTGATGCTCTCTGATATCTTGCCTACCGGTAACGAAATTGGTGCATTGAATGGTCGCATCCAAGAGGGTGATATCGTTGCTATCGTCGGTGGTGGATCCGTGGGGATTTCTGCACTGGTTGCAGCAAAGACATTCAAGCCTTCATTGACCATCGTTGTTGATTTCAACGAAGAAAGATTGAGAATCGCCAAGGAGGTGTTTGGTGCTGATATTGGGTTGAACCCTGGTAAAGTCGATGTTGTGCAGGAAATTCAGACCATCACTAAGGGCCATAATGTTGGTGTGCGCTCCCAGTTGCACCCAGGTGTCGACGTGGCCATCGAGGCTGTTGGTATCCCGCAGACTTTTAACACTTGTCAGAAAATCATTGCTCCTGGTGGTCGTATCGCCAATATCGGTGTTCATGGTGTCAAAGTGGACTTGGAACTCCAGGACCTGTGGATCCAAAACATTAATATTTCCACTGGTTTGGTCAACGCCAACAGTACCCCTGACTTGTTGAAGAAGATTGTCGATGGTGTGTTGGACCCTTCCGCCTTGGTGACCCACAAGTTCAAGTTCACTGAGGCGCTGGATGCGTACGAGGTCTTTGCCAACGCTGAGAAGGAGAAGTGCATCAAGGTGTACTTGGAGTTTTAATATATTTAGCTTATATGACTAGTTATACTTATTTTAAGTAATTTATGAATATTTGAAGTTGAAGAATTGTAGTGTGTCTTAATGACGTCATTTCTTTCCTTATCAACTTTTCAACATCAATAGCTACAGAGGGGGCTCTATCTTCAGCATTCCGGAAAATCTAGACTCTATACCAAGAGGAATCAATAACCAATAATCGTACTATATATACGACAATGGTCACCATAGCACAGCCATTCATCAGAGCCACATGGCCTTCCAAGACTCCTGGCATCCCTGTGCCCCAAACCGCAGGCTGTGCTGCTCTCGAGGCCTGAAGCAAATATAAGCCCTCTCACACCTGTTTTAGAACCCACACCAAAAAGGAGTGTAGAACAACCCAATGAGACTCTCACTTCTCTTGCTGCTCGGTGCTGCTGCTGCGAAGAACATCATCGGTGTCCAGAACCTCCCCTTCAGTGTCTCTAGGGGGTCCTCCTTCGAGACGAGCACAAAGGGCGCACAGGCGCGTGTGGTGAAGAGACAGGTCGATGGTACCGTGCTAATGGTGTTGGAGAACCAGCAGAGTTTTTACTCCGTGGACCTCAAGATTGGCTCCAATGAAGAGGAGGTAATTGTGCTCGTGGACACGGGCTCTTCTGATCTCTGGGTCACTGGATCAAATAACCCATATTGTGTATCTTCTTCTAAGAAATCGAAAAGGTTTAGAGAAATGGACGATGCTGAACTGAGAAATGATCTAGGATTGACAAAGCTTAGGAAGATAGATGATGCTGACTTCAAACAAGACCTCGGTTTGGACAAGTTTAGACAATTGGATGACTCTGAGAGGAATGGATTGGGATTGAACAAATTCAGAGACTTGAACGATGCTGACTTTAAAGATGCGTTGTTCCAGCAGGTGTCTACACCATCTGGCGTCCTTAACAAGGCTGCTACGACCACCACATCGATATCAAACTCCATTGCTACAATTGACTGTTCCACGTATGGTACGTTTAATTCCTCTGGAAGTGACACATTCCATAGCAACAACACTGAATTCTTCATTCTCTATGGTGATTCCACGTTTGCATACGGTACCTGGGGTTACGATAATGTCGTCATCAATGGTATTGAGATGCAAAACCTCTCTTTTGCTGTGTCTAATCAGACTAATTCCACTGTGGGTGTGCTTGGTATCGGTTTTGAAGGATTGGAGACGACTTACTCGGGCTCCAAATCTGGTACAAATCGTTACAAGTATGCAAATCTCCCTACCAAAATGGTGCAAGATGGATTGATCAATAAGAGAGTGTATTCTATATATTTGAACACTTCAGATGCGGGGAATGGGAACATCCTGTTTGGTGGTGTCGACCATGCTAAATACTCTGGCACTTTAGCCATTGTGCCAATCATCAACACTCTACAAAGCTCAGGGTATAGTCAAGCGATAAAACTCGAAGTGACACTATCAGGTGTCTCTTACAATGGTAATACTGCATTGAGTTCATCTATTTCAGCTCTGTTGGATTCCGGATCAACATTGACATTTTTACCATCTACTGTCGTCTCTGCATTAGCCAAACAGGTCGGTGCCATTTATTCAAGTCAACACGGTTATTACTTGATGTCATGTCCTTCTTCATCTGCTGCATCTCAAAACCTCACTTTTAGTTTCCAAGGTATCGATATCCAAGTACCATTGTCCAATTTCATCCTGAGTTTCGATACTGCTAAAAATACTTGTGCTTTTGCAATCATGTCCTCGAGTACTACGATCTTGGGTGACTCTTTCTTGAGAAGTGCATATGTCGTGTTTGACTTGGATGATTTCGAAGTTGCAATGGCTCAAGCTGTGGATACCGATGAAGAGAAAATTGAAGTGATCACTTCCACGATCCCGAACGCTTCTACGGTGACTGATTTCTCATCGACTGCCACTGGGACGGGAATCATCTCTGGAAATGTCATTGGTGGGTTGACCACTTCAAGATCAACAGCAACCGCATCTTCGACGTCCAGAAGTGGCAGTTCAAACCATTCCGGTGCACAGGGGCTGAACTTGTCCTTTGCTCTCATGGTCATTAGTATTATTCTTTGTACTACCAGTGCACTCTGAACACTTTGATGAAGATAAAAGAGATTTTGATGACCTTTTTCCATTAGTTTAGGTGTAGTTTATAGTGAGGTCATATATGACCATATGCTCAGAAATGACCGTTTGAAAGGCAATAAAATACCTAATATTTATATGGGACCTGGGTAGATGAGTGGCCTGCGGCCTTGATATCATAGTATCCTCTTCAATGTCTGATTAAGGGGCTTGAAATAAGGCCCTGGTGAACACCTATTGTTGCCTATTATTCTACGAGCACATCCAGACATCCAAGAAATACCACAACCACCGCAACAAAGGACAACAACTTCTTCCACTCAGTCCCACTCAGAGAAACGCTGGAAGAAGGACAGCAAGGGGACGCAATGACCAAAGTCCCACCGCTCGTACTCATCACGCGCTCTGTACAGAGCCTCACAAAGCGAACAATCCAAATTCAAAGCTCACGTCCCTTCTCATCGACGCTGATCAGAGCGGTAGCATCCCACAAAAAGTTGAAATCCAAAAGACATTCGATGAAAGACTTGAACATCGCATTGGCATCTGGAGTTCTGTTCATTGCCTCGTATTTCTCACTACAGACTCATTATCTGAGTGATTCCGGTGATTTCAGACCTTTCTCTACAACACAGTCACAACAACAACAACAAAAATCTCAGAACATCTTCCTGTTGAGCGACGAGCAAGTGACAAACAGGTTGAGGAACTTGGAAGAGTCATATTTCGTTAATAGAGGGAAAGGCGTTGTGAGATATGACATCTCCCAACTTCCATCGAACAACCCCATTGAGGATGATCGTTCGGAAGCTGTCGTTACGGTCCCTACTAAAGACGGCAATGCCGATTTCTACTTCTGGGGTATCTACGATGGCCACTCTGGATACTATACCTCGTTAAAGCTGAGAGACGAGCTCATTGGACATGTTGTGGGTTCGCTAGGCGCAGCTTATAAGCCTGAAGATTCCGGTGATTTGAGATTGGTACCATCGCAAGACGTTATCGATGATGCTATCAAGAACGGGTTCTTACAACTTGACCGTGAGATCATCCATGGAGGCCTAACAAGGCTCTTTGAGGATCCTAACAACAAGGAAACGGCATTGAAGGCCCTGCCTGCCGCAAGTGGAAGTTGCGCGTTATTGACCTTCTACGATTCAAGTACACAGTTGCTTAAAGTTGCAGTCACTGGTGATTCTAGAGCTGTCTTGGGTAGTTTGAATGAAAACAATGAATGGACAGCCAAATCCCTTAGTGTGGATCAGACAGGTGATAACCCTGAAGAGGTTGAGAGAATTAAAAAGGAACATCCAGATGAGCCGACCTGTGTCAGCCGTGGTCGTGTCTTAGGTTCATTACAGCCAACTAGAGCCTTTGGTGACTTCAGATATAAAGTCAAGGAAATCAAGGGAAAGGCTATTGAATCCCTTCCAGAGCATTTGAGAGTCTACTTCCGTGCTCCTCCAAAAAACTCTTTGACACCTCCATATGTCACTGCAGAACCTGTTGTTTCCACTACGAAGATCTCACCTTCCAAGAATGACTTTGTGGTGATTGGATCAGATGGATTATATGAGCTCTTATCTAATGAGGAGATTGTAGGTCTTGTTGTGAAATGGCTTGAGAAGCATAAACTGGAAGACACAAAGAAATGGAACCTCTTCTCTAGCGATGAAAAGAAATTGCCACATGTGATTGATGTCTCTGATAAGAAATATAGAGAGATTCAAAGACCTGCTTTTAGAAACAAGAAGAATTCTCAACAGCATGAATATTTACTCGAGGATCAAAACGTTGCCACACATTTGATCCGTAACGCACTCAGTCTTGGTGGGTCGAAGGAATATGTCTCCACTCTTGTATCGATCCCAAGTTCCAAATCTAGAAGATACAGGGATGATTTGACGGTGACTGTGGTGTTCTTCGGTGAAGGTGAATTGAACGAAGATGGGAAATTGGAGGTGAATGTTCCAGCTACGAAGAATGGGTTGAGTGCTGAACCTAAATTATGATTATATATATTCAATATAGTGTCAATATGCACCAGTTTTGTAGATAATGGATCTAGGTTCGCTGGCGAATAGAAATCTGCTCCTCGTCATTTGACTGAGAGCGTTGAAGGGCGTAATTCTGGCTGAGGATCATGGCTTAAACTAACATTCGATCTAGATGAAAGTGGGCTGAGCAGATGGACGCATACATATCTGCAAAATTAAGATTTTTATCTTGATCAGAATTCCTCTTCACTTTGAATTTAAAACTCAACTTAATGACCACTCCAAAGAGCCCAAAAATTGCTCTAAAAAGTCGACTAAAAGGGTATCTTGTATGATTTGTATATCATATGCAAAAGAATCAATAAAACCACATTGAACAATCCGTTATGTTCGATTATCTTTATCTCGCCATATTAAACACCTTCCAATAGTTAAGAGCGGGATCAACAATTGTCTGTCGCATCAACAGAAGTCTCATAGAAACAGTTTATAGATCTACAAATGTATTGCGATTCGCATGAAGCATCATGCCAGATGTTGAAACTTGATTGTAGCTGTTCGTACTCAAAGCGCTAGAATAGTTACTATGCTAACCTCAAAAGTTAGGGTCAACTTATGGGGCTCCAACCATTTATACTTTTAACTTTACCGCTTGAGGTTTTCTGATCCATTCAATCCAGTCCATCGACTCTGTTGATATCAACTGATACTGTACTTCGATGAGATCAGGCTAAGGGCTTTTACGCACTCTAATTCTAATAAATTCCATCACTTTCTTGGAGCTTAGGAATCACTTTGATCCTCTCGTGACACCTTTTGCAAACTTGGAAGCCATACGATTCTGAATTTCAAAATCCGTATGGATCTCGCTCAATCAGCTGATTAAGAGCTCCCAAATCTCAGATCATATAGAATACAGCAATCCTATTATACCCAATCGATTCCTTCTATTCAATCTGTAAATTGAGTTGACTTTTGTATCATCGCTGGCTAAGCTTTCTATTCCAAATGGCATCCTGATTCGTCGAGAGAATCTGTGACGGCACTTGCAGGTTCAGAGATAAAGCAACCTTTCCTCAAGATACAGAGATCTCAGCTTCTTTTCAGATATGATCACTGAGTATAAGGAGGTTACTCCTGGGTCAAAGATGCTCTTTTTTCCAGAATAACCCTGAAGGCTGATGACGTCCTTGTAAGCATATAACATATACGGATCCTCCGTTTTAGTTCCCAAATCTGAGCTGATTGGCATGTATATGAAGGACTAAGTTGATGAGAAAGATAGCAAGACAGATATGAGAACCAAGGTTGTCTCCATTTAGACGGAATCCTATCAAATATAATGAAATTTTACAAGAATAAAGCACGTTTTGAGAAAGTTTCAGTGGAGACTTCAATGATACCACTATATACCTGGAAATCCGAAATATTACGAGGCTAACCAGGGTCCATAAGTGATCTTATTGCATGTACAGTCTATGTTCATAACATGCTAGTCCAACTATATCGAGCCTGGACATTTGGATCATCATGGCCTTAGAGACTAGTCCTCAATGCAGAAATGTCCGGATGTATTTTTATCAGTGGTCAAATTTGCCCCTCCAACCGAATGAACACAATGAAATGAACTGACAGGGCAATCAGCTAAAGCAGAAGAAGATGTCCAAGCCAGTGACGCCAGTGAAACTCGTGCTTCTCGGAGAGGCTGCTGTCGGGAAGTCCTCACTCGTATTACGCTTTGTGAGCAACGACTTCCAAGAGAACAAAGGTGAGTGCTGTCACAGTTATCCACTCCTGGGATACTAACCAACCTCAAAGAACCAACAATTGGTGCCGCCTTTCTCACACAGCGCTGTGTAATCGGAGACAAGACCATCAAGTTTGAGATCTGGGACACCGCTGGCCAGGAGAGATTCGCCTCGTTGGCTCCAATGTACTACCGTAATGCCCAATGTGCCATTGTCGTGTATGATATTACCAAACCTGCCTCTTTCATCAAGGCTAGACACTGGGTGAAAGAACTACACGAACAGGCCAGTGCCAACATCATAATTGCCCTTGTCGGTAACAAGTCTGACTTAGTTGAAGATGGGAATGATTCAAGAAAAGTTGCCTTTGAAGAAGGCGAACAACTAGCACAGGAAGAAGGTCTCGTGTTCTTTGAGACGAGTGCAAAGAGCGGGCTCAATGTTAAAGAAGTGTTCATGGCTCTAGGCTCAAAGATCCCAGGGGCAGATGAATCCAACAATGAGACTCAGGACCAAGGGAGAGTGGAGTTGAACGTCCAGAATGATAGTGCTAATGCCAATGGATGTAATTGTTAAGCGGTTTATGTGAGTGTTTTGGGTTATTTCGGTAGTAATATGCGTGATTGTTTTTTTGGTACAAGACGTAATGCGTTTGATAAATCTTTTTATGTACATACGAGAAAAACGGGGATCATCCTTGCAAGTTTTGAGCACCATAAGCCTCAAGCATCTCCTTGATCTTCAAACCCAACACTGGATCAGAATGGATTCTAACTTGGATCTTAGAAGCCTCAGCGAAGGAAGTGGCCTGGACTTTCTCCTCCAAGCTTCTAGACAAATCAGCAGCTTCTTCAAAGAGCTTAATAGCCTCTTCCGTCTTACCAGCTTGTAACTTCAATTGGGCCAATGTGATCTTAGCCAATTCGGACTTGGCATCGATATCACAGGCCTTCTCCAGGAGTTCAATAGCGAGTTGGATAGTCTCTGGAGTTGGTTGTCTCGCCAAAAGGGCAGCCTTGTTAACCAATGGAGTGATACCCACGGACAATTTTGGCAGCGCTTCTTCCAATTTGTAAGAAACATCGAACTGCGTAGCAGCACGTTCGAAATCACCTCTGTCGGCAAGGATCTCACCGTAGTAGTTTGGAATCTCTGGACTTGTTGGGAACACTTTTCTAGCCTCTTGGAATGCCTTGTCTGCACCGGTGAAATCACCCTTTCTGTAGATGATACAAGCCAATTGGATATGAGCATACAGGTTTTTTGGGTTCAACTCCTTAGATTTGGTGAAGTTCAACTCTGCTTTCTCCAAGTCGCCAAAGAGGTAATACATTTGGCCTCTCTGGTAATAAATCTCAGAGCTCGATGGATCAAGGGCAATGGCAGCCTCAAGACATTTCTCAGCCTCGATGACATCCTGCTTATCAGCTGAAATCATTGCCTTGAAGACATATGATCTGCTTCTTGGATGCAACTCAATGGCTCTCTCAACTTCTTCAAGGGCCTTCAATGGGTCAGATTTCAAGAAGTCCAAGATACCGGCGTATTCCAAAGATACAGCAAGCTTATGCTTCACAGACTCGGTCTGTTCCTCCTTTTCATAGGCAGAGATGGCTTGTTGGATAAAAGAGTCGGCTTTTTCATAACCAGTGTAAGATCTCTCGTTGATATTCTCAATGGCAGAGACCAAGAAGAAATCACCAGTATTTGGTTCCAATTCGGCTGCACTGGATGGCAAATCTTCGACAGTGGTCTCCTCTTGGTACCCAGAGAAGAAAGAGGCAATGGATGCAGCAGATGGTAATTGTGGCACCCTGTCTTTCAGCTTCTCAGCAACCAATTGATAAGAGAATGTCTTCAAGATACGCTCGAGGGATTCTTCGGTTGGTTTAGTGTTGAACCCACCATACACTGTGGCAGCGGTCAGGTCAAACATTGCTTCTCTGTAATCACCCAATTGTTCATACGCAGTGGCTCTTCTTAAGATACATTTGGTGTAGTCAGGCTTGATCTTCAAGGCAGCGGTAGTGTCCTCAATGACTTTGGCAAAGTCCTTCAGGGCGATGTAGCACGCGGATCTGTTGGAGTAGAACGCAGGGTCTTGTTTGACTTCGAGCGCGGCGGTATAGAACTTGGCGGCCTCTTCGAATTGCTTGTTCTTGAACAACTCATTACCGTCCTCTTTCAAAGCTAGGGCAACGGCATCCTTCTGCTCATCACTCAGCGAATCAAAGTATTCTTTGGTGACGATTGGGTTGCCAGCCTCGTCCGTTGGGTAGGCCTTCTTTGCAGCCTTCTTGGTCTTTTTGTGCTTCTTCTTCTTTGAAGTCTTCTCTTGTGCTGGGGCGGCAGCAGTCTGGGATAGCGCATAATAGGCAACGGCGGCTGAGGCAGCGACACCGACGGTGGCTGCGATGGCAACCTGGTGCTTCTTGAAGAAGGACACGGACTCGGACATGGTCAAGGCGGATCTCTTAGCGGCTGCTGGGCCTTGTTCTTGGTTTACGATGTGTTTGTTGAATCATCGCAATTTTCAGCGTCGATGGGCGGCAGAGCCGGGGATGTTTGCCCTCGGAACGATCGCTTAGAGAGTATAGATCGTAGCATATCAGCTATTTTATATAGGGAAAAGCAGGAATATTGCACTGTAAGTGACATATGTTCTCAGAGCATTATTGGGGGTCTTTTTTTTGGTATGCTCCTTTATCCTGCACCTTTTTGCCCTGGTGTTTTACCCTTCATAAGCAACCGATCTCGGAGTCCCAGTCTCATTGTGACATCACGGTAAATTAATTCTACAACGGCTAAGAATACAGCAGTAATGTTAGCGTTCTATACAGGTCCATGGCGACAAGCTACTTCAACCCATTAAACCATTCGTTCTTCAATGCGTCCTGTGCGCTTATTCTCGTGTTAGGGTTGAACAGCAAGAACTGCTCCAAGAACTCCAAAACGTGAATGTCATCCGCATTGTTCAGGTTCTTAAATATCCTCACTAGTGGGATCTTCTTGATCAGCGGGAATTTATGGTCGATGTAGTTGTTGTTCATGGCCATGATGTCGTCTGTCGTTGGTGTGCCCAAGATCTTTATGATCTCCACCAACTGATCAATACCGGATTCACCAGGGAATAGAGGCTGTCCTATGAGCAATTCCGCAAACACACACCCCGTGGACCATATATCGATCTTTGTCGTATAATTCGTCGCGCCAAAGATCAACTCGGGGGCACGGTAGTATCTCGAACAGATATATGAAACGTTCTGTTCAGTTGGCGAGAGAATCTTTGCTGAGCCGAAGTCACAGATCTTTGCCACGCCGCGTTGGTGGTCCACGAGGATGTTCTGAGGTTTTATATCTCTGTGGCATATGGAGAACGAGTGCAAGTACTCCAATGCACCCAAGATGTGGAGCATATAGGTACGCACTTCCGGTAGAGGCATGTTTAGCTTCCTCATTGTGAAGAACTGGTTACGTTTGTATAGCGTTGTAGGCAAGAACTCCATAATCAGATTGAGATAGAGGTTATTGGCTGAATTGGTCGCCGTATCGTTCTCGTAGGAGTAGTAGAACAATTTGGTGATGTGCTCGTTATCCAGGGACTTCATGATTTGCAGTTCACGGTTCTTGAAGCGCTTATCCTGGAGGACACGTTTGATGGCGATAGGTTTCTGTTCTGGGGAGAGCAGTTGGCACTTGGACACTGTGCCGAAGGATCCATGCCCCACGTTCTGTGGGTTTTCATATTCGATCGTAACCTCGTTGTCCTGACAGTCATGGACTGCGACTTTCACTCTGTGTTCCATCAGGGGGTGGTTGTTGTTGCTGTTATCTGCTGTTGCCGCTGCTGTCTGCCGTTGTTTGTTATCGGTGATATAGTCTATCCGGTGGTTAGAAGTCTGTCAGCACTCTACTGATCTTGCCGAGGGCTCTTTCTTAGTTGTAAGGTGCTTCCCCCTGGCCTTCGCCTGCTGTTGTAGGAAGTTTTTGCTGTTTGGTGATCGAGCGGGCGCACCCGGCAGGAAATTTCTGTGGGGAGCCGCTGACGAAGGCTCCAAAGCAGGCGGTCTGACCAGTTAGTCCTCTGCGCTGCGCGCGGTAGGCTTCTTTTTTTTTGGGTGGTCAGGCAGGCCGTTGGGCGGGCAGGGTTGTTTGTTCCAAAGAGAAAGAGAGAAATGCGTGGCTTCGCAAAGGGAATGTCAACGTTATTGCCAATATTAACGTTACGTTAATGAACCCTGCTAAGAGCGACAAAGAATAGTCACGTAAGCATGCCATATATTCCGCCTAATTATCCAAATAATAAGTATTACGTATGGATCCCGCTCGTCCTCCCCCTCTCCGTTGTTATATAAAGTAGTAACTACACAGATCAAACCAAAACAAACATCAAATTCCCTTACAACTTGGCCTTGGTCTTGTTAACAAAGGCAACACCCTTGGTGATGTTCTTTTGCAAGGTGTTGACGGCAATGTCAAACAACTTCACTTCGTTGTAATCCAACTGGTCCAGGATGTCGCCCTCGATGGAGGCAACACCCTGTGGACCAAGTCTGATTGGCAAGGACAAGTATTCCACCTTGTTACCAGTCTTGGAACGCACCTGTTGGGCGCCTGGGATAGCATTGTCCAAGTACACAAACGAGTCTTCAACAACATCTTTTTCACCGGAAAGGGCTCTGAGAAGAGCCTCGGCGAATTTGTAACCAGAGTAAGCCATACTCAATGTAGCAGAACCGGCACCGTTCTTGGCCTTGACCACTTCATCACCACCGAACTGCACCCTGTGAACCAATTTATCCTTCTGCTCCTTGGTCAACTTGTTAAAGATATGTTGGCCCTGGGCTGAGGAGAACACTGGAACGATGGTCTCACCGGAGTGACCACCGATGACTTCGACTCTGACGTTCTCAACACCAGCAAGACTAGAATCGTACTCTTTCAAGAAAGTATTAGCTCTGACGATATCCAAAGTGGTAACACCAAACAATCTCTTTGGGTTAAAGACACCGTGCGCCTTAAAAGTCTCAGCAACAATTGGAACCGTGGAGTTCACAGGGTTAGAAATGACAAGAACAAAGGCAGTTGGTGCCACTGTGGCAATCGAGGTGGCCAATGACTTGATGATACCAGCGTTGATGTTGAACAAATCATCACGGGTCATACCTGGCTTTCTTGGGACACCTGCTGGGATGATCACAACGTCGGTGCCCTTAAGAGCCTGCTTAATAGCATCCTGATCATCTTTGGACTTTGGCTCGTACCCGGTGACTTTCACGTTGGTGTTGATATGGGACAAGTCAGTAGCAACACCGTGGGCGAGTCTGATATCAAAGAGGGAGAGCTCATCGACGTAAGGGGACAGCTTGAGGAGGAGGGAAAGGGGCTGGCCGATACCGCCTGCTGCACCGAGGACTGTGACTTTGGTCATTGTTTGATTGTTGTTCGTCAAAAGTTGAAGCTGTTGACGTTGCTAGTTGAAGCTGAAGAGAAATTCAGCTCTTTATAAACCCGTCGTGTGAAACCGGGAGAAAAAATAATCTGGGGAAACGGCCCGGGGAGAGTCATAGCTGGCTGGTCCATCTTCTATATTCTAAGTACGAATATGAAAAGAAAAAAAACATTTATCATGATCATAGCCCACTTCATTGGATTCTAAAAGTCTATTTGTTATACGAAACTAACTATTTTATTCCTGTGTTAAAACAGCGTTCCCAAGAACCCGCTCGCTGAGTCACCCGAAACGCAATGCCGATGTCGTAATCAAGAGGCTCCACAGCTGGTGCTAAAGTCCATTGCAATGGTTAATTCATACTGACTAGGAAACGGCCGAACATATGATACTCCTTGGTCACTAGAATCAGTTTTTTATCCGCCGTAGCCACTTCCTTTTTGAAGACACTCAATTGATATTAGATGGGCCCTAGCCATACTTCTTCTGACTAAAGCTGTAAGTGCAGTCCTTTCACCTATAACCAAAGAGAGCTACAATCAATTCTAATGGGTCATCAATTCTTTAACAGCCACTCAGGCGCCTGCTTGGGGTCCACCCTTATCGTCTTTTTATCAAAAGCCTGGGTGTTTGTTAGTACTCTGTGGCCTTGATATAAGCACCATGATATAGAAAGAATAACACTACGATGGTTACACCAGTCTGATACCCATCATGGTGACAAAAATGAGCAAAAAAAACACTCACCTCAATCAACAACTCAACAAGGATTCTTCCTCCTCTACTCCCAGTAAACCTTCTGTATTCCTCGCTCACGGTGGCCAAATTCCAACCTTGTAATCTCCTCAAACAGCCAATGACTGTACCGGTTCTATGTCTACCCATACCACAGCACACAAGTAAGGGATAATTTTCCTTGTTCACTATGATATTCAACGTCTCGCCGATACTGTTCTCCGTTAACCCATCCCATGGGTTATTGTCACCACCGTCAGGGTTTATGCCAGCGAAATGCAACTGAATTCTTTCATTCTCGACGAACTCTATGAGCTCATCGATAGGATCCTCTGAGGCGAGCCATACGATGGTCTTGAGCTTCAACTGTTTGAGAAACTCAAAGTTGATCTTGGACGGCTGGCCTGAACGGTAGAGCTGTCTCTCGACGGGGCAAAAGTTTAAAGGAGGGACAATGCGAAGTTTTGGTGGGTGTTCAATGGTAATTCTCTCCGTTTCCATGCCTGTTAGGTTGTGATTATGGTATAAATGGGTGAATTCACAAGTGCTTTAAAGTTGTTCAAATTTGCCCTCTCCTTTCTTCGCACTGCGCAACGGAATTTTCATCGACGTGTTGAACTTTCGCTATACAAACACCACAAAACACCACAAAACACACAAGCATACAGACAGCAGGGTACCAAAATGGTCAAAGCAAAGACCGTCAAGACACAGACGAAGAAGGAGTCCGCCTGGAGCGGCTTCTCTCAATCTCTTTCCGTCTCTTATGAGTCCTACTTTGAGGCACTGTCACCACGTCTGAAGCTCGTGGATACCTTTCTTGTGTTCCTTGTACTGGTAGCTCTGGTACAATTCGTGTTTTGTATCCTGGTTGGATCGTTCCCCTTTAATGCCTTCCTCGGTGGGTTTATCTCCACAGTGGGTCAGTTTGTGTTGACTGTCAGTTTAAGACTACAGACTTTAAGACAGAATGATAAGATCTTTAAGAATGTGAGTCCTGAAAGGGCAATTGGTGATTATATCTTTGCTAGTTTGATCTTGCACTTTACAGTGTATCATTTCATCAACTAGTTGTTAGACTCTAACGGTGATTATGATTGACTTGCTTTGTAGTTTTCCTCTCTATCATCAACTTCATGTAGCATCTTTTATATCTTTCACTTCAATCCCTCATTCAGCTACATCAATAAAACAATTAAAAATAACTTAAGCAAATAAACAAAAATACACCTACATTGGTCTACAAGACCTCTTTTTACTTCCAAGATGTGGGTCAACCACTAGTCGATAGCGCCTAAAATTCACATGATAACACAACAACCACCAGAAGACTCAGCGCCAGCAGTCTTGCTCTGTTGGCCATTTTTCGCAGCATTCTTCTGGGCCTGTGCCTTGGTTGAATTACCAGTAGCCAGTCTGGTTTCATTCACCCGTGGTTGTTGACCCGATGCATTGGACTCTTTAACGTTATTGGACTGTTTAATAGAGAGAGTACTAGTAATAGACTCATTTTTAGCCCTGATCTTTCTCACGAGGTCGTGGAACGCCTGGTCGACGTTTATACCTTGTTTAGCACTAGTTTCCAAGAATTCACATTGGAATTGCCTAGCCAATTTCTGGCCTTCTTCAAAACTCACTGCCCTTTCCTCAGTAAGATCAGATTTGTTACCCACTAATAATATAGGAACATCATCTGTGTCCTTCACTCTAAGGATCTGTTGATAAAAAGTGCTCAGTTCATTGAATGACTCCCTTTCAGTGACAGAATATACAAGGAGAAAACCCTCACCGGTTCTCATGTACTGTTCTCTCATGGCACTGTACTCTTCTTGGCCAGCAGTGTCCAAGATATCCAACAATGCGACTTCGTCATCAATGGCGACTTGCTTTCTATATGAATCTTCAATTGTCGGGTCATATTCATCAACAAAATGGGATTGGATGAATTGGATAGTCAGCGCAGATTTACCAACACCACCGCCACCAACAACAACGAGCTTGTACTCTTTAACTGTATGGTTCTGGTTCAACATTGTTAGTATGACTTATAATGAGTGGAAATGGGAATAACTGGGAATCGCTAGACGTTGTCGATATCTCTGACCTCATGCCAAGTGACACTCACTATAAGAGAACCCACAAAGTATAGAGAAACCACAACAAGGACTGCATTCACATATTCCTTTGAGTGTTTCAAGTCTAACTCACTTTGGACATCTCTTCACTTTTTCTCCTCTAATTAGTCCCAATTGTGTCTCCAAAGGATAAAACCGAACTAAACGTTTCAACTTTCAGACTGGCCCCTTCTTTGTAGTTCGAGACGCCGTCGTAAAAAAAAAGTACCGACAGGCGAACTGGCTTCCAGAAAACAGGGACAAAAAAGGGGAGAACTGCTGAATTGGCGGATTTACCGAATTAAGAATATCATCGGAGTTCCGAAAATAGTTCCTTTTGTGGCGCAGTTGGAGAAGCCTTTCCCAGAATCTTACACTCCCAGAGAGAATCAGAAATTGCAGTTCGATCCTTAAGCGAGAGTATCTTTACACTATCAAGATGACAAGATCAAGAAAAAAAGGTACCTATCGAAAACAACGTCTATTGAATTTTGATCAATCATGATCGTTCTAACATTTTCTCCACTGCTAAAGACCCGCCTGCCTTCCAATAATTGTTATGCATAATGGGTGCCAGGTAGTAAAAAGAATGATACCTCTGCCAACAACATACATAACAGATTTAAGGACAGTTAATTGATTATCCTTTGAAGGAGAACCCTTTCACCAAATGGCAGTCCCCTCGTGGGCCATCCAGTTGCAGAAAGTACGATATTCCTATCAAGACCGCATATACTCTGTAGCAATGTCATTTGTTGCTTCAACCATGGTCTGGCTTCTTGCGGAGACACAAAACCATCCCAATGGGGACATAAATTAACACTGATGTAATCAGACATGTCGCACAATTCTCTGTGGTTCATCATTGCAGCAAGTGTAACTGTACTCACAACAAATCCATGATACCCTCTTTCATACAACAAATCTTTGGTTCTCCCAATGGCAGTGTCAATTTCTGCAACAGCTGCCTCATTGAGATTGTCCAATTCATCACCAACACTCACTGTATGGATAACAGACCAATCGCCACCAATTGAATTAATAGCCTGTGTAATAATCTCCACAGAGACTTCGATACGATCCAAGCAATAGATATCGGCAAACACTTGTTGTCCTGGTCTTAACGCCTTGACAACATTGATCAAGCCTTCACAACCTGTGTCATAGACTCTGATAATATCGAAATCCGCCAACTGTTTAACCTCACTTTGTATCTCCTGAGCAGATTTGCATCCGCCTGTTGGTTCATAAAAGGAATAAGCGATACCCCATGCATTCTTGATAATCTCATCAACACCGACTTCCTTTAACTTCTTGATATGCAGTTGGGAACAGACATCCTCAAGGTGATCATTCTCTGCTTGCAAGTCTGAGATGTGTGTAGATTGACTGCCGAATGTGGAGGTGGTGATTGTAGTGAAATAATCATGCAAGAACTGGGACTCATTACAGTCTTCAGCTTCAAGCTCCTCCTTATCTTCATCTTCAGCCACATAGTTATAGATATCAAAGTCTTCAGCTTTCTCATGTATTTTGAACCCATTCATGTCGCTCTCATCCGCAAACACAATGCCTTCTTCCAGCTTCAAGAGATACTCTTCTGGCTTCTCAACCCCATTCAGCCATGTCTCTTTGCGGACAAAATTATCATTCCAAGCATTGCAGGTGGTTCGAGTTATAAGGACACCAACTATAATAACAGCCTTGTAAAACATCTCTGCATTTTTTTAATATGACCTCCTTTCATACACAAAGATGGGAATAAATAGTAGGGACCAAAATTTAAATTATCTTGATAATAACATGTACAAAAACCACAAAACCCGGATAAGACTCCCTCACTTTTTAGCCCTCTTCAACTTGCAATCGTCACAGTACCATTTACCCCTTGGTAACGTAGCCAGTCCCGTACATGGCAAATGGAACCATTCTCTTTTACAATCATCACCGTCACAACCAACCATCTCACCGTATGAGACTTGGTTACAGTAACAATAGACAATCTCACCTGCAGAATTGCGCTTCTGACCTTCAGCATCGATGTAGAAATCCTCTTCGAGCTTCTTCTTCGTTGCAGTACGGTTACGCTTCCCTGTTGGTGTTCCTGGACGCTGGGCGGCGAGATCTTCGTTCTTGGGTGCTGATGTTTGATTTGGGACTAGTGATGCTTGTATACTAGCAGGTATGGAGAGGGCAACTTGAGCACTTGGGAGGGTATTCGAGACAGCAGGATCCAATGAGATGTTCGAATTTGTAGCTGCTGGAGCGCTATTGTTGTTCCCATTTGTGGTCTTACGCTTCTTAGTTGTGGTAGATGCAGCGCCCGATGCTGGTGTGCTCTCCTTATCACGTCTATTCTTCCCTCTTCCTGAAGTCGAGGTGACACCGTCATCGTTATCCGTTTCAGTAGCAGCCTTCTTAGCAGCCAAAGCCTCTCTTCTACTCTCACTTCTCTGAGACTGAGCAGATTTGTTCTCTGGAACCTTTGAATCGTTGATGATGGCAGGGTGATTAATCTGACCAAAACGCACCGAGTCAGGGATTTCACCTTTAACTATTAGGTCAAAGTCATCGTTGATACGATCAACGTGTTTAACGGTCTTATCAGCAGCGATGGAGGCAACGTGCATCTTCTCCTCCATACACGGTAAGATCCTCGTCAAGAGTTCACTAACTTCTTTGATCAATTTCAATCGCTTCTCTAAATTGTCCTGGGTCTTTGGTGTTCTTTTAAACTGCTCGATCCTATGGCACAACAATGGAATCTGTGCAATGTACTTAGCATCAATCTCCTTGTACAAGGTAAAATATTTGACAATCTCACTAGGAAATGCCTCGAAAGCATCTGTGATGTCGTTGAGCCCCGGATAGGCCTCAGTGGGTTTCGGCTCCTTCACCTGGACGGTGCGCATGTTGCGCAGTCTCATTGAGCGAGGACGTAACGGCAAACCAGACATTCTTTCTTTTCTTTTATGCTTGTGGAGGAAGTTGTTGATGTTGAGGAGTCTGCTTTGTTTTCTGTGAGGAATTTTGTGGGTCGCAGTTTCCACAGGCTCGTAACGTTCTTCCGATGTAACATAATTGATGGTGTTAGCAGGTTATGTACGACAATATTGGGTTCTGTAGTTGTTTTCATCATCATATTGAGTGTCTGTATATATTCTAGAATCTATATCCCCCTTTCAAAGCTCACCCATACCATGGAAGTAAATTTGTCAGTGCTGATGAGAACAACTACAACTGTTGTAGAAGCTCTCATCATCGCTGAAATCATCGTCATGGTCATGGTCGTGGTCATGATTACATGCATTAGCGTACTGAAAGTCCAGATGGTACTCATCATCCCTTCTAAACTGCTCAATGTTCTCATCACCCCTAAGGAGAGTCCCCTCTACGGGGTGTAAAAGCTGGACATTGTCTATCTCTTGCATGAGATCATCAGCAACACGTTCATGGATCAATCTGAGGATATCCTTCTTACCGTATCTGATGAGGTACTGCAGTCCTATACCTGAGATGATGACCTTCTTGAACTTTTGTTCATTTTCCTCGATGTATGGCTGAACATCAGAGAACACAGTCTGTCCCTTCAGCTGTTTGATTTCATTCTGGAGCTTCTTTATTTGTGATAAAAGTTCCTCCTGGTTCATTTTTTTGACTTATAGGTTCTCTTGTCGACTCTTTGGACTCCTGTGGTCTTCTGTTGTCTCCCCTATGGACTCATCAGCCCCAATCCTTCTATCAGTTATGGCTCATCCTGGATCCCGAAAATTTGACAGGACAGCCGTGAACTTCATACCGCTGACCGCGTTTGAGAACGGCTTGAGAGCCCTGCTGGTCTCGATTGAAGCGCCCTTGAGAGTTATTTGGGCCTCTATCATTAGCATAAACTCTCTGTAATATGAAATATCTCCTAATCTACTTTTATGAGAGTTCCTGCCCACCAGTCCTCCCTCTTCATCCTCTTTATCTCGGACCCTAGGATCTCTACAATCTTTGAAGTTATAAAGACAAAAAATCACAAGCTCTCTAAAGTAGCCGATCTATCATATTGTTAGGCATCTAAGGTAATCGCTCGCTCTCATAAAGATTATGCAAAAGGACATTAGGTCAAAAAAGTTGGAGGTGTAATCATGAGGGAACGTGCATCCCTTACAACAAAAAACCAACTAAACCAGCAGCAACGGCAAGGGCACCGGCATTGGAGACCATAGCACCAGAACCAGCGTTAGAAGAAGTTTCATTGGAGTGGTTGGAGTGGTTGGCACTCTTCTTGTGGCTCTTCTTGTGGCTCTTCAATGCCTCCATGTTCGAATCGACAACGGCAAAGTCCTCATTGACAGCAACCTCTTGGGACTCAGAGTCGCCCTTCAAAAGAGAGGAGGAGGCAAGAAAAGAAGCGACGACTTGTTGGATTTGCATAATGAGTGACTGATATTTGAGATGAAGTCCTAGATGTCTCAGAAGAGAAGGAATTTCCAAGGTGATTTTAGGAAAGGCAACCAAAAAATTTTCTACTTTGTTAGCTTAAAGGGGAAGGAGCTCACAAGACCCCAACCGGGAGATGCTGAAAATCCAGGGGCAGCGAAAAGCTCAAAGAGATGACGGATGGAATAGAACGTTAAACAGAATCGCTTGCTGTTTATTAACACCATTGACTTGGTTATATCAAGATTCAATTATACTCTCCACAAGTTATAACACGACTCAGCATACGGGTCAACATCCACGTGGGCTGGCACAAATTTGTACCCTACGGGCCGTGGATAAACAATGTAATTAAATAATTCGTATAGTAGTAAAATAGAAAGAAACACCCATCATACACCACGCTGACTAGCCGCCCTTGATTTGGCCTTCATCTTCTCAATACGTGCTTTCAACTGAGACGTCACCTCTGCTGCTCTTCTCCAGCTCTCATCCGTCGTATCTAACGTTGCCCTATTTAATCCGTTCTCCTTCTGCTCAGAATCAATAGAGAGCCCACTAACTCTTTGGTCTAATCCGTCAATAGACTTCGATACCGATCCACGTGTGGCATTGGATTCTTGTAATGGATATGACCTATGTTCAAATGGAGGAAGTGGTGATTCCAAGGAGAATGTATTGAACGAAGTACTCTTCTGCTTCTGTATCAATTCAATCTCATTCTCTAACTGAGATATCTTCAGGCGAGCAATCTCCAAATCTGATTGTGCTCTCTGTAATTGTGTCTCTTTAGACTTTATCATCATGACATCGTTAGTATGTTGATCGTTCAATTTATCAACCTTACTAGTCAGTGTTTGGATCTCTCTCATCAATTTAGAGCTTTCAGCAAAGGCCTCCTCCACTTTCCATCCTTGCTTCTCCTTCTCTTCTAACCATTGTTGTTTGTCGAGTCTTAATTGCTCCAATTCGACTCTTTCAGCATCACTCAATCCGTTATCTTTATTCAGATTTGGTGTGGCAACGGAATGTGACAAGGGATGTGATGTCGACGAACTGGATTGTAATGACCTTCCAGTTAGCCCACTCTTACCAAAAACGCCGATTCTCGAGGTAGAAGCATCGCTCTTCAATGGTGAAGTCGGACCTCTCTTGGAAGGTATAGTGGAACCAACTTTCTTCTTAAGTGCAGTGGAACCTAACGATGGTGCCGTAGAAGACAAGGACCCAGCAGGCTTACCAACCATAGACTTCCTTTTAATCGATGACGCCTTGGAAATACCTGGTTTAGAAGCAGTTGATCTACCAGTTGTAGATGGAGCAGCAGATATAGGTTTTGGTTTGGATAACTTCGCCTTAACTTCAGCCTTCTCATAGAACTCCTTGATCTTCTTCATCTTGAGGTCATCGATGGAATCCAAATAAGAGTTAAGTTCCCTTTCTCCAGTGATCTTCATTAATGTACCAACTGCTTCAAACCCACAAGTTCTCACATCTGGAAGTGTGTCACCAACAAGCTTGACACTTGAGGCAATTATCTCTTCAACTTCCGACTTACTCGGTGACACCATCGTATTCTTCAAGATTTTGGTGAGGAATTGACATGCTGCTAATCTTACTTGTGGTGTCTTATGCTTCATTGCCTCTAACGTATCAGGGAGAACCTCGGAAAATGAAGAACTCTCAAATACAGCATCCAGAGCACCATTGAGGGCCTCTAGCACACTTGGTTTCTTCTCTTTGCATCTTTCAAGTAATGGGCCCAAAATAATCAGAGCATACCTCTGGAATCTCTTTCTTAGCCCTTTCGCCATCACCTCAATACAATTAGCTGCGAGAGAAACAACTTGGATATTGACATCTCTGATACATTTGGCCAACATTCTCACAAGTTCTTGATAATCACTATCGGCATATTTTAACACGTTCATTTCCTTATGCGTTTCTGTTAGTACCTCGACTCTATCTTTCCATTTGGTAGCAGTTACTCTTGTAGCCAAATCGGATGGAAGGTTAGATAACACATCCACAGAGTCAACCATATCATATGGGTCTACAGGAGCCGACTCTTCAGTGTTACTCATAACAACATCACTATCACCCACATCTTCATTGGAAGCACCATTCTCCTGGGCCGCTTCCATAGCTTCGCGTTGAGATTTCAAATATCTCTTCTGCACAGGTTTTTGATCCTTTACTCTCTCAAAAGCGCCAGTGAGGTCCTTCTGTTGAACAGGCTTCAACTCTGTAAAGAGGATCTGCTCCAAAGCTGGACCCATCCAGATGTGTAATTCCACTGTTAGGTTCGATGTTTCTGATCTAACTGTACGATCAGCATGTGAGAACAACTTTGGTAAGCTCGGAAGAACAAGTTTGGGGTTCACAGTCTGAGCACCAAATTCGGAGTAGATCTCGTGTAGAGCCTTCACCGTTCCGGCAACTAATTTGGGTAATCTAGCAGATAGTGAAGGGAGCATGGCTTCAACAACTGGATCGGGTGTATCTAATTCCACAAGCCACATGAGGGCTTCAATAGTCTTCGTCTTTGTCCCTACTCTTGATGATGAAAGACCCTTCTCACAAAGACCTGTGACAACGTGGTTCCTCAGTCTGATACAAGCTTGTGTACCACCATACTCCAAAAACGCACATAACGCGGCGATACCGCTCTCTTGTGCCACGACATTACTGTCGGTGACGATCTTCTTGAATAATTCCGGACTGGAGAGGAATGGTTTGAACACTGGATCATCCTCGCTTGGTGACTTCTGGAATTGGCTTGTGATCTCCTGATAAGCCTCCAAGCGCGCTTTCCAAACCTATGTCGCGTCAGTATATGGTGATACAGAGAATTGAATGTGTTACTCACCTTATGCTGTAGACGGTCTTCCAGCGGAAGCTGCGAATAATCTGGTTCTTCTGTACTCATCCGTTCGATCCAGACTATGAAGAGCAGCCCAAAACTCTCGTCTCAAGCAGTGTTTTGGTTGTTGGTGTTTTATCGTTTTGTTTACATTTTTTCGCCTATGTTTACGTTCTGATCTTCCAGCCCATTTTCGGTTTTGAGCCCCTATTAAATCATCTAATTCGGAAATATTCGCGAAGTGATTACTTCCGCCACTCACAACAGTGATGAAATAAAGGGAAAGAGCTCAGTGATCTGGTGGTATTTGAAGTGTCACTTCAGATGGAAGACGAGGACCGGTGCTGGATCTGTCTTGGGAAAGCTGGCGACTGGCCACCGATGGCGCAGCCGAACGAACCCAGGGACCTCATACGGGTGTGCGACTGCTCATTGAGAGCACACAAACGGTGTCTTCTGAACTGGGTTATGGAGGTTGATAATAAACAAAGAGCCGAAGGTAATGCCAATGCCTCCCTTACAGAGAGAGAAAATATACTCATCGGCATGAGAACGCATGTTGGCGTCTCTGTTGTTGGGCTCGGCCCCTATGCTGGGTCAAAGTTGCTTACAAGTGACAGTGCTGTATGTCCTCAGTGCAAGAGACAGATCATCATCTCAAAAAGGCCAAGTTCATTACTCAAACTGGCTTCATTGATAAAGTCTTCCATGTCGAATGGTACTAAAAGCATTGGAGGTATTGCGGTGGCCTCCGCAGTGGGTGCATCTGTCTCCATTACCATCTTTTGCATGTTTGTGAGTACAGGTTTAGCAATATGGAAGGCAATTGCTCCAGAAAGTGTGATAATGACCATCTTGGGAATCAGACAGGGGTCTTTTGAATCTGCCTTGAATTCTAATGCTATAAATTTGCGTCATTTATCATTGCTTGCCGGGTTTCCTGTGTTCCTCTTCTCAATGAGATGTAGCAACGTCATTGCACAAATCTTTGAACTCATATATCCAGCTTTCTTTGGTATGACGTTCGTTATGAATGATTTTACACCTCCAAAGTACATCTGGCTGTTTAGAATTGGTAAATATTTCTACGAAGGTCTCTATAAACTCACTTTCAACAGGGTCTATTATCGTCTTGCCAAACTTGTTGCACCTTCGTTCTTTGGACTTCTCGACTCAGTAACAGCTGAAGATATACAGGAGGATGAACCCAGTATCTGCGAGATCAATCAAAGGGTACACGACGAGATTGTTGGACTTTCCTGGTACAAAAGACTGTGGTACTGGTGCTTCCCTCCTCATACAAAGGAAGAATCTATTATCATGAGGAGAAGCTCATCCCGTGAAAGAAAATTATGCTGGAAGATAGATTTCTCTTATTGCTTCAACGACAGCTCTTTCTTCTGGAAGCTGATAACAACGCTCCTATGGCCAACCGTGGGTAACATTTTCGGTTCCCTTCTTGGTCAATTCACCCCTATTAATGCATACTTGGCTGCTTATGTCAATACTCCAGATGAAGGAACATACGCTAGAAATCTGGTTGGTATGGCGTTGGTGGCAGTGATAAAAGACTGCGCCAAATTATACCTCGCTTGGACATTGACTCGTCAACGTCTCAGTATTGACATCGTTGACAACAAACTCCAGGGGACTGATATCCTTAATGTCACAGACTACATAACTTCTCCCCAAGAGCCAATTGAAAACGTTGTCGAATTGCACAGACTTCGCAATTTGACACAAGGATTGGACTCCGATCCAGGTTCACAACTTCATCAACCTATCGATTTCTCTTCTTTATATGATTCCCTTGCTGTGCTTATAAGAGCATTACATATACGTGTATTGAACGATTGAACTTGTTACGAGAGATTTGTGTTGTATGATGTACTTAAAAGGATTCTGTTGGGCTTCATCGTACAAAACTTTACTCGCCAAATGACTCATGACTATGGTATATTTCCTTATTAGGAAATATATGAGAGTCATATGACTATGGGGAATCATCCATCTACTCACATGATTCCTCTCAATTGCTCAACCATTGATTCGATAAGAGCTTTTTTGATTTCCCAATTCCCCTGGTTTTCTATTGTTCTCTTAAATCACTCTCTTGAAACTTCAATTCAGATTAAAAGACGTAAATTATGATGTCGAACACCAGCTCATATCTTGTAAGATTGTTTCACACTTCAAGATGTGCTTTGAAACCACCTGCCATTGCCCTTGCTGTTGATGCCATTGAGCATGAGACTGAATTTAACCATGGATCCGCTTCGAAAGAGGAGCTATCTCCCTTGAAGTATGCCCTCTCAGTGGAGAAACCTATCAACAACTGGACAAAGGAACAAGTTAGATCGATCTATGAAACACCTTTGATCGATCTCATGCATCATGCCCAATTGCAACACAGACGTTTTCATGAACCAGACAAAGTGCAACTCTGTACATTGATGAACATCAAGACTGGCGGTTGTACTGAAGATTGTAAGTATTGCGCCCAATCACAGCGTTATGACACTGGTGTTAAAGCTGAGAGAGTCATCCAAGTCGAGGATGTTATCGATGCTGCTAAAGAAGCGAAGGAGAATGGATCTACTAGATTCTGTATGGGTGCTGCATGGAGAGATATGAAAGGTAAAAAGTCAAACTTGAAGAAAGTCAAGCAGATGGTTCAGGCTGTCCATGATATGGGTCTTGAGAGTTGTGTTACTTTGGGTATGGTTGACAAGGAACAGGCTTCTGAACTCAAAGATGCCGGTTTGACTGCTTACAACCATAACATTGATACATCTAGGGAGCATTACCCAAAGGTCATTTCTACTAGAACTTTTGATGATAGATTGAAGACTATTGATAATGTTCAGAAATCTGGATTGAAGGCATGTACTGGCGGAATTTTAGGATTGGGTGAAGAGATGGAGGATCGTGTTTCTTTCCTTCACACACTTGCTACTATGGAGAAGCATCCTGAATCTCTTCCAATCAATAGATTGGTCCCAATTAAGGGCACTCCGATGTATGAAGAAACGAAAAACAAGAAGATTGAAATCGATGAAATTGTTAGAACTGTTGCCACTGCTCGTTTGATCATGCCTTCTTCAATCATTAGACTTGCGGCTGGTAGATACACAATGAAGGAGTCCGAGCAAGTGATGTGCTTCATGGCTGGTTGTAATGCCATTTTCACAGGCAAGAAGATGTTGACAACAATGTGTAATGGTTGGGATGAAGATAAAGCCATGCTGTCAAAATGGGGTTTGAAACCAATGCAGAGCTTCAAGTACCAAGCTAGAGAGAGTGCATCTGCGTCTACATAAGATTTGCTGTCAAGAAATCAGATTTAATAATATTACACAAGTTGAACATAATTAGTCAAAAAAAAGGCGGAAGCAGATCAAAGTTGAGGACATAATAGCCTTTTGCTGGCCAAATCAAAGGAAAAGAGGGAAAGAAACAATTGGGAGTAGAAAACAATGGGGAAGAGGGAAACATCATCTATCGTCAAGAGCATCACAGAAAAGAGTAAAGGGGTAGTGTAATTAAGCCCCCGGATTTCTCTTGAGTTGATCTTCAAGACCAATCTTCTTCAGGATATCAGGTAATGTGTTATATAACCATGCGATAGATCTCTTTGTGTTATCCTCCGCGAGTCTCAAATTGTCAAAAAACTGGAAGCTCTCCGCTAATGAACAACCTTTAACTTCTTTATACCTGTCAATTCTCACAGCCAAGGCTTTAATCTTTTGATATTTTCTAATCTTCTTGATCTTATAAGCTTTTTGGACCCTTTCAACTTGTGGTTTCAAAGAGTTGTAATATTCGTAGTAGATGTCTTCAACCTTGTTGAAATCGTTGTGGATGATCAAGTCATAGTTTTCAGCGCTGTATTCTCCTTGTCTTGTAGTAGATTTCTGTAATCTGCTATTGCTCTGTGGGGGCGTCATCTGTGACATTGGAGAATTGTCTTCATCACCGCTTGCATCTTGAAAATTTGCAGAGTTAGATCTATAGTGTCTGGATCTATTTGCGCTTGGATCCATAAACACAAAGTCGATTCTTGAGTTCGGGTTATTGGAACCAGAGGCCTGGTTGTTCAAGTTTTGATCGTCATCGACGTATTGGTTATTGATGAATCTCAACATCCCGCTATTTGTAGAAGTCTCTGCCAGGGCGCCATCCAGGACTCCGTTGGCCTGGGATTGGTGATGGTGATGTGTTTGCTGCTGGGTATGTTGTTGTTGATGTTGGGAATGCGCGTTGTGTTGTTGTTGCTGTGCCTGTTGTTGGGACTGTTGCTGTTCTTGATGTTGGGTGGCGTGTTGACTTCTCTGATCAGCACCCGCCGACGTTATACCGTTTGTAGGAAGGAAACTGTCTGCCAATGGGAGTGCCAAGGCACTCTGAGCAGGATTAGTGATCTGAGCGGTTTGAGCTTGCGAGCTCTGAGAACCCTGATGGAAGGGGTTCACAGGTTGGATGATAAATCTCTGGTTCGAAACAACAGCTTTGAGTTCTTGGTTCTCTTTGATTAGAAGGTCAATCACTGAGTTCAGCTGTCCGATCTTGGAATTTGTACGGTCGATGAAGTCGTTCAATTTCTTGTTAAGAGCGTCATTACTGTTGAAGGCGACACCTTTCACCTCTTGTATTGAGGCCTTGATCTTGTCGATCTCATCTTTCAGAGCAACAGGATTGATCTTATGAAAGTGTTAATACTCGTATCAGATAATGAAACAGATGAGCACTCACGTTCATAGTGTATAGAAAGTTGTGGGTTGATTCTCAGGAGAGAAGGGCGCAGCACCGTTGTTGATCCTTAAGATTATCAATCTTCGCGAGAATATACTGTGGTGGGTTGTGGTATGTTCAATAAGTCTGGGCTAAACCTCTAAGACTGGCTGAATTCTGGCGCAAATATGCCTTGGTGCGATGTTGTGAGTGTTTTTGGCGTTTGTTTTGGGTTGGCTTTGTTTATGTGAAAATGGCGGTTTTCTATTTGGCCAATGGCGAAATTTTGCGCTTTTTTCCGGTTAACGACACAGTATAGTAGTGCATGTACTGGGTTAGGTAATCACATTTACCGTTTTCAGTAGGTTTCCTCTTTGGGCGTTTATTGCTGGGCTTCTTATGTCAGCGGGATTAAATAGTTCGCGAATGTTCCATCGCAGCAGGACCATCCGCCAAATCGGATTTGTAACATCAGAGGCCAAAAAGAAAACTCACAATCAAACCAAGTTTTAGCCGCCCATACGGCACCAATCCCTCAAACAATGTCCGATACGCAAGGGGATAACCAGAGAAATGGCAGCAACAGTGGAAACGACAACAGTAACAACAACAACAACCCGCCGACATTCACGGTACCGCTAATCGTGGCACCTAACGGCGTTGATCTGGAACAGGTACAAGCGTCTGACCCAGATGTCCTGTTCAGAGGAGCGTTTGGCACCGCTATGCCACATTTCTCAGTGACTTTGAGTAGAACAAACATCACTTCTGAAGGGAACGTTGCTGGTGAACCGGTGTTCAACTTCAACAACATACCCCCATTCCTCAGAGATCTCATTGAGAATGCTATAAGAGGCGGTGAACCAATCAAGAAGCAGGCCACAGAGGAAGTCATCAAACATTTGCAGATCATTGACCCTTCCACTTTGAGAGAGAGCGAATCGTGCTGCTCGATCTGCTATGAGCCGTTTGATAGTCCAAATATTGATTCCGTTCAGGACACAAGAGAAGAGGCACAGAGAAAGAGTGAGGCGCTGCGTCAAAGATCAACAGAGATTGAAGGGGACCCAGGTATTCTGATACCTCGTGATGCCACGGCGAAAAGCCATGGTGAGTTGAATTTCATCTACAAGAAGAAGTCCAACAAGAGGGAACAACCACACAAACAACCGGAACACGTTCCTGTGCAAATGCCATGTAAGCACATCTTTGGACGCTCTTGTCTCGTAGAATGGCTCAAATCCAATGTCTCTTGTCCACTCTGTCGTCGTGAGGTTGAATCTCAACCAGTTGGTTCTAGTTCATCATCGTCAATGAGATCACCGGCCGAATCCAGAGCCCAATCTCTGATCATGAATAGGGCTTTCTGTCCTGCAGATTGGGCATCTTCAGAATTGTCAAGTGATGATCCGGCAATACCGTACCCTATGGCTACGAATTCAAGAAGATCAGGAAGGACTATGCATGGGAGAACAGTGATCCATTTCACAGAACCAACATTATGATTTATTCAAAACTAACCGACATTTTCATGATATTTGACGTTCATGACACTTATGAACTCGCTCATCCATCGTTGTTCTTGTTTTTATTTGGTTTTATTTGGAGTCCATCTTATCAAAACTTGGGGTTTCAGTTCGGGTGTATGTATAACGTAACGTTAATGCTGTGTGTTTGGAGAGAAAATTGATCCCCACAAACACACAAATGGGTTTTATGGTTTAATGAACATGGTTTTGGCATCTTATAGAGTGTATTTTCCATGGTAGATCACCTTCACTATGGTTCAGATGGCGTAAATAGCTTCGGGATCTCGACGTCTCGTAAGCTCTTGCTCTTGCTCTTGCTCTTGCTCTTGCTCTTGCTCTTGCTCTTGCTCTTGCTCTTGCTCTTGCTCTTGCTCTTGCTCTTGCTCTTGCTCTTGCTCTTGCTCTTGCTCCTGGTAGTAACTGATATCTTAATACAGGGTGTTTATCACCTATATCACTTGCAATCCATTTTACAGTGCTATACGGAAGAAATACACATCCTGAGCTCTCTTCTGTCCTGCTCCCTCTTTTGGCGATGGCCTTTCGGTGATGGCTAAAAAAGGCTCAAGAAAAAGTTCACAGAATCAACACCACAACAATACAGGAATAGAATATGGCCCCACCAGAGATACCAGGGTTCTATTATGATCCTGAGAGGAATCGTTACTTCAAAGTTGAAAAGAACTCTGCCCCCTCGTCACATCGCTACCATGCGGATACCATCAAGTCGAAAGAAACCCATAAAGAAAGGCTAAACAAGAAGCTCAAAAGGGATCAGATAGAATTAGAGAGACTGCCTAGGATATACTATGATTGCCTAAGTATTCAGAATAGGCTTATGTTCACAACAAGTCACGAAGTGGCACAAAAAGCAAGAAGGTATATGGCTGAGAATATCGCTATGGAAGGCAATGTCACATTTCCATCTGCAGGCACATTGAAACGTATTGCCAGCTTCCGTTTCGATAAATTCCTAGTGAGTGATCTGGCTAATATATATCTTCTGGAGGAAATTGACTTGCTCAACTCAAGAGAATATAATAAGGACGCTGTACCAAAGGTATTGGTGAATCGCATGGATAAGAGTACATCGGTGCTAAGAACTTTTAACACGTTTTTCGAGGGGACACTGTCAATCAGGACTTGGCTCGGGTCTCTTGATGAACCTAGTGAGATTGAATTATCGTCATATGAACAAAATGGTAACTATATCGGTTCTGAACGGATCGCGGATCCAAAGAGGTCGTTCAACACCTCCTTGTTGAATCCAATCACTAGGGATGTGATCACTTGCTGCAACGGCGCTCTTGCAACGATTAACATTACAAGGGCTTCATCAAGAAATATGACTTCTATGAAAGTACGGGGAGATGCCCTGTCAATTGATAGAGATGGAAAAGACAACTACTATATTGGATTTAGAAATGGTGACTTGAAGATCTGGGATTCTAGAGATCGTCTTCAAAATTCAAAGACCTTCCGAGTACCAGATATGAGATCCATCATCAATCTCAGCAAGGTATCAGAATATGAAGTAGTGTGTTCATCCTTGGGATCGAAACTGAAACTCTATGATATCAGAATGGGTATGAAAACAGCGTCACGGTCTTATCACACGAGTAAGTACGTTGTTAATGCATTTGGAGAGAATATGCAAATGATATCAGGTACAGAATTCCTTTTACAATCCACGAATCTTGTTGAGCTTTTTGATATCAGTAATGAGGATCCCTTGAAAGTCATGACGGATTTTGACAGAGACGGTGATCCAATCACTTCGGGCAGATGGGTTACTGGCTTTGACACTCTATTTACGTTATCGCCTCAAGGAATCCAATACGCTCAGAGGGCTGTATTGGATTGAACTCTAGTCCATTTATTATATTATGGGCAGTTTGGCACATTCCTCTTCACGAAAATCGCAGAGTATCCGCATTCGGTAAATGAGATGGGAGCATTTTTGTGCCAAATTTTTTTCTGTAACTAGTGCGATAATGCATCGCGAATTTCGGGACTAGGACTAGGGACCGGTGACGGGTCTGATGAGGTGCGCAATACATCAGTGGCTTTTCGGCTAGGCTCTAAGCAGCTGTAGGGCATCATGAGTCTGGCCACAACACCACAACCTTTTGCCCCTTTAACACTAGTCTGATGACAGCAAACAGTTTAAATAATGAATAGTTTATAGATATGTATACATGAATCATAAGCACATTGTAAAATAGTAGTGTACAAGGATAACCTGGAAAATGCTGTGTATCTCACGTCTGGATATTACGCTCAAAGTGGATTGGCGTTGGAATTGCTATTGTTATAGTGATACTCTGGCCTGTTCACAAATGTTGGATTGTTATTGATATGGTAGCCTGTGTTCTGGTTGTAAGATGGACTGTTATGCTGAAAATATGGGTTAAAGTTATATGGTAAACTTGGCTTGCTGTGATACATTTGATTGTTGAAGTTGTGTTGGGCCATGCTATGTTCAGATTGTTTGGTATCGACGTAATAGGGTTGGGGATCAAAACCGGTTTGAGGCCCTGGTGTGACGATGTTGAGATGCTCGTGAGATTCAAAAGTGTAATTGGTCTCTAATTGCTGGATCTTCAGTTGGATCTTCCTAGCGTATGGAGCAGCTTTGATAACAGGGAGGTAGTTCTTTACGGTGCTTATCAGGATGTTCATCTCGAGGTTAAGCTCATGCACATCGTAAAACTGATCAATCATTGTCTGGATAACATAGTTACCAAATTTGTCCTTAATCAACACTTCAAAGTTAACATTGATGAGTTTGATGATCTCGTTCAAGAAACTATAGTTCTGCTTCAATTTCAAGATTCTGATAAACTTTTCAATGACGTTAGAAGAGAACTTCAAACATGAGAGCTTAACAAGGTTTGGGTATATTCTTCCAAAGAAATCAGAAATCAAGAAATCGATATCCGAAGTATTCTTCATAAAATTCAACTCGAACAAGAACTGAATGATATAGTTACCAAACTGGTCATTGATCAGCTCACTAAGGAAGGCCAAAAGAATCTTAGAGATCTTCATGATTTGCTCAAAGTTGGAACTCTGTAAAAGTTTCTGAAGAACACAGCAGCCATGCTTATGTGTTGAGATTCTGACGATATTGTTATTCAAACAAATTGAATCAATAATGAACTGGAACTTCTCAGGTGGGAACTTGAAGATACATTTCTGAATGACATGATTACCATTGAGATCTTTGATAAGCTTAACAATGTTGTTATCCTCGATGGAATTGGCAGTGTCATTCAATAGCAAACCTTTGATGATGAGATCCATTTGATATGTGGTATCAACTCGGTCTATGATCTTCTGCAAGCTTCTTGTACCATATTGATTGATGGCAATCAGAAAAAGATACGAGTGTGTCTTTTCAACAAGTAAGTCCTTTTGATATGAAGTCAGATAGTCAACAAGCTTCTGGATCAAGTAGTTACCAAACGGATCCACAATAAGTTCAATCAAGTTGTTGAAGAGTTTATTGAACATGACATCCTTGATGCCCTTGTCCGAATCCAACTTCTTCTGTAAAAAACGACAACCGTATTGATCCACTGCCAGCTTCAGCATGTCCAAGTTTTGAGTTGGGATCAAATTGAGTTCATCATAGTTTCTGTAGTTAGAGGTAGCATCAGCATCGACGCTTTTGGCTCTGTTCGTAGGTAATGATGAACTATGATGATGCTGTGGAGTGTGGTTCCCAAATGTCTGGCTCGAGCCTCTTCTGGAATTAGTTGCAGCTGACACACAGGAGTTCAGTTTCGGTGCGCTTATGGTGGCCGGGATCAAAGATGACTGATGGGACTGAAAATTATGGGACTGGTCGCAAATGGACTGGTTTTGATTTGATAGCAGTTGAAGTTGTTGCAAAGGGATCTGTGGGATTGAGTTACAAGATCCTGATGAGCCTGAACCTATGATGCTTGGAGACGGGGCGTAATAGTTAGCTGATGGGGATTGCGAAAGATTCTGTAGGTTGTTGATGTTGATCTGGTTGAACTTGTAGTCTAGCTCATTCACCAGTGGAAGCGAGCGTAATCTTGATCTGAACGTGTTACCACCCAGGTTGGAGTTCAGGCCGGACAGCGGTGTTGATCCATTGGAAACGGCACTGTTGTTGCTAGAGTTCGACAGGTGGCTCTGTGGTGGAGCAAGGTGTTCATCGTAATCTGGTGGTGTAAGGGGCTCAACAACAGAACCAATTGAAGTGAGGGAATTGATTGAAGGGTTCTGGTTGTGTCTCGGCTTCTCATTCTGTTCTTAGTTAGTCATAGTTCAAAGGAGATTGTTCTCCCTGTAGACAGGTGGTTCTGCTTGCTAAGCACCCCCTCCAAATCTTTCGACTAGCGGATGTGCCATACGAGCCGATGACCCAGAAAGAAGTAAAGATCGAGATGAGACTGAGTCACTTACCATCTTTAAGCGTTGTGTTGCTGGTGAAGTGGTATGGCTCCGGTTTGAGGTGGTGGCGTTTGAAGTGGGAATTGGGTTAGTTTAAATACTGTGTGCGCCCCCCCTGTGTAAATTAGATCATTGGCCATTTGTCCAAAAGTCCATTTACGTTTTCATGTATGGTGTCTGTTACCATGGAAATATCAACAGAAAGGGGGGGCCCTCTGTGTTCTTAACAATTCAGTTTTGTCCCAAGATGGTCTAGACAAATGTTTCAAAAGGGGCGGCCAAGGCCAACTTTAATATGAGCTTGAAGCGCGCGAACCGATCTCATAGGCCCGGACCCAAGGTTCTCAAGTCTCAGCAACACAAGACTTTGATATACACAGTCAAAAATTAATAGATGGTGGCTGGATAGTGCCTATATATTTATTCTGTGTGCTTTCTGTGGTTTTTCAACTGTGCGAGGAGTTATAACCAACCTCTGATTCTTGATCTGCAATGATAAAAGTCTCAAGAGACGAGACGCTCGGTTCAGATGGGCAGGCGAAAGACACACTAATCCCACCACACTGTGATGATATATTGGATCTTTAGCAGTTTGACTGTACATGCACATTCGTTTCGTGAATTATAGATATCTCTTCTCTGAAGTCTCTGCACCTCCAAAAGTCTATGATCTCTCCTCGTATTCCAAGTGTGATCTCCCATTGCGTGTATGAACCACCGTTCTTGACTTGTTCTTATTCGTATAGCACAAATTACTGATCAAATACTGGATGATATCGTTGATACTATATCTCAACTATAGAATGCAATGAATCGAGTATACATCATTTCAAAGATCTTCCTTCCAATTGGTGTCTTTAAAGGGAAGTAAGATCATGGAGCGCTTGCTGGTGCGATAAACCAATACAATGAGAGGTCAACATTTATTAATTTGTCAATCATAACCTTGGCATCTCCCTAATGTTGTTTATTGCTCCTTGGATGCTTGGTGACGCAGAAGATTAATCCGAGAACGTGTCCTTGACAGTTCTTTTAGCAACCATATTAGACCAATTAAGAACTGACGACTTTCATGCTAATATTTTAGTGGAACATGGTAATTGTTCTCTGCTAAAGGAACCAGGAGCGGCTTGAACATTCTAGTCTAATGGATTTAATATGGTGACTTACCTGAAATGAAATCGTTGAAGAGATCATCTGGAAAGAAAAGCTCAAATCAGGATCAAATCAAGATCAAATCAATAGCTGAACACAGGCGGAGCGAAGATGAATGCAACATTAAGAATTAAAATTCAAACACTTTCGAAACTTCTTCTGGAGGTTGGTATTCAAACAGATTCTGCAGAGATACGGGTATGATGGATTCATTTGTAATCGCATACTCTGAGTGTCACAGTGCTGTCATAAATCATAGTGGGCAAACACCTGAGCACTGATATACAGGCAACATAGAGTACACCTTTTAGCAAATGATTTATATATACAAAATTGGCAGTATGTTCACGAGAGCTCTGAAATTGCCCCTCTCCAGATGACTATACGTAGCCGATCTTACCCTTTGCGGGTGTGTTCAACGTTTCTGATTGTTCGTCAGTCAAACGCCAAACTGGAAAGATACATACTAAGGAGGTGCATTGTCAGGAGTTCACGGAAGATGCTGACTTCGAGTGACTCTCCTGGATTTGAACTAAAATGCACAATCATAGATATCTATATGTTTGACTATCGATATTTAAGACTGCTAAAAATTAGATCCTGGTTTGGATCAATAGGTGCAATTGATGAAAATCCTCCGCCTTAATGTCTCCCTACGACTCATTGGGGCAGAATCAGGAAATGAAATCGTCTTCTTTAACCCTTCTAACACTTTGATATAGTTATCCAGGGAAAAGAAATGAGAAGTTTAATTCCTTTTTTCCCTCGGCACCAATCTTGATTTCAGGCAGATGCTCATTGTTTTATTTAAATGTGAGAAAGATGCTGTTGACTCTTGAGTCATTCACCAAAGGTTATCGCAACGCATCAACTCTCCTCATGTAACATGTTCGCTGAAAAACTCACAGTAGAAGCTCTCTGAGTTATCGTGATTCTTCTCTTTCGAATTTCAGCTTCTCGGCTCTCTATTTGGCATTTAAGAATCTTTCGACATTGGCAGCTGCGAATCAACCTAGCGTTGCTTATTACGTCAAGCCTGTTTTAATTGGCTCATGCTGGGAAAACAATAACTCAGAGTATCAGTTGTCATAACTACTTTTAAATAAATACCAGGGCATCCTCAATCATCAGTTTTCTCTCATGTTCTATCGTTTACTGTCTTAATCTGTCTATCATCATATCTTGTTCACCATTCATTGTCTCGAAAAAATTGTGGAAAAAATACTCCCTGGTCTTTTAACTTCTGCAAAGTTTAGTAGTGCTTCTGAGTTATATCAAACAGTTCAGGGAGCGTCATACCAAAATTCTTTAAAATTTCTCATGAGTCATGTTTATATTTACATGATCCTGGCAGTTTCCATGTGGCACCGCTGAAAGTTGTTCACTTTCAACGCGTCTTCTTTTTCAGATAGAGGTACAATGATCTCTACCCTCCTCAAGTTGTTCACCCATTCTAGGAGTTGCTATTACGTGTTCTTTGTCATTTCACATTTTGTGAAGATATGTCCAAAATTTCCACATGCTCATCATGTAGATCTTTCCTCTGATGGGAAAGATAGAGTCACTTGTTGCGTAGGGAGAAATTAGTTTTTGATCCCCCTGATGATAGTGGCTAAGCTGGAACCCGCGGCGAAGCTCTAAAAAGTCTATTTTTTTTCACTTGGCTATGATGGATCTTAATCCAGAGCCATGGACCTTGGTCTCTGATCTCACTCACTGAAATAGCATATCCAGCTCCTCTAGCACTGGTATTCTTGAAAATATGATATATCTTGGATTATATCACCTTCTTGCCTGATCTTTGAACTTTTAAGGCTCACAAAACTTGAATAAAAAAATACTTGAATTTATTCGACATTTCCCACCTGCCAAATTTCTATGGAGAAATCGCAAACCATTCTAATTTCTGAAACACCTAAAATAATGAAAAGGGACATAACGCCTTTCTTGGGATACCAAAATGCCGATGAAGAAATGATCATAGCTAAGAAGCTGATAGACATAATAAACAGCACACAATAGAAACCGAGAGGAAACTGAATCGTGACGATGATCAGGGCTCCGGCTTGCCGCTCGGAGCCTAGTTGCCAATTGGCATTAGGTTATCTAAAAGTGTCTAATCGAACTTCGATCTCTAGGAGAAGAATCTCTATTTGACTGGTGTCTGAAGTTTAAGGTTACAAGCGTTCGCTATAACTTATATTAAGCAGATGTTGCTTAATAGATACTATAATTTGATGGTAGAGGAAGAAGGAATCACAATGATTGCAATGACCTTGTCTTTTGTCCCGTATCCCCAAGTTGCGCTCCAGAAGACAACTAACATTTAACTGAGCCACTGGAATGATAACCTTAAGACCACATAAGCTAGGAATTTAAAGCCCTCAATTGAAAATCAGATATAAATGTTAGAAAGATAATGCCAGCTGTTCGCGGCACTTGAAGTCTCTCTTTCAGTAGGTATAGGGAGTGAAAGCGTTGCTCTTCTCACCAATGATGATGGTTCAGTCTCTCGACAGAGGGATGTCGACGGAGCCGTGGGGGGGGGGGTAGTGGGTAGAGGGGCTCTGTGGCATTTTGAGTATAGAACCCGAAGACAAATTCTTTGCAAAAAGGAAAGCACTCGAAGGAGCTATATTCTATGAAACTGCAATAAATAATAAATATGGACACTATAAGTGCATATGTCATATGACCATCCCTCTTGAATTATGAATTATGAATCTTTGAATTCTTTTGGGTCTTTACAGACTCTTTCGCCTACATGAAACATTCAAATTACATCTATCTCCTGATACACAGCATAGACAATGTTGGATCAAGATTCATCAGTACGTAAGTTCATATCGCCCATTGATTTCACTGTTCGCTAGTCATCATGTTGTCTGCTCGTAAGGCGAAGTGCAATCGTCTCGATGATCCTGTACCTATCCACCTTTTCTCTGTAGGATTTTTACAATAAAGGGATAAGAGATTATTATACTGATGGGATATTCTACTCTTCTGAAAGGCTATCATCAAGTCCCTCATACTCAATTGGGATGATAAAGCTTCTCTCTAATTTGTTTCCTCTTGCATCAGTCCTTTCAGGTGTCAGGATATCAATGTACTCATCTTCCTCATCCAACTGTTTCTGATTGAGTTCGTCTTCTGGAACAATGTCAAACTCGTCTTCTTTCTCTTGATAGTCGATATTTTCTTCAATCTCGACAAAATCTGGTGCGAGGGCACTCCATTTTTGAGGCACCACCAAACTCCACATATAAATGACACCACTATCCAATCCCGTTGAGCAGATGATACATTTCTTGTAGTTCCAGTCTATGTCAACCAGTTCTTCCTTTGGGCCTTCCAAGATCTTGATCAAAGACCCCATTGAGGTTTCCCAGACGTATATGTCATGTGCGGAGCCGAATGCAGATGCAATCAAGTACTCAGAGTTTGAGTTGAACATAATAGAGTTCCATTGTAATCTATTAACGAGATCTTGATACTTGTGTTCGACTTCAAAGTCCCACAGGTCAGGATTAGTGTTGAAGTCTGGAAGTGATATCTGCCGTATGATACGATCCGAGGAGTTGATCGCCATCTTCTTCCCATCAGAAGAAATTATGATATTCTTGATGCTCGAGTTTGTCATCTTTTGGCAGAAAATTACATCGAGGGAATCTCTTGAAATGATACTCATGAACCCTTTGTTTGTTCCCGTGAAGATGTAGTCACCTTTTGGATGGAATGCTGATACTAAGACTTTAGTATCTTGAAGTTCCCTTATGTTATCATTGGCGTCAACAAACTTTGGGCAGTCATCATAGAGTGAAGCAATGAACTCTCCTGAATCAATTGGATTGAACTCGCAGTTCCATATAGGCCCATTGAAGTTGAATCTCCTTATTACTCTGCAACTTCTCAGATCCCATACCAGACACTTCCAATCTCGAGATGTCGAAAGCAGATAGCTTCCACAGTCAGACCAGCAGATCGATTGTATCGACCTCACATGTCCTGTGAGTCTTCTGATCACGGTTTTGGTATCGTTGTCAATGATCAAGATGGTACCGTTTGCAAGGCCAGATGCGAGGTAGTCTCCTTGGGAGTTGCAGCTCACGAAAACCGAGTGCCCGAATGATAGTGTATGTGTAAGACTCTCTGGGTATTCTCTCAGAGCTGCGAATGGGTCGAGCAGTGAAAGGTTCATTCTGTACTCTGCAGTCGTCTTCGTCAGTGAGTTTGTGTCTTTGCCGCTTCTTTTAACAAGCGCCGCTGTGAAAACCTGAACTCGCGCTCTCTGTGGCGCGCAACGTTTCCTGTCGCGTCCGACGTGTCAGAGAAAAAAGCTGACACGCTAACCAGATCAACAGCCAACAACAACGAAGAGAAACAAGGCTGGTGCTTACTATTACTCCATGAGACAATTTACACTTCTCAGTCTGCTGGTGCTATTCTCCGTTGTGAACGCGTTTCACTTCTATCTGACTGGTGGTGAGAGAAAGTGTTTCTACAAGGAGCTCTCACAAGGCACCTTGCTCGTCGGTAAATATGACGTTGAGGTGTTTGACCAGAATACTGAGTCGTTCCAGAGAGCCACTCAGAAGCAATTGGGCGTTATTATCGATGTTGAGGTGAGTTGTTCTCAAGAAAACTCGATTACAATCATTTACTAACAGGTCGCCCCATAGGAGGTCTTTGATGATAATCATAGAGTTGTTCACCAGAAGGGTTCTCCAAACGGTGAGTTCACTTTCTCTGCTCTTGATAGTGGCGATCACAGAATCTGCTTTCAACCACAGTCACAGGGATGGTTGGCCAAGATCAAGACAAAAATTGATGTCGAGTTTGAACTCGGCGATGATGAAAAGCTTGATTCAAAGCAGAAAGGAAAGGTTCAGTCCTTGACTGATAGAGTGAAACAGCTCAACAACAAGGTTTCAGAAATCAGAAGAGAACAGCAATTGACCAGAGAGAGAGAATCTGTGTTTAGAGACATGAGTGAGACTACTAACTCTCGTGTTGTCCGTTGGTCGATCATTCAACTTGTTGCCCTAGGTGCGACTTGCTTCTGGCAATTAAAGCATCTCAGATCTTTCTTCGTCAAGCAAAAGATTCTCTAGATAATTTTTCATAGGGTAATAAAGCTAACTGCTGGTGATCTTGTAAAAGCGGTAGATTAGAATTTCCCTGTCAAAGTCAGATCAGTCGGTGATTATGAGAAGCTTTTGCTTTGCCAGAAAGGCACAATGACATCAAGGATGCTCTGAGTGGGATTATCTTTAATGCATTTCACGACTCGTCTTGGACTGCTTCAGCAGTATGTAGTATACTCTGGAGAGTCATATTTCCACAGAAATTTGGTCTACAGATAGGTCGCAATTGTGCTGTAAGTTTAACAAGAGTTCAGACATTTCGTCATAACTAGTAAAATGGAGAGTTCTAATAAGAACCCTGTTCAGTCACACCCTTCTGCTACATTCCTTTCGTTTTTTCTTCACAACTCACATAACATTCCCATATTTCAGACTCAACGCAGAAGACTCTGAAGAAGAGAGATTGGATAGATTAGTCTCCGGTTAAGAGAAGACGCAAAACCGGTGAAGTCGATCGATGGAGATGAATCATGAGGTCATCAAGACTTGACGCTATGGCCACTCAAGACCTCTACCAGATCGTGCCATTCGAGATATCAAAAGAATTACTAGACTATCCTGTTTGTCTTGACAGGAGAAAAAGTCCCGTGGGGGACAGTTTCGATCTGAAAAAGGTCTCTTCTAGATACTGCTAGACTTACTGCTGAGGAATTCTAAAGGATAGAACTTGAAGTAACTTTTAGATAGTTCAACAGTCTGACAGGCAGGTCCCAGAATCAAGAACCCAGTCGCGTTTAGAAAGGTTCTGCTTATATATTAATAATTATAAACTAGGAAATATTGACGTAGATAAGTGGATACCAGTTGAGGCTACAGAATCTAAGCCTTAAGGGGACGACTATAGATAAAATTGGCAGCTCAGGTCTCACGGAGCCTAGCAAGCACTGCGGCGATATG
>PPNS03000045.1:0-86963 GCA_003708225.3 Williopsis suaveolens | reverse complement strand
CATCTTGTTTCTAGCCCTCCATTCCCTATATTACAGAAATAAATTCGGGAGAGATAATTATTCGACGGATTATTCGAACCGGATGTCGAATAAGCTCGAGCCCTATTCGATTACATCCCTAGTATCCAGAATATATTGATACTGGCTTGTCCATCATGACAGAAGAACAGATAGATCTGCAATGTGGATATCCAATCGTTGCAATTCATATATATGTCGCTTAAATAGTCAGAAATATATTTCATTAATCTATAGGCATAAAATATTGGTTGATCTTCTTTTGCACTTTTGCAATTTTTCTTTGGAAACTACAGCAATTCCATTGATTTTCTGTTAATATTGGAGAATTTTTGGTCTTTTTGGCCAGAAGAACATCTCGGAAATCTCTCAGGAAATAAGAAAAGCTGGGAAATATTACAGATACTGATGGGCCACTAATCTTAACAGTTATATTGACGTTTTGAATTTCAGAGCATCATGGTTGACACTGCAAACCTGAAACAAAGTCTGCATTTGGGACTTTAACTACAATTTGCGGAATCTCATACTGTCATACATATTCGCAGGCTGCGGTTGTCAAAGAGCCTCCATCTCTAATAGATTGCAGATGTCACTTTTGTAGATACCCGTTACTGGTGTAAACCAACAGAATCTGCTCCTGAGAAGATCTTACTGGATATTAGGATGAATGCAGTCCATTCCTTGTACGCAGTCTCGAGCATCATAGCTCTATCCGTACGGATAGCCTTAACTACTGCGGATAGAGAGAATCTTAACATCCACGGATACGGATCACGAATTGAGCTTATCCGTGCCCATCTCGCAGCGAGATCGTACCTGCCACCTGGTTATATAGATAAAACTATAATATTAACTTTAATGCTGCAAAGCTCCGCGTGATGGCACATTTCCACCATCACGGGAGCAAGGACGACGACGAGAACAGCAATAGCAGCAGCCCGAACAACAGGCCTTGGACATGCAGACATATGTAGTACGCTTCTTGTCTCTGGACCCTAGTTACGAATGGAATTTGAATTAAGAATTTAAGAATATCTGCTCACTTTCTTAGGAAGGCTACTGGTGAGTACAGAGATTTTTCACGCATAAGCCCTCAAAATGGCTGCATACTTCAGAGTAGCGTATTTCATAATACTGAGATACCTTTCAATTACTTCTAATCTCTTACATACTTCTAAGTCGATTTTAATTTTTATGGTATACCTCCCTATCTCGCTGCTCACATTATGGCTAGAGCCAGGTTTTCCCGAGACCTTTTAATTCAGTTAACATCAGATAGTGGCACGGTTTTGTCTCGGCATGGTTCCATTAGAGCCCAACAACCTCTTAGAAAACCACTCAGTACCTCGAAATTGCAGTGCTTGGATCACCTCTCAGCACCGAGACTACTTTATCATGAAAGGCTCAATGTGATCAGGAAACCGCCACCCAAGTTCACAGACCTTCCCATGGAGATTCAGATCAATGTGATGTCCCATATGGATGGTGAATCTCTCGAAACACTTATTAAAATAATGGACATCGACCTCCCCGGTGTGGTGCAATATGTTGTGGATAGCCCAACCTCCATAAAACCTGGTAGGATACAAATGATCAACAAGTTGGATCAGCTGAAGGAAAACCATTCCATGATAAACCTCGTCTACATATTATCATTCAGTTCTTTCTGTGTGGATGAAACCTTGGATTTGTTCTCAACTTCTATCAATCACGTCGTCATATCAGGTCTCAAAATCGTCTCTGGAGACCAACACCAGGATTTAAAACAAAAGTTGACAAAATTTCTCAATAATTCGTCTGTTCATACGATGGTCACAATATCTTATTGTACTAGAGCTATTGTCAAAGATGTGTGTATTGACCCTTCCAGGCTCACGTTCAAGCATCTGGAGGTCCTAGAATTGGAAAATTGTACTTTTGTGAAACGAGGTACCACCTTTTTAGAGCTTCAATCTGTCAATAGACTTTTTCTGGTGGACTGCACCAGAGATTTGTTGGAAATGATAAATTTCACATGGGGCCGTCCCAAGTTTATCAGATTGCGCCAAATGCGTACTCATGGATTATTTGACGAGGGCATGGTCTTGAGATCGAAACATATAGATGTTCAATGGCTCGATGTTGAGCTAGTGCTAGGCATAGAGGAGTTAACATTCGAAGGATGGTTCCTCAACTTATTGATGGCACAAAGCGAACAGAAAAAGATCATCAGTAATATCCGAGCACCAAGACTAAGATCATTGGATATTGTATGTACTGGAAGTATTCCCTCGATAAAGAGACTCTACGCTCCAAAGCTGTTTAGGGTGTTTATCAAAGAAGGGAGAGTACCATTGATAAACCATTCATTTGATCCTAATGACTGGCTATTTCTTTCAGATATACGAGTATTGAGACTATGCTACGTTACTGTGCATCTATACCACCTACGATTTGTTAAACTTGAGAAACTAATCATCTATATCAAAGATAACATCAAGGATGTACCAAATGACTTCCCGATGTTGGAAACTCTGGAAATCAATCTATCAGCAAGAGCTGAGAGGCCGCCGAAGATAAAAGCGGATAGATTACTCCATTTGTTCATCTTTTATACACGCAATGTTCATTTTGACGCTTCAACATTGATTCCAACGCTCGGCCGTTATCCAAAATTGGACCACTTTGTACTAGATCAGAGGGTGATTCGCTAGATTATCACGGATTCAGTTCACTCAAGGGACATTGGAATTGCAGTATCTGAGTCCTGTTGAAGTGTGCGCAGCTCATGGCATATTAACCTTCCCGATGCTGTTGAAATTACGTCTTGCAATATTCATATTCTCCTATCTGAACACTTCCTGCAATGAAACTAAGTAGACAGTGCATTGTCGTGATTTTTCTGGACTTTGGTATTCTAGCTGTTGCAGTGGGGTCGCTCATGGAGGTGGGGGTTGCCTTTGTTGGAAGGTGGTTAGTAGTAATCACGGCTTTGATATTCGACTGGCGTTCTCAAAAGTAAACGAACCACCAAAGGCATACCATGAGACTTGAATGAACTATAGATTCTAGAATCGTATTCCATCTCTAAGCATATGGTAAACCGTGTAAAGAAAAAGTAAGTAATTTTTTATGCCACTCTATTTGTTTTAATTCTCGTCACAGAATCGGATGGGCAACACGGTCTATAGCTTTGAACTCGAAAGACAAAGTCCTAGAATTCAAGGGTGTACAGGCAGTTCTTCTTAGATCTTATTCTCGAGGTTAACATTCCAAGTTATATTTCTCTTTGAGCTCTTTAACCTTTTTACAATAAATGACGTCCATGTAAAAGTTATCATCTGGGCCGTTTTCCATATAGGAGACACACCCATCCAAGAACTCTGTCCAAGAGTCAGCGACAACACACCTGTAATCAGGAAAATCTCGACCATAAATGGTGACTTGGCCGATCTTCCCCCTTGGACCAGGAGCCAAGTCCACTGCAACGAAGTTACCACACAGATCAGTCACTAATCCCACCCAGCTCTTTGGATTACAGTAAACACCCTGAATGAATTCAGGTGGCAAGCTCAGTGAATAAGGCTCCCAACCAAGGTAGTTATCTCCCATCGTTTTTGACCACCCCTTCATGTTAGTGTTGATATGATCAAGAGACATTAAATAACAGCCGTTAAGGACACCCTGTTGGCAGACTATTTCCTGACCGTCAATACATTGGAGGTACTCTTTCACATCTTCTGGCAATTTGATGTTCTTTTCTCTTTCGAATGACTCAATCTCATCGATAGAAACACCTAGGGCCAGGAAATCTGGTGGCAAATGAGGAAAGTTCTTATGTGTAACCTTTTTTAGACGCTCGACAATGGATGCCACCTTCGAGCCACTGACAGTCATGGTCTGATCGTATCTGTAAGACCTTGTCAGCTGGCGCAATATTCTCAATAAAATCACCAAGGGCTAGACACTTCGTCAATTTCTTCTAAAGTTAGAGAAGAGATGAAAGGATGGCTATTCGTTCATTCGTTTAGTTTAGGGGCATTTGCTCAGGGATGAAACATTCGAGTATTTTAAGAAGAAAGCGCAAGAAGTTTCAGTTAGTTAGTGGAAGAAAGGAAGATAAGTTTGAAAAAACGCTTATTGGGTAGGATTACAAAAGATCTCAGTGGATTAGGATCCCTATCAGTCTAACCATTTGTTAAGAGAAATCCAGGATAACGCATCAAGAAAGGAGTCAGGCGAAGCCGATTCTTTTCACATTCGAACGTGGCTCGCGTGGCGTAATGGCAACGCGTCTGACTTCTAATCAGAAGATTCTGGGTTCGACCCCCAGCGTGAGTGCCATCTTCGTCTTTTTTTGAAATGCCAAAAAATATATATGCCGGCGCGCGACCTGGTTAGCAGCTGGAGCTCATATAAGCAGACATGCGACCATAATAGGCAGGTCGGTCCCCCCTGTTCCTGGGTGCATTACTTATGGTTATAAGTGAGTTGATATATAGCACAACAACATAAAGTCTCTGTACGCCACCCACTACTTCCAGTGTGCTTTTATCTAACCAGCTTCCCGCTTTTTCACCCGCAACAGAGCCCCATTCATAAGCTCTCTCTCTGTATACCACTTTTTTTTGCGCCCTCGGTTCAAACAGTCATTCTGGACTCCACACTTTTAAAGAAGGGCGATAACGCGGAAACATTAATCCTTGGATATAAAGCGAAAAGGCGCTCGAAACTACAACCACAACCATAGCTAAAGGAGCAAATCGACGAGAATCAATACAGCGATGTCTTGCGGACCGGTTAACGCAGTGCAGAAGCTCTCACAACACGCACAGGTGGATAGATCCCTCCACCAAGATGGCCAACATAGGCAGCCAGTGCCATCGCAATCGTCTTTTAGAACACAACAGCCAAACACTCTTGAGCGTGACTTCCAGGCTCATCAACAACAGCAGTTCGATCCTATCTTTGCAAATGCTTTTCAAGGGCCTTCTCGTATGCAGCAGCAGCTTCATCAGCAGCAACCTCTCCAGCATCAACAGACTCAGATGGGTTCTTCATCATGGGCTAATGATTTCAAGATGACCAATATGGCGCCAAGGCAACAACAGCAACAGCTACAGCCCCAAGCTGCACGCTCTGACTGGAACACACAGTTTATGAATCAGATGAATGTTCAACAGACACAGCAGCAGCACTTCCAACCACAATACCAACAGAGATTCACTCCGCAGATGCAATCCAACTTTTCCCTAGGAACAGGTCAAATGATTGAACATCGTGAGCTTCATCAGCAATATCTGAACTCCCAACTAAGCCACGACCTTGATCATGATGAACTCGAGCGTCAGTTTGAATCCTTGGAGAAACAGTTCCAGAAAGTTGAAATGAAGGAACCAGAACCGCCTGTTGAGCTTCCAACGAATAACAATGCTGGCTTTAGAGATGCTGCAAAGCAAGTTGCAGATGTCATGAAGTCGGCTAAGTCTGAAAAATTTGCAAACTCCAAGTTCCTCGATCTTATGACTCGTGTTACTGCTGGACAAATTGAACTAAACGAAGATGAAACTAAGCTCGTTGATGAACAAGGTCGCGATATTCATGAAGAACAACTGAAAGACTCTGGATCTGTTCAACAGCAGAAGAACCCATTGCCTGACCCTCTGAAGTTCGTTCAAAATGGAGAGTTGGAAACGCCTTTTCAAAGTGCCAGGCTTGTTGGAAAGAGCCTTGGTGAAAGATACACATGGGACGATGTGTATGATGACTACAGGAATGACGATACCTCGTTTTGATTCCTGTTTTAAGTATAGGAAACAGGAACTCGACTGGTTTATACAGTTATAGGCCTACTTATCAATGGAATGTTTTCTGGATTATCAATTCGTGTCATTTGCTTATCGTAATCATTTCCTCTTCATCTTCATTAATCTCTGAGAATTTTGGATCTTTTGGCGCACTAGATGACACCTCACCTTCATCACCGAGAAGACCATGCTTGACATCACTCATGAAAGTCCATAGTGAGTTAGATACTGTATTTATTACATCATCGGAGCTATTATCTCTCGTACTTGTTGTACCTTTGAAGCCTTCTTTATTCAACTTCTCGATCTCATTCTGAAGAATCTGGTCAAACTGGTTCAAGAAACTAACAGGTTTACTCCAAATGCTCTCTTTTTTTTGTTCTGAACCTTTCTTCAATGGAATATTTGTCTTCATGGCTGCAGGAGCTGGAGATAGATCCTTTTGTATCGTGTTTCCAATCTTATTCTTCAACGCTTTCAACTCGGATTCTTCTCTATCAAGCTCTTGTTGAATATTCTTAAATTTCTCTCTGAGCTCAATGACACGCATCTCCTTTGCTGCCAGGATTCTCAGTGAATCGTTAAGCTCGTCATATTCAGAAGCACTGGAATTTGTTCTGCGTCTTGTGCGTTCTTGAGAAGTCACATTGTTCATTGTCCTGTTAGGCGTGAGAAAAACATCATGGTTAACTGGGCTGGTAGCTCTAGATTCAGGACTTTTTATTCTATCAGATGTCTTTCGTTGTTGTTTCACAGAGAGATTAAGACCCAGATTTAATCCACGACGCGAGGGCTGGTTCGACAGACCCGCTTTAGCTGAAAGCCCACCCATTGTGGCAGATCTCCTGAGCTCAGATGTCAACTTCACAGGCCTCACACTTGAGTCTTCATTCTTATCCGAGTGTAATAGGTCTGAAGAGTGCTTCAATGGTGCCTCATCCGGCGAAATCGAATTCCTGCGAGCTTTGGTTGGGGTTGTCAAGAGCGGTGATGTTGGTGATGCACTTGTTGGAGTCGTCTTGTGAAGCCCAATGGTCTTGAGAGTGGACGTATCCGTGTTCAAAGACTTGTCGAAATCTTCTATGAACCTGTCGAACTTCTCATCTTTGTTCATGGTGTAGATACTGTATAATCAATCAAGTAACGGGCGGAGGAACCAAATGTATCTGGTATATGACAGGAATGAATTGTTCAATCTTCTGACTTCTAAAGCGCGTTGGCAAGTGTTTGCTGATTCAATAAATGGTCCCGTAGCTAACGCTGCTCCGTGTACAACTCTAAGAACACCCTCTGAAGGCTCGCAGCGAATTCAATCACCGATATCAGTTACGGCCCAGCGTTGAAAGCGCTTCAAATTTCGACCGCGGGTTCGTAACCGCGTTTCATCTTTATGTCTTTTGGATCACCACATTAACTCTGAACTGAAAAGGGTGCTTTCTGTGTTTTTGAAGGAACCATATTAGACCGACTGAAGAGAGCAGATTTCTAGCAATTGAAATTTGACTGAACAGCCATGGTGACACCATTCAAATTTGGGAAAAAGAAGAACAAGGACGCGGGGGACGCGTTGTCGTCTCCTTCGAGCAAGCACAACAACGGTAACAACATCAACAGCAACAATAAAAACGAATCCCCGCAGACCTCATTGACCTCAAACGGTTCTAAAGGCGCTTACAATTACTCGCCTCAGCAAGTTTTACCTTCTCAGCATCAGCAACAACCTCAGTACCATCAGGCGCAGATGCCTCTGGGATTTGATCATAACAACAACATCTACAACCAGAAGTCCCCTCCACGTCAGCAGCAGCGGGGCTATGGATCACCACAGCCCTTGAAACACCAGCAGGGGATCCCTCGCTATGGTGACAATGCTCAGAGATCCCCTTGGAGTAGAAGCAAGTTGCTGATCAGTCCATTTCCTCGCTACAGGCACGGTGCTTCACAGTACGCGAATGACAAGGGCGAAATCTTTGTGATGGGTGGTCTCCATAACACGTCTGTTTATGGTGATACATGGATCATCAAGACTGATGGTGAAGGCTCTAACTTCCAAACATATCAAGTGGACATTTATGACAATTCTCCTGCCCCAAGAGTTGGTCATGCTTCCACTGTATGTGGTAACGCCTTTGTTGTCTTTGGAGGTGATACGGTCACCAACGACGAAGGCGAAATTGACAATGACTTATACCTGTTTAACATGAACTCTCACACTTGGACTATCCCACACCCAGTGGACAAGAGACCATCGGGCAGATATGGTCATACAATAGGAGTTATCGCTATCATGAACTACGATTCCAAGCTCTACTTATATGGTGGACAGCTCGATGATATGATCTATAATGACTTGATCATCTTCAACTTGAGCTCCTTCCGTCGTCCTGATGTCCAATGGGAATGGGTTACTCCAGCTGACAACATCAGACCTCCACCATTGACGAACCACACTATGGATGTTTACGACAACAAGCTGTGGTTATTTGGTGGTTCCACTGGTAGCAAGCTACTCAATGAACTCTGGGTCTATGATCCTTTGAAGAACAAGTGGGATAAACCAATGGCCTTTGGTTCTCCGCCTCCTCCAATCGAGGAACATGCCTCCGTTGTTTATAAGGATTGTCTGATTGTCCATGGAGGTAAAGACATCAACGGCGATGCTGTTTCTGATGTCTTCTTCCTCAATTTTATCACTAAGACTTGGTTCAAGATGCCATCAAACTATCCAATGCATCCACAGGGTAAGTATGGTCACAGTCTTTCGGTTGTCAGGGGTGATAAGCTTTTAATCTTAGGTGGTCACGTCCCAGATTATGCCAGTTTGGGTGACAACTTGGAACCTTCGCTCGAGGATAACGGTGTTGGTACCCTATTGAACATCTTGGATCTTTCAAACTTGGAGAAATTGGTCCCTGGGCTTCAACAATATAGCACACCTGGTAACATTTCAGCCCAAGATAAGTTTACTGGCCCACAATCTATCTTCACACCACCACCTGCTAAAGACAACACGCAGTCTCCTGAGAAGAATATGTATTCTTATCCAGCACAAAGTCGTCTACCAGAGCACCAAGAGGGTAACAATGATGCAGCTGTTGTTGCAACCGATATCCCTGCTGCGGGAGCTGCTTTGCGTGCCGTTTCAAGATCCACATCTGATCCTACACGCACTATATCTGCTGAAGATGTCTTCAGAAAAGAACGTGAAATGTTGACAAAAACTCCTGAGCGCAAACAATCCAACATTTCCCATCGTTCTGTTTCTGGGGAGGATGAACAGGAATTACCTTTAGAAATCCCTGCGCCTTTGGGGGAGTCATCGACTGAGATCCCTGCTCCAATCACCAAGTCGTCTCAAACTCCAAAAGAACATGTCGTTGAAACACCTACAGATACTCTTCCTGGTGATTTGGTTGCAGTGCCTGGTGTATCTGAACCAGTTGTTGATGAATTTAGGACTGCCACTGCATCAACGGATGTCCTCAGTACTGAAAGAGAGAACTATTTAACTGACGCATATCAAAATCTTGACAATGCCAGAAGCTCGGATATCTTGGATAGTTATGCTTCTGAATCACCTACACGAGCTCCTTCTGTTACTGATAATAAGGCTGTTTCCAAGACTGCTGCATCCTCAATTCTGAGTTCTGGTACTGCTGGAATCGCCACTGGCGCTACTGCCTTCGGTGCCGCTGTTGGTGCTGCCATTGGAATTAAGAGCATCGGCAACGACCATTCTAACACCAAGCAATCACAAGTGATTTCAATTGCCAATGAGGACGTTGCTTTCAGTAACCCTAACGCAACAGTTGGTAACTCTTCGTTGTCTGATAAGCAACAGTTCAAAGCTATTATTGATTCGCTATCCAAGGAACTTGAGGGCTTGAAAGTATCTACTTCTGAACAGATCAAAGCTGCAAGTGAGAAGGTTTTATCTCTTGAGACTGAAAACTCAGAACTCAAGTCCAAGCTTGAAACATCATCTGTGATAGAAGATAAGGAAGAAGGTGAAGATAGTTTCAAGAGAAAATTCATCAAGTTGAACACAGGCTATCAGATTTTGAATGACGAACATGAACAATTGAAGTCTAAGTCAAGCGAGATGGAATCTGTTTTCACTCAGAACGTAATTGATCTTGAAAAGTTGAATAGGATCATCCGTGAACAACAAGAACAAATTGAGTATCAACGGGTCGAACTTACTGAATTAAAGAATGTGTCACAAGAGTATGAGGAACTCAGAGTTCGCTTCGAAACTGTTGAAAAAGAGAAGGCTGAACTCGAAGATGCGAGATCAAAAGCTCTTGATGAGTCTCATGATGAAATTAAGAAGCTGAATGAAGGTATTGATACATTCTTGTCACATTATCTCATCAAAGATGAATCTACAGGAGAATACATCGCCAAATCTATAGGTGCTCCAACCTCTCAAACTGGTGGAGTCGCTTCTAGTTTAAGATCTCAAATTGATGAGCTTATTAAGGAGAATGAGGAGATCCATGCATCAAATAAGAGCTTGTACTCAGAATTGGAGAATGCAAAGAGTACAGCTACTGAGCTTGACTCTCTGAGACGAAAGGTGGCGGAACATTCCAAGATTGAGGAAAATTACAAGGAATCTCTTCATTCTGTCAGTACCGCTAACAGAGCACTTCAGATTGCTCAAAGCGACTTGAATAAAGAGAAAGAATTCAACAGCAAGCTTCAGCATGAGCTTGATGACTTGAGGCTCTTCAGATCTAAGAAGTCGTCCAGAAATGCCACACCGATCATCAACGAGTTCGATCCAAATGGTATCAAGCATGATGATGAAGATGAAGAAGATGTTGCAAATGCTCATTTTAACCTCAAGATAAGAGACTTGCAGGCCGAAGTCTACATCATCAAGAAGGAAAGAGATGATCTTAAAGAGGAAGTGATGAGTTTGAAGAAGAAGCTTTATAACGCAGACAACCCTTCTGGTTCTTTTTAAATCATAATCTGAATATGTACTTTTATAACGACAATGTTTCTTTGTAATCTACAAACTTTCAATCAGTAAGCATTAATTTATATAGCAACATAACACTAAAAAAACAATAAAACTAAATACAAGAGATAATCATTTACTTCAAACCCTTCAAGATCTTCTCCTTGTCTTCAGCTGACAACAAGCCAATCACTTCTGCCAACCCACTAATGGCAGAGTCGTGGTTGCTTCTGATCAACTGAGCAATGTTCTGAGCGAAGGCCTCATCCTTCAACTTCTTCACCATGGCATCAAGCTGCTCATGGTTCTCCTCGATCCAGGTAGCGACAGACTGATCATCTTCATGGTCAAGAGTTGGTGGATACCAAGATCTCAATCTGGCAACCTTCTCAATTCTAGTAGCTTGCTGAAGAGTCTCACCAATTCTCTTAATCAAGTATTCTTCGTTCAAACGGCGACGGATTCTCCAGAAGAAGAAACGACGAGCATTGACCCACTCAAGCTCTTTACGAATAGCGCCCTTAGCAAACATACGACCTGATCTGTCGTGCAAGTCAGCAAATTGAAGAGAGATCTGTTGATAGATTGGAAGCAAAACCTTCTCGCGAGCAGCCAACTTGACAGAGATTTTCTGGTGTTCTTCGGCAGATAATGAAGAGTCAGCAAGCTGTTTCTTCAGCTCAGAATAAGTGCTGTCCAATCTTGCCATAGTGGCAATCAACTTCTCGCGACGGTACTTGATACCAACAATACCTTCTGGCTCCAAAACACCAGCTCTGGATTCGACATCGGCATACATCTCCATCATGTCGGAGTTAATGGTTGGGTCAAGGACAACCCATGAACCACCTCTCAACTCACCAGTTGGTGGAATGTAGGTGACAATTGGTTGCTTGTAATCAACCAACGCATCAACAATGTAAGAACCATACTTCAAGACCTCGTTGAACATGTCACGTTGACCACCAGAGAAACCTCTCCAGTTGGCCAAAATCATCAATGGCAATTGTTCACCGTTGTTGAAATCATTAATGGCTTGGGCAGTCTTGAATGCAGTATTTGGGTACCAAACTTGACCAGCCTCTTGGATCAATTGTTCAGTAGAAGTTGGGTTTGCTGGATCAGCTGGAATCAAGTTCTCAACCATTTGGGTATCAACACTGACAACACCAAGAGGAATACCACCCAATCTAGCTCTACCAACAACAACACCCTTAGCCCAACCATTCAAAGTCTCTTGGAAAGAGTTCTTGTCAAAGAGACCAGACTGGAAAGAACCATCTTCCAACTCACGACCGGAAATCATCCATCTCACGTCGTAGGCCTCGTTACGCACAGGAGCGAACTCGACATCTCTGTCCCATGAATCTTCTGGAGACTCCAAGATTGGTACTGGCATGTTACGCTTAGCTGGAACATAAGACAACCAGTTCATGATTTGCTCAACACCAGCCAAGTCATCAGAAGCAGTCAAATGAGACACACCATTTCTGTGCATAATCTGAGTGCCACCCAACTGCAAGTTGGAAGAGTAAACTTCGCGACCCAACAACTTATTGATAGCTGGTGCACCAGTTAAAATCATTGGTTGACCCTCGATCTGAATGGCTCTTTGACCCAATCTGACCAAGTAAGCACCAATACCAACAGATCTACAGGTAACCAAGGAGATGGTGAAGATGTCCTTGTAAGCCCTCGAAGTAGCACCGGCAATCAAACCAGAACCGCTCAAAGACTCAACACCTAAGCCGTCCTCAGCACCAATAATTGCTCTGATGACATGTCTGACCTCGCCGTTCTCAACCGATCTCTCAGTAAGAACAGTTTTGGTTTGGTGGTTCTTGTTTAATTGAGCAAGACCTTCTTCGGACAAATACAAGTATTGGAAACCCTTATCTGGGTTACCTGGCTCATTCCAAGCAACTTGGAACAATGGAATCAATTCCTCAGCGATACCAATTCTAGCACCAGAGTTAGCAGACAAGTAGATTCTTGGAATACCCAACTTTCTAGCCAGTTCAGTAACCTTGTTGAAGAAGTGATCTTCTTGTGGACCAAAAGAACCAATCTTGTATGTGATATCGTTGGCAACGATGAAGAACTGACGACCTCTTGGATACTCTGGGGTCTTGACCAAAACCTTGAAACCAACCATACCGATGTTATTGGCACCTGGTTCTCTGTCAACCTCTGTCAAGATATCCGAATCGTCCAAGATCAACTCGGTTGCTTGGAAGAAATCATCTGGAACCTTAGCATCTGGAGCATATCTCTTCCATTGGGACAATGTGGCTTGACGGAACAACTCTGGGAAATCATAAACATATGTCGTACCCATCAAATGAGCCTTGTAACGCTTTGGTTGAAGTTGTTCCTTCGCTGGGTATGGAGTAGAGATTGGTCTGAGGTGCATGGAGCCAGGGGTGCCGATAGACTTAAAGACCCAGTCACCTTGACTGTTCTTGACCTCCATGTACAATTCAGACTTGACAACATAACCAGAAACATTGTTGATCATGGCTCTCAATGGGAATGGAACGCCTGTCTTTGGATCAGTACACATGATTCTGATTTCAGCGGCAGCAATACGCAATCTCCACAATCTTCTACCGAATCTTTCCAAGAAACCACCGAAGGCAGCCTCGACATCTTCAGGCAAGACGTTGAAAACAGCAGAGAAGTTGATGAAAATGTGGTTTAAATCAGAGTTGGATGTATCAATAACCTCCAAAGCATCCAAGATATCAGACATCAATCTGTTACCCTCAGACGTCAAATACTCTTGAGTAGAAATGTCATCACGGATACGACCAGTTCTGATAATACCTCTAGTGAAGAATCTCTTATCAACAGAGGAGTTCTTACCAACAGCCTCGTAAACGTGGATGTTTCTGTTGTCAGTGAAGACTGGCTTGATGTTGAAATTAGACAATCTGGCCAACTCAAGCTGGTAAGCCAATGCTGGTTCAATGTGACGGATTGTCTCATCCTCCAAGTAGTCTGGACCTCTAAAGGTATAGTACTTTGGATAGGTACCATCTGTAGCACCAAAGACAAAAGTGATACGACGGATAGAAGTAGCAACCAAGTCTTCCTTGTTATCAGCCAAGATTTGCTTGAGCTTTGACAAGATTTCAGTTTCAGACTCGAAGCCATCAGAATTAGCAACGACAACGTTAGCAACATTGTACAAGACCGCATTATTTTGAGAAGATCTGTCTGGAGCAGGGCCACGAGAAGCCTCGGCGGTAGAGTTCTTACGTGGAATGGTCTCCAAACCTTTGACCAAAAGATCTTCAACATCATCCAAATGAGGACTTGGGATCAAAACACCGGTTCTCAATGGTTGAGAGTCATCGTTCGAAACAAAAGTCAAGTCAGAAACAGAAACAGCTCTACCCATTGGAGTTCTGCCAACAGCGCCCTTAGCTTGAGGAACAGCATTATAAGCTGCAGAGGAGAAAGATGGCAATTGGAACTTCCACTCAACGAATGTGTTGTCACTAGTGGTGTGGTAAGTCAGGTTACCAATGACGTTGTAAGCACGGTAAGCACGACGAACGTAAACCTCAGCAGCAGCAGCGGCAACGTATGGATCCTTGTGACCCAAGAATTGAGTCAAAACATCAAAGACAACGTACTTGGAGTCAATGACATCCTTCAACACGTCCAATTGCGGCTCACGATGATCAGAGCCAATCTCGCCATAACTAGTTTGAACAACAGACGACTTCAAGATGTGCTCCAATTGATCAGATCTCTCTTTGATGGATGGCAGAGAACATTGAATCAATATCTCTCTAGCCTTGATGGAAACCTTAGCAGTAGCTCTGGACTCCAAGTCAACAATCTTCTTAAGTGGAGTACGCAAAGCCTCGGCGATTTCAGAACTTTGTTGACAAAGAGGTTGGTAGTGCTTCAAGATAGCCAAGATAAGGTTGTTCTTGGAAGAAACTCTGGAGTGGGACAAAACGATAGCGACAACCTTGGACAGATCATCCTTGTTCTCGTCACGCAATCTCAAGACAACATCCTCCTCTCTGACGTTAGAGCCAGTGAACAACTTCTCAACATCGTAATATTGGATCAATAAGTCAGCAAATACAGAGTGCTCGTGAGCCTCCAACCCCTTAGCATAACGCTCGGCGATATCAAGCAATGGAGCGACAACTTGACCGAACAATGGATCGGCGTCTGTAGCGGACGCAGCCTTCTCCAAAAACTTGAGAATCTGTCTAGCTGGGAAAGTAGCACTTCTTTGAGAAGATCTCTTGATCAAGCTGGTGAGCTCATTGTCCAAATCAGCTGGGATTCTGGAGTGCAAAGCCGAGATCTGTTGGTTCCACTCAGAGTATGGCAATTCAGGATTTCTCAAAACCTCAATCAAATCTTGGAGTGTAGCATTCATGACGACCTGGTTATCGAAGCCAGCTAAAATGTTCTTCAAGGTGGACAATAGGGCATGGAACTTATGACAAGGTTTAGTACCTTGGATAGTTGGAGCACCGAATTGTGGCAAAATACCTTGGAATGGCAAAGCGTGTTGAACCTTAGATGGATCATCTAAAGACAAGATAGCCAAGATATCGCCAGCAGCGACGTTGGAACCTGGCTGCTTGACAAGTTGAACAATACCGTTCTCTTGAGCGATCAAAGGCATGCACATCTTCATGACCTCAACTTCAGCAAAGGCTTGGCCAGTAGAAACGTGTTCACCGTTCTCAACCAAGTACTTAACCAACTTACCTGGAGATGGAGTTCTCAATTGGGTTGGGTCGTTCTCAACCTCTAACAAACAAGTCTTGGAGTCAACAGACAATCTAGTAGCACCAACTTGTTCCTTCCAGTAGACAGTGTGAGATTTACCATCAAGGGCAACCAATAAACCACCATCAGACAATTGCTTAACACCAACTTCAACCTTAGAACCGTTGATAAACAAAGTGTATCTATCCAAAGCAGATTGAGCAGCAGTGAACTTGTATCTGTGACCTTCGTAGATGAACTCGATTGGATAGATGGTCTTCAAGACATCTTTGGACAAAACTTGACCCTTTTCCAAAGAACCACTGTAAGATTCACGAGCTTCTTGAGACATAAGATGAGCCTTGGTGACAGCACCACAGATGGTGGCGATAGTGGAGTCTGGTCTCTCAGCGGTAAGCTTCTTGGAGATAAGCTCATCCAACCAACCGGTAGTGATAGTGTTATCCTCAAAGTCAGTGGTCTCCAACAACTTGATCAAGTACTCAACAGTGGTCTTGAAGTCACCTCTAATGGAGAGTTCCTTCAGTGCGACAACCATGTGCTTTCTAGAAGCTTGTCTGTTCTCACCAAAGGCAAAGATGTGACCAAATTGAGAATCGGAGAAAGAGTGGATAGAAGAGTGGTTTGCAACAGAGAAGTAACCCCAAACGTTAGAAGAGGATCTGAAGTTCAACTCGTGCAGGGAACCACCGGAAGGTTTGAAACCTTCACCTGGATCTTCAGAAGTGATACGACAAGCGGTACAGTGACCCTTTGGAACAGGTTTTCTTTGAGAAGTCAAAGAACCTTCAGTTTCAAAGTTGAAATCAATCTCGGTGGAAGTATGTGGGTCAACACCGTAGAATAATCTGATATCCTTGATTCTGTTCAATGGGATACCCATAGCGATTTGCAATTGGGCAGCTGGTAAGTTAACACCAGTGACCATCTCAGTGGTTGGATGTTCAACTTGCAATCTTGGGTTCAACTCCAAAAAGTAGAACTTGTCGTCGGCATGGGAGTACAAGTACTCGACAGTACCGGCAGAGACATAACCGACAAGTTTACCCAATCTGACGGCAGCCTTCTCCATTTGAGAGAAAGTGTCATTCTTAGCAATGGTGACTGGAGCTTCTTCAATGATCTTCTGGTGACGTCTTTGGACAGAACAGTCACGGCCAAACAGGGAGATATTCTTACCATATTGATCGGCAAGCAATTGAACCTCCAAGTGTCTAGCGTTACCAGCCAACTTCATGATAAAGATTGGGGAACCTGGGATCTCATTGGCGGCCTGGTGGTACAAAGCACTGAAATCTTTCTCGTCATCTACTTTTCTGATACCTTTACCACCACCACCTTCAGAAGCCTTGATCATGACTGGGAAACCAATCTCCCTGGCCTTTTGCAAACCTTCTTCCGGAGAGTTAACACAACCCTTAGCATAAGTGAGATCATCAACAGAGACCAGGTTGGTCTTTGGATCAACTTGCACATCCTTGACACCAGTACCGGACCATGGGATACAAGGCACATCAGCATGTTGGGCAACGATGGTGGAAGAGATCTTATCACCAAGGGATCTCATTGCGGAACCCGGAGGACCAATGAAAAGGATTTTTCTCTTCGAGGCAGCCAATTGCTCTGGCAACAATGGGTTCTCAGAGGCATGACCCCAACCAGCCCAAACGGCATCGACTTCTGTTCTTTCAGCGATATCGACAATAAGATCAACGTTAGCGTAGTTGTTGTTGTTGGTACCACCTGGGACTTCAACGTATTGGTCGGCCATTCTGATGTATTCTGCATTGGCCTCGAGATCCTCTGGGGTGGCCATTGCGACGAATTGGATGGTTCTCTCTTTGCCAAAAGTTTCATAGGCCCATTTTCTGATGGATCTAATCTCCTTGACAGCGGCAATACCGTTGTTGGCGATCAACACCTTTTGCACAACGGTGTGACCACCGTGCTGAGCGACAAAGTCCTTGAGAGGACTGTCCTCAGCAACGTCAATGGTGTTAAGACCAATGAAATATGGCGGCAACATCTGGTGAAGAGCGCTGTACTTCTTGGTGTCCACCTTTGTAGAAGCGGCGGCAACTTCACTCAAGCTCTCCTCGCTCATGGTCGTAGTGAGTGAAAGTCTTGTATATGATAAGCGGCGACAGATGTGCTGGAAAGCAGTGAATCTTATGTGGGAGCGCCAAAGAGGAGCGAATAGTAGTCTTTGAATGCTGGTGGAATTAGTATGTTGGGGGCTATTTGAGCTTTTTAAAGCCTCTTGAAAGGCTCTCTTTTGTCAGGGATGGTCTTGTAGAAAATTTTGCAGGGTAAGCAGCAAAGAAGTAGCGAAATTAGTGGCCAATTGCCTTCCCGCCCCATTCAATTTGTTTTGATGTTATGTGTGCACCGCATCCTTTTTCCCTCCCTCCCGTTCCATCAATGGTTTTTTCCCAACAATTGGAATTTTGGGGGATCTGCGCATACGTCAACGCAAGGACGTCAGCGCGTTCCGCCTTTGGCCTTGGTGATGATGTTGTGGTAATCATTGATAGGTGATAGGTGATAGTTGGTAGTTCATATTTCATATAGAGCTGTTGTGATAGATGATGACAGATGACAGATAGGAATTGGTAGTGTAGTGTGACATTTTGTAGACCAACACCAACAAGAGAGATGCCCTCAACAGGAAAAAAAATAAAAAAAAGACAGAAGGGGAAATAACATACCTATAGATCCCTTAAAAGGAATTAAAGAAATAAGAATAGGATCAACACCTTTTCTCCAGTACAAATTGTGTGGGTCTGTTTTTTTTTGAACTGGTTCAACGGATGTAAAACTTCGATAGATCAAAAGATTTCAAAAGAGATGTGGAAACTTTGTATAACCGTAAGAATGTGGGTGGGTGGGTGCTTATACACTGTTTCAAATACCTCAATTGCTCTCGTAAAGAAGTGAATCGAATCCTCGTGAACTTCCATCTTGTGTCAACGAACATTTAGAGAGGGAATATCCATTCATATAAAGCCCAGGGTGTGGTCCTAACCCGATGGGGGTTACCCTCCTTGTTGAACTACAGCCAACAATTCCTTCCCACAGTATGGGCCGTTTCCATGGCAACAACGGTACATTTGCCAACGTTCAACAGGGCCCGTTTTACCTTTTGATTCTGCTTGGAGACGTTGACGTCGTTCTTGTGCATCTGGGTACCGGCTTGACCTGTTGTATACGGCCTAACGGGTTAAAGATTGTGTATTATGTGTTGTGTATTATACTTAAGGTGCAAAGGACGTCACTGCGCTGGCTGTTTTGTTGAGTGTTCAAGTAGCTGGCGTTTAGGGGCAAACAAAAAAAGGGACAGCGCCAATAGGGGCAATGTCGTATTGTTTGACGCGTGGAAGGGAAATTGGAATCTAGGCGGATAGTTCATCGAAGTAGAAGTGGGTCGTTCTTAAGGTTCCGTATCACTTAGCGCTCAATGGTGGTGGTATACAGAAAGCTTTCTCCGACTATCATCCATATATACCTCCAACCGCCGTACTACAAAGAAGGCAGCTGTAGAAGAAGAGTGGGACCATTTAGATCAACACAAGAAATAACCTTCGATCAAAAAAACTTTTAAATGGTTCAAATCGTGGGACTAATTTTGTGTCAAACTTTTCGCTCTCAAAGTCCCCCAACCAGGCTCATCGCTTGAAAAACTTCCTCCGACAGTGAAGAAGCCATATAAAAACAACAATAAAAGCAAAACAAACAAACCCAAAGCAGGAGAGCGACATGATGCTTCGATCATCGAGACTTCTGGCTAGTTCTGTACCCCGCTTAAGACGATTTCAGTCCTCCAGCACCAAGCTGAGCGGTGTTTGGGAGCACGATACCGATCCGATCAATGCGGCCAAATCCCTATCTACTGATATGACATCTCTACCCTTTGCCTATAGAAAAGAAAGCGAGGCATTCGGACAGCTCGTAAGGGACCATCATCACGATTTGAATGACAAGAATGACTCCAAAATCAAGGTGATCTCAAGAGAGGAGATCCTCAGGATGGCAAATGGCGAGATCGACCAAGATCACTATGAACAGATTGCGGGTCAAGAATCAAGACTACATCCAAAAACCGTGGAGGCAAGAACTAACAGAAACCAGATCAAGATACCAGAGAGAATCACCAAATCGATCTATAACCACATGTTAGCACTCAGACTACCAAAGATCCTGCGGTATCAAGTGGCTCAAACCTATATCAAACTACAGGATTCACAAGTCTATGAGCCTACGAGGAAACCTCATGAGAACGATGTCCACATAGCTGCTTTCTTCACCCAGGACTATGCCTCCACTTATCAGGTTTTGAAGGAACTCTTCCAACGTAAACCAGATTTCAACCCAAAGAAAGTGTTGGATATCGGATACGGTCCTGCCACCGGTATGATTGCCCTGAACGAGATAATGGGCGCTGAATTTGAGCCACAGGTGAAAGACTCATTGATAATTGGCCATCACGGAATGCAAGACAGAGCTAAGATTCTGTTATCTAGACAGTTAAATGAATATCCTGGTGCCCTGGAGGATTTATTCACCGAGGAAGAGATGGCTGAAGGTTTGAGACAGGATGAAGATATCTTGTTTGATGATTTTATAGGTGAAGTTAAGACAAATAAGATCAAAGTCAAGACCAAGCTGTTGGATCACATGAGTCCTACGAAGAAGTATGATTTGATCATTGCTCAGCATCAGCTCCTACAGGATCCAAATAGATTCCCTTACGAAGTTGATGAAAATGTGGACCTTTTGTTGAAATCTCTGGAGCCAAATGGATACTTGGTACTCGTTGAGAGGGGTACGCCTCTGGGTTTTGAGGCCATCGCAAGAGCAAGACAAGTGATGATCAGACCAGAGAGGTATGAAAATGAGAGTGGTAAGATCCCAAGACCATACTTGAAAGGCTCCACTTTCAAACCGAACTCCAACATCTTTAAAGAATTTGAAGAGCTACAGTATGATGAGAGTCTCGATGATTCAGAGTTAGCTAAAGAGTTGAATGCTAAATTCGGTGAAGTCTCTGAAGACGACCTGAAATTCGAAGATGATATCTTGGAAGGCGCGGAAGTGTTGGATGAATTACCGGAGGCCCCAAAGATTGACTACCATATCTCCATAGTCGCCCCGTGTGCTCATCATAAGAAGTGTCCATTACAAACCTTGAAGCCACAGTACTACACATATCCATCTGGCAAGAAGCTACAATGGTGTCATTTTGATAAGTCTGTTGAAAGACCAAGATTCTTATTGGAGCTCAAGCGAGGCCAAGTCCTTTCATCTCGTTGGGAAAGAAATGGTGAAATCTCACCGGGAAGAGGTTCAGGTGGATCAGGTAGACCTGATGCTAATAACTATGAACTCGCTACGTACTCATACTTGATTGCTGAAAGAAGCGGAAATGATCCAGTAACTATTGACGAGATTGAGGTTGAGCGTGAGAACAACACACATGATTACAAAGTTGGCTCAGTAACAGAAGAAATCAACCTATGGCCACGTATCATGCAAAACCCACTAAAGAGAAAGGGTCACGTCACTATGTCTCTCTGTGGTACTAGTGGTGAGATTGAAAAATGGACAGTTACGAAATCATTCGATCGTATAGCTTATCACGATGCTCGTAAGGCCCATGCTGGTGATTTATGGCCCTTGAATGCAAAGACTAAGCTCCAGGGGAGATCTAATCAGGATGAGGCATTACAAGTGAAATTGGAGAACTACGAAAAAGAACTCATGTTGAAAGAGAAGAAGGAGAAACGGCTCACCAGTAAGAAGAGCAGAAAAGAGTTTCAACTCAAAGCTGCAGAGTTCACGCAAAGGGATAATGAATCACCAGAGGAGATGGTTCATGTCTATACTACGAAGTTTAACATGTCCAAGAGACAAAGACAGAAGGATTCAAGAGGTGGGTTGGATCAGTTCTACAATTAAAAACCATAACCATATTTCTTGTTATCCCTTTCTTGGTCAGACACATCACGTCCTGTTAGTTAGAGCTTGTAAATAGATATGAAGGACTATATGAGGGAGGGAATCGATGTTGGTAGTGTACATACAATTTTCTGCCATAAGTGAGCAAGTTATAAGTGATTTCAATTTTTCCTTATAAACGAGGTTATTGAAAAAATTTAATAGATAGAACAAAAGTCAGGTAAAACAAAAAGAACAAGATCAACTTTCGTCATGACTTCTGTGGGAAAGCCTCAACTGCAATGCTAATTGCGCTAGCGCCTTCAAGTTCAATACCCTCAAGAGAATCTGACTTGAAAATCGTGACTTCTCTATCCAAATACTCATTGTGCGGTCTCTCTTTGATGAACAAGTTTATAATGATACCAGTAAACGCAGTAATGGCTTGGGGAGAGTTCATCATCAAAGTAATAGCATTCAAGAATGATGATAATGAATCGTCCGCACCGTGATAAGTCAACACATGACTGAACCAATTTGAAACCATAATTAAACCACAGCTAAATGACATTGAGGCAGTTAAGATGAATCTAAGATGAATCTATCTCTTATTGAGAATTAAGATTTACCAATAACAGCCAAATCAGTGACTGCGACTGATGAAAATAGGAAAGTGGTCATCCCCTCAAGCACAGCTTTAAGGGTTGCAACAAAAGCTGCTGCAAATTTGGCCCAGATCCCCAGAGTGATCAACATCAATAATCAACTTTTCTAATGGCAAGAAATTGATAATTGTTTGGGTTTCTTGCAGGTACCTCCTCATCAAATTTCCGATGTCCTCATAGAGACACCCCTTCCGATCAAAAGCTTAAAAATTCCAAAATAATGTTTTTAAAAATTGAATTTTTGAACAACTTGGGTCACAAATAATCATTATTGAGCATTTATGAGTGATGTGACGAGTCTAAAATTCAAATCACATTCTCCTTTCTCAAATTAGAGTTCCATTTCCATCACACACGATCCGAAACCCATTCTGCATGAAAAATCAAAAACCTATAAGCCTACCGATTAACAACATGAATAATCTACACCTTCGGATGACAAAATTATTAATTTATACAAAACAGAACACGTATTAAGGCCAATGCTTCTTGCTCTCACTCGCCTTTGTAAACCAAACACCTGTACAAAGACATGAACACGGAGGAGAGGACGACAAGAAAGACACATCGACAAAAATAAAATGACGAAACATCAAGTGTAGCATTGAGATAACAAATGAAGCGCGATTGGCTATGTTAAAAAGAAAAGGAAACAAGCTCAAGAGCAGCAGAAGACTTTTGAGAAGAAACCCTTCTTTTCGCTTTCGTTATCAGTAGCAAACTCATTGATTTGGTTTTGTCTTGCATCTGTTGGGGAAGTGGATGAGCCAACTTTTTCTCTGATTGGAGCGGGTTGTCTGTTTTGGAACTGTTGTTGGTTCAGAGCATTACCCGTGTTGTTGTTAAGAGGTGGTTGGCTCAAGCCTTGTTTTTGATTGTACTGTTGTTGCTGAGCATATTGCTGAGCTTGCTGCTGAGCCTGTTGCTGTTGTTGCATCTGCTGTTGTTGTTGTTGATGGATCTGTTGTTGCAAGTGCTTGTTGCGTCTCTGTTGACGGTTATGACGGTCCTTCTCGTTTGGAGGAGTTGGATGACCGTATCCATGTAAGTTTGGTTTCTTATTGATGTTCAAGTCCCAGCCTTTACCACCGTTCAACTTCATCCAATCGTATTTACCATCTGCAGTCTCACCAATCTCTTCCAATGCACTCAAGAGTAATAGTCTGTACTTGTCATAATCTGGGGTCTCTTCAAAGTTTAAAGATCTAACCATATCCAAATATTGACTGAACTGTGGAGGAAATCCACTGCCCAAGTCATTGACAGGAGTGGTTCTCTTCTTTTCACCAATCTTCTCGTATTTCTGCTTATTTGTTGGCGCTTTCAAGCCTTGCCATGGTAGTTGACCTCTAAGGAAATAGAAAAAGACATGACCCAAAGCTTCCAAATCATCTCTTCTAGATTGCTCTCTTCCCAGGTGGGTGTTGATGGACATGTATCTAGCGGTACCACTCAACGATTTCTTTTCTCTATATGGGATATGCTGTTTGGATCTTGGATCTCTGTATTGTTTAGCCATGCCGAAATCCACCAAGTGGATCTGATTCTCATCTGGCTGGCCTGGTCTTCCGATCAAGAAGTTATCTGGTTTGATATCTCTATAGATCAAGTCGTGGTTATGGACAGCTTCCACGAGTGAAATCATCTGGACAGCCACTTGTACTGTGGTCTTGACGCTGAATCTGCGTCCACACCAATCAAACAAATCCTCGAGCGAGGGACCCAAGAGATCAATGACAAGGATGTTGTGAAGCCCCTCCTGGCCAAAGTAGTAGGCGTTTGGAATACCGGTACAACCTGTGAGATGCTTATAGGTGCGGTATTCATCTCTCAACTGGGGAGCTTCAGTCTTACGAGGCTCAAACTTGATAGCCACAGGCACCTGGTTTATCATGTTGGCACCTTCAAAGATGACACCAAAGGAGCCTTCACCTATCTTCTTGCCGATCTTGTAATGCAGGCCGACGATGGTACTTGATGAGGAACTACCAGACGTCTGTTGTTGGTTGGTGTTGGTGATGTTGCTGACGGCAGCAGAGGAGGCAGCGACGGCAGCAGCGGAGGCAGTGTTATTAGCACGACTCATGATCGCTTGTTCAGTGTATGGATGGAAGGATGATCAAAGGAAAATGGATGATAGCACTGTACTGTGTCTATAGGGGGATCAAAGGCAGAATGCCAGCCAGAAAGTCCCAGAAAAAGCAGAGAATGGGGAGCTGATGGATGTGACAACTCACAGATCAGATGTATTGAATAACCTGAGGGATCTGGTCCACTTCTGTGCTTGTTCGTACCAGGTTTGGTCCTTTTCTTTTCTGTCCCGTTGTTGACGTTGTTGCTGTTTTTGTTCCCTCGAAACCTTGGACGATCCTCGGGAAAAAGAAAAGAAAAATGTGGTGCACAAAGAGAACGGGAAAGTTGAAAAAGAGGGCGCAGGGGGGAGCATAATGCGGCAACTGTGTGACTTATATGTGTGATGAATGCCCTGTACAACTTTAATTATATAATTATCATCTTTTTAACCACATTTTCAGCGCATTTTAAACTTCAAATCACGCACTTTCTCCCTGTATCAGATGAGACGGCCCTAAAAAAGTCAATGCTGGAATGTTCTGTTAGTCGTCAATCCTATAATAAGCATAACTAGTAGTTAAAAGATGTTTAGGAGGAGAAATTCGAAGCAGTTCACTAGATGAAACGAATAGCACCACATGTACATATCGGACCACTTACAAAAGCATGAAATGGTCATAGAACCCACCGATAAAACCCACCTCCATCGCCGGTCAATCTCGTCTTTGGCAAGACTCTCGAAAAATTTGAGTGCACATCATCAACTTTTATTTAGCACACAGAACAAAACAACAACAAAAATAACAGGCTGAACACCACACAGATCCACAATAAGGATAACCCGAATCACAGCAAATGACCAAGTCACTCGTAGTGGACCTCAACGTCCCATGGCCACAAGAGAATTATGGGACACCAATCACTCCCAGGGCCCTTGTTGAATTGAAGAACACACTAGCCACCCTCTGTGTTCTTGGATATACCCATGTTGCATTGAATTTTACACTAAGCCACAGTACAAAAGTACCCACTGCCAGCAACCCAATTGACTTATCACTGCTTAAGGAATTTGAGGACCGTTTGAAACTGTATACACGAGTCACCATAGTGATCGATGAACCTTCCCAAGGACAGAGCATCTCCAAGTTACAAAACGCATTCGATATAGTTGCAGTGCTACCAACCTCTGAGAAAGGTCTTCTTATGGCATGTGCATCATTGGATATCGATATCCTAACCTTTGAGTATACCAAGAGGTTGCCAACTTTCTTGAAACACAAGAGTATTGGGGCGGCTGTGAAGCGCGGTGTTAAACTGGAAGTGGTTTATTCCAAGTTGTTTGGTGAATTCAAGGCGCAATTCATGAGTAATACTATGAATGTTCTTAGAGCATCTAGAGCACAAAACATCGTCATCAGTTCTGGAGCACTCAGGCCTGTGGAATGTCGTGCTTATAGAGATATTTTCAACGTTTTGGAGTTGTTAGGGTTCAAAAGAAATATGGAGCAGCAGTGCCAGGAAAAAGCCTGTAAGGTTCTACTGAGTGGGAGATTGAGAATAAGAAGTTATAAACAGACGGTGGCCATCGGTGAAGATGTGGTGGATGATACAAAGGGTTTGAAACGTAATCTTAAGGACGTCACTGGCGGTGATGTGTTCAAGGCCCAGTTGAAGAGACTCAAGGAGAATAAATAGCGTCAGACCACTTTTTTGATCCATTATGCTGTAGTTTAGCGAGGGAATGTTACTTGTACATGTGATCGATCTAGAATGTTTGGCATACCGAGCTGACCTAGGTCTAGATCATGAAGACTAGATCATGAAGATCTCACAATGATTAGCCCCACCAACCGCACACGAAACAAGGCGGAGACATCCACCACCAGAGGGTCTACATGACGGCCATTGATCCAGCCCAGCGAACATGCCCTTTCTACCATAAATACGAACAACATTCCGCACGCCATAGGTTGTATGCTCCTGCTTGAAAACGTTTGAGCTGCGAATTTATGCGAATGCTTAAACTTCCCAAACGGGAAATAGAAATTTGGTTAAGAATTTTCTGTTGTTGTGTCGTTGAACTCGATGTGGACCATTTTGTATACGGCCTTGTATAAAATTCTACGTATGGTTTTGCGTATGATTTGTTTGTCATGACTGAGATCGGTCTAGTGGCAATGCTGTTATGAAGTCGAGGTTGTTTTGGGATATAGCCAAAGATCTGATTGTGTTGGTGGACATATCTCCAAGGCACACCCGTGAGATCTAATGGTACCCGAAAACGCTGAAGAAAGGGCAAACAAAAAGGTGGGTTCTACTTATTTAGTATACACATAGAATCTATAAAGCGATTTTACAACAACAACACCATCCCTTTCACCTACTGAAGGTCATTAGTAGTGAAGATATTCACAAATGCTCCTTCCCCCTTGCACGCGCGCCGATGCGCCTAAACGCGGTTCTCTCTTCTAAGGACACGCGTCTGTAGTTTATATAAAGCCCCTTGGGTGGATCTCCTTTGATCTGCTGAGAACTAGAGGAAAAGATAGAAAGAGAGAGAGTGTGTGTATGGTAGAGAGAACCAAGTTGAATTTAAAAGACACCATGGATACCATGAACTCAATCTGGTTGGAAGAAGACCACGGGAAGCTCAGCTTCCCAGCGCCAGTGACTATGCTCAACTCTGATAAGCCAATGCTTCAATCCACCACGGTGGAACTTCCACCGCTGCCTCCAACCTCTTACTTCTCACGGTTCCGCGAGGAACCAAAGAAGAAGAACAACAAGTTCATCAGTGCCTTCAAGAAGCTCTCCGGCCATGAGACTCAAAAGCCTAAGACCCGTCCAAAGATTTCAACACCATATGGTTTCTCCCATATCTCTCATGTTGATGGAGAGAACGACACACAATCCAAACCATCCATACAGGAAGCTGCAGCGCCCACCGGCGTGGCATTCAACAGAACCCTCCCACAACAGACCGTTACTTCCTCCTTGCCTCGTTCAACGTCCCAGCCAACGTCGTTGGTGTCCTCCACTTTTACAAGGGCTTCGATCTCTACAACCGCTACGATGACCACCCGTGGTGACTCCACACGTCGCACGAAGGAACCTTCACACGCTCATACCACTTCTGCTTCTTCCTTGGAACAGCTGGCCAAGTTAGAGAAACATCAGATCTCTAAACAGTGCTCTGTGGACTATTCATCAAGCTACAAGTTCCCAATGCAAGAGGACCAGCTTGACAAGTGGGGTACGCCTCCCCCGTCGAATGCTGTGCGTCAATCGTGGGTCTACGAGTTCGACAGTCCCATTGAACGCCATCAGTTCTTGGAAAATGTGTCTCCTACGATGAGTACACCTTCAAAAGAACGTGTTGAAACTTTCTCCAATGAGATGGATGGTGTCTTTGAAGACAGCGCCGACTATCAAAAGATTCAAAAGAGCATTGACAATTTCAAAGATCTGTTTGATCTTAAGGAGGCTGTCCATTCTGAGGCTGAATCCTTACTTCCGTCTGAGAGTGAAGACCAATCGTCCACCGATAGTTTGTTACCATCTCCTTTAGATTGAAATATTCTCTAGGCCGAGAAAACTATCATTAACTACGCTGGACACTAGATTTACTATCATATAACAACTTCACTACTGTGCTATACAACCTACACTCGTTTGGGTGCTTTATGACCAACCATGATTCCTTCGCTTGACATGACCCCTCTGATGACCAATAGACAACTGTTTCATTCTGATTCCGATTCTGATTCTGGTTCTGTAGCTAGTACCTCTACATTGTGTTGAAAGCTCTCCTTCTCTATAGCATCAGCCAGCTGATCTAGTTCCTTCTGTAGATTAATAAGGTTGACCATGTCGCCCAGGGACTTTTGGAACTCTGCTTGACTGAGACGAAGAGAATAAGGGACCAACACACCAAACATATTGATAGGATCGTACTGTTTCTTCTCCTTCTCCTCCTTTTCATGAATCTTCCCAGGTTTCCTCTGCTTCAAAGTACTCTTCTCTTTAGCCTCCACGGCATCAGCACCAACCAGCTTCATCTTCTGACCACATTCCACCATCCTCGTAGCCCTCACTTTCTCATCCCAGAAGTCCCTGCCGTAGGACCTTCCCGTGTACTTCGCCCTGGCCAGTTCTATGAACCCTGAGCTCATCTTCTTTTGAAGGGCCCGTCTGAGAGCTGTATACTCATCCAGTTTTGTTAGATATTCCGTGATCTCTGAGTCCTGGGGGTGCGGATCAGCTGTGACAGTCTCGTGGTTGGGGAACAGGTCATCGGCGAGTTCTGTTGTCATTTTTCTTCTTTCTTTCACTTTGTTGTTGTTGATGTCGCTGGTGTTGACGTAAAGAGAGATCACCAACAATCAGAAGAATTAACAATTAACAACGCCAAAGCCAAACAATAACAATAACAATAACAACCAACATGGACATGAACATGAACATGAACATCGGCATCCAAACAATGAACACATCGAAGCCGCTGCACCCACTGAACGAACAGCTCCCACAGTTCCTAGCTCCTTATCTGCCGAGACTGAAACCCCAACGGCCCTTTATAACTCTCACTTATGCCCAGTCACTGGATAGCAGAATCAGCGCAGCACCAGGTGAAAGAACAGCGATATCCCACCTGGAGACGAAGACAATGACACATTATCTCAGAGCACACCATGATGCGATACTCATAGGCTCCGGCACTGTGTTGGCCGATGACCCAGGCTTGAACTGTCGTTTACCAGGAGAGACCAGTCCCATACCTGTAGTTATCGACCCTGATTTCAAATGGCGCTATAAGGGCTCCAAGATGGAGCAGCTAGTGGTTGCAGGTGAGGCCAGAGAACCATGGATAGTCATAAGTGATAGGTGTGGTGAATTAGAGAAGATCGACTATCTGCAAAGACATTTTGGGAAAGTCATAAGGATGAAACTTCATAACGGTCGTATCGATTGGGATGAGTTATTCATTGTCCTTAAATCTATGCAAATTGATAGTGTTATGATCGAAGGTGGCGCACATGTCATAAGTGACCTATTATTAAGACCTACATTGGTGGACAGTCTCATCATCACTATCGGTCCGGTGTACCTAGGTTCAAAAGGTGTTCAAGTTAGCCCGTCATCAAATGTCCAACTGAGGAATGTTACTTGGTGGTCTGGGATCCAAGATAGCATAATGTGTGCAAATCTACAAGACTCAACAATCCCATGATGGTTCTATTATAATACAAATAATTTCACAAGCATATTCTGTAACTTGCGTATCTTCCAGATGTTTCACTTCTTCTAATGATCTTTACAACCTGACCTCTTTTCAAACCGAGATATTTGGCCACAGGATCCTCTCTTTGGATTCTAGGTAGCTGGGATTCCTTTAGCCTGTATCTCTCTAAAAGATCCTTCTTCTCGTCATCGCTGAGCAATAAGTGCTTTGGAACCAATTCATGATGTGTAATGTTTACAATCAAATCGCTCTCTTGGAACAATTCAATCGATGCTGGTGCCACAGTTGGGATCAATTTAGCGGCACTCGAGGTAATACTGTTCTGATAGATAAAAATACCCGTGGAAAAGTTCTTCTCAGAGATATGGATGATGAAGTTCTTCATGGTCTTAATACCAACACTTGGTTCATCGCAGAATTCTACCCAGAGGGACCCCATTTGCGGGAACTTCTCCAAGGATTCCTCCGTTGGCTGTGCCTGAAAGGACATACTCTTTCTCAGTGGTCTTCCCATGGAGTCGCACTTGGTGGATCTGAACTCTTCAAGTGACACCTCTAGCTCTTCACTGGTCACGTAATAACCTCTGTCACGCACCATCTCTTTAACGGTACGGTGTGCACGCCACAAGCGCGAGACGGCTCTATCGTTTTCTTGATCCATGGTTGTGTGTGAGGAAGTAAAAACGAGGCGAAACAGAAGGTCAAATAGAAGGAAAACAGCCCCTGATTAGTACTTCTCTTCCTCGCTGTTTTTGTTTTGAAGCTTTGCGCCAGTGAAAAAAAAATTCCCACAATTCCGCGCGGGCTTCATAACGCACATAATTTTTTTATTAGTGCTGAAAATTACAAATGAAGATTGGTGGATTTACACGGAGTTGTGCTGAGGTTTACGCATACAGCGACCAATTATGGACAGTTTTACACCATAAATTCCACTTATAAGATGAGTTTATCATCCTTGACGCTCTTTCTTTTGAAGGTGAATACCACATCACCACTTTGTTTCCATACAAAGCTTCTAACGGTGGCCAGGGTCATATTGATATCCAATACATCACCATGACATAGAACTTCTAACCATTCTTCCACTGGCACCCCATCCTTCATCTCTTGTGTCTGTTGTTCAAATCTATCGGTGATGAATGTCAATATACGTTTCATTCTCAGCATCGAATAAGCGTTCAACCTCCCAGTGCCATTGGATAACAGAGGGAGATCATGCTCTCTTTGGTCTTGTTGTATGATGAAGCCAACCTTCGGCAGATCTTTCACAATGGACTTGTTTTTCAGGATAAATAGACCAATCCAGCGTGGTAACACAGATTCTAACATCTCATAATCCAAGTTGTTCAAATCATCAGAATAGATCGACACTTCTGCACTTGAATTGCTGATACGCTCATGGACAATGATATGAAGATCTTTTGGTAAAGCCAGTATTGGACATTCATCCTGCGATGGAGGTATTATTTGGGATGAGTATAGAGAGTTCAAATGGGTCGTGGAATCGTAGAAGCTCTTAACCTCTGCAAGAACTGTACTGAATGAATCATGGTCAGTAGATTTTGAAGACTTCAGTGAACTTGGTTGTGAACCTGGTTGTGAAGTTGGCTGCTCCGGTACCGTCTGTTCCGTTGGTGTCTCATCATCAGCAGCCGAGACACTGGCCCTTAATGACTTCTTCGAGAAGATTTTTAGTCTTCTGAAACTCGAACCTGTATCCTTTTCAGTATCCAATTGGGCAGGGGCAGATTGTGGTGGGGCTTCTGAATCGTTGTACAAATTAGTCTTCTCATCCGCTGGTATAAGGTGTGAAGATGATTGCGAAACTTGTGATGAAAACTTGGTCAACAGATACAATTTGGAACTTGACTTGATGTCTTTGATCCTTTGGTCTCTCAATTCTTGATCCTTGTCCATCTCATAATCTGTTAACTTCTTAAAAATCGATGCAATCATCATCTTTCCAATGGGGTATCTAAGATCATCTTTCACTTCGATACCATAGTCGTTGAGATAATCACCATATAGTTCTGTATCTGTATAACTTGACTCTGTGATCATCACAAACAGTCTACCAGCTTTGATCATTACCCGACACCAAGTTGGAAGGATCTCATTGGTTTGGTATTCATTAATGACCTCTTCAAACAGTCGCTTGGTCCCAAATGCTTTGAGTTGAACACATTTCACAATGTCCCAAAGGACAACCTCGTTATCAGTGCTCAAGGTCACAACGTATCTTCTGTTGTTCAGCATCCTCGATTTGATCAAGCCAGCATCACCGGCCTTGGATTTCGAAGAGACGGACCAATTTTTCAGATTCGAATCACCCATATTTGAAGTCCATAGCTCATCATGGAACTTGGATATCGAGAGTATACCCTTCTCTTCCTTGCCTATTAGCGTAGTGATATCCTGCGAAGTTTGAAATAGCTTTCCCTGCAGCGTTCCTGCGTAGAAAGTCTGAAAGTCATAATCATCAGAGTATAATGACCATATAGAGCCATCATAGTCATATGATTTGACTTGTTCCCACTGTCTCAGATCCCACTGCTTCACTGTATTATCTGCACTTCCAGAGAGACATCCCTTTGAGGTCATTATTAGATTCTTGACAGTACCATTATGGCCCTCCAAGGTCTTCACCACTTGGTTAATTCTTGTATCGAGGAAGGACAGAACGCCTCTATTATCACCAAATGTCACCAAGTGGTCGTATGAATCCATCGAATAGATAGAACCCATCTCACCATGAACATTCTGTATCGACCCTAATTTGGTCCTATTCTTTACATCCCAAATGTTAACCATCTTATCCAGCCCACCAGTGACAACCTTCTCATGCGACTTAGCTATTGTCTTGACGTAGTCCTCATGATACCCAACCAAGCCATGTTCATTCGTGGAATAGTCCCACCATTTAACACTGAGGTCAGAAGAACAACTTATAACCGTTGTATCATTGAACCACACCATGTCATTCGTCCAGTCCGAGTGCAGTTGTATGTGGTTCTCTACTTTGGATTCACGGTTATACAGCACGATGAACCCATCTCTACCACCAGTGATCATATGGGTCTCATTGGACTTTATGGTATTGATGGGCAGGATGTGTGACCCTGTGTGTATCGAACCTCCTAGAGCGTAAGAGATGGACTTAGTCTTGTTCATGGCCTTGTATCGGTCCTTCTCCCAATCTTCTGGCCAGTCAATCGGTTTCTTGTCTGTAATGGTATAATCTCTATTGTTCCTTAGGCTGTTAACGGTTTGGCTGCCCCCGCCTGCTTCGCTTAACGTTTCGGAATTCGGAAACGGAAACTGACGCGTCTCTTCTTCACAGCGTAAAGGGCGATCACCCAGGATGAAAACACTCAATGAGCAGGAAAGGGAGGTTGTCAGCGTGAGTAACTGTGTCTCTATACATATGGAGGGAATACAATGGTCATTGTAAGAGCCTTCATAGCCCAGCTGGTTGTGGTTAATGACAAATGGGCCGTGATCATCCATCAATAAACAGGATACTAACAACTAAACAAAGCAACTAAAAGCTCGACTATGGCTCTCGATATCACGCATCGTCGAAGAAGAGTCATCTATCATAGATGGCCCTCAAAGAGTGACACCGACACCGAAATTCATAGCAGCATTGGTTGAACTAGTGTATAACCAACTTGTATCATTGGGAGAAGATCTAGAAAGTTTCGCAAGGCATGGCAATAGAAAGACCATAACCCCTGATGACCTGTTCCTAGTCACTAGGAAGAACGATGATCTGACCACTTTATTGAAAGAGTACCTGTTCGAGATGAATAGTGATGACCTTGGTGAAGGGAAGAACAGAAGAGCTGAGAGATGATTTCTGTAATTTAATGACTTTGATGATTGGATGAACTGTAAGAGACGATAGACGATAATATTCTGGCATGAAGTTTGTCACTAATAGCTTTGCTGTTAATAGATCTGTCATTAAGGAAGCCGTCATTAAGGTTTTTGTCACTACGATGGACTATCATTGAGAATATTGTCCTAAGCACGCATCAAATTGTCATTCAGACCAATCTATCTGTTTTTAGGCTAGTTAATCTGTCTCTAAGGTCATTCAATCATCAAAGTCATTAAAGACACTCTCCGTATCTAAGATTACATAATCCAAAACTATTTAAAGAGAATTTCCTCTTTGGTACATTTCACCTTTTATTCCCGAATTTTTCAATTTTTTCAACGTTGGAGAGAACTCCCATAATCATTTCAGCCCACCGAACTGATAGAACAGAAGGACAGAGAATAATGTTCAGATCGCTTGGACTCTTCAAACCGAGTCTCACGAGACTGCAGTCAACGGTTACCAAGTTCTCCCCTGAAATCGACATCAAGAGAATCATCCCAAAACATTCAACGTTCTACTCCCCAAACGCTGATCATGAGAACAACTTGAATGAATTGAAGTCCCTTGAGCGCAAATATACAAACTTGCCGCGTGTGGCCAACATCCAGGGCAAATGGCTATCGATGCAACAGTACGAGCCTATGGCTGGTGATGAGAGATTGAAATCCTCACAACATAAACAATTGGTGAAACTCTTGAACAGATTGAATTCTATAGATCCTCAGTTGAGACCAACTGAAGTGCAACAACTGTTGACTAAATACTCCAGATCCTCAAATATTAATGAATCTGGAAAAAAACATAAGGAATTAGATCAATACGGAAGATCAAGAACCGTTGGTGGAAGAAAATCTTCGAGTGCTACCGTCCACTTGGTCAAGGGCACTGGTGAATTCCTTGTTAATGGGAAACCTTTGAACCAGCATTTCCCAGAGTTGAAGCATAGAGAGGAAATTCTTTATCCTTTTAAAGTCATTGAGGCTGAATCTGAATATAACGTGTTTGCTATAGTAACAGGTGGTGGTCCAACAGGTCAAGCTGGTGCTATCGTCAATGCCATTGGTCAAGGTTTGATCATTCATAACCCATTGTTGAAGGCAAGACTCTACAAGGCCGGATGTATTACGAGAGACCATAGAAGGGTCGAAAGAAAGAAACCAGGTAAGCTCAAAGCTAGAAAATCTCCAACCTGGGTCAAGCGTTGATCTTATCTACTCTGTCCATACTTTGTACATAGAAAAATTCATGAACTACTACAAAAATGTAATTTCATCTAGATTACATATCATTCACAATTGCTCATCTTTAATAACATCAATCAACCAATCCAAACCTTCGGTCAAACCTTCACCTTTTACAGCACTACTTGCCACGATACTCCAGCTACGATCTTTCAACTGTGCCAAATTCAAAGCCTTAGACACCTCAGCAGCACTCAGAGCACCAGCTTGATCCTGCTTATTAGCAAACACCAATAGGGCAGAATCTGATAGCTCTTCTTCGGATAACATCATGTGCAGTTCCTTGCTAGCAGTATCGATACGTTCTTTATCCGTGGAATCAACAACGAATATAACAGCTGCAGTATTTGCATAGTAGCATCTCCAATATGGTCTTATAGAAGTCTGGCCACCCAAATCCCATACGTTCAGCTTCAGGTTCTTATAACTCAAGGTCTCAACGTTGAATCCAATTGTAGGTTTTGTATTGATAACTTCACCAATCTGTAGTTTGTTAGTAATCACACTCAATCAAAGACAATCTAGAACACCCAAAGGGCACATACCTGAAGTCTATAAAGGATAGTGGTCTTTCCTGCACCATCCAATCCGAGGATCAGTATACGAATCTCTTTGTTGACACCCCATAGTTTCCCAAAGATCCCACTAAAGACGTTACCCATTGTAAGCTGTTTAGAATCAAGTTTTTAGTTATTTGTAGCGCAAAGCTGGTCTAGAAAAGGGAGTGTGGTATGAGATTTCAGCTTATATGATCAGACAAAGGGTAAAAAGTCACCAGATCCCCAGATCACCTTATAATTGAAGCCGCTTTCGCTGATTGTTCAGTGTGTTTGACGTGTTGTGGCAACTTTGGCGGGCGGCCAAAAAGCCCGCGAAACCGATACATCCGAACATCAATTTGGGTTCTGTTGAACTTATGATGAGCAGTAGACACCTTTTATGGTGATTTGGGGCATAAATGTAGTTATAAAGGTGATCCAGAAGAAACACTAAATAATAAATATGATCATTGATATAAGTTTAATCGTATGGTTTCTGAGTTGATCGAAAGTTGGGCAGAGATCCTATTAGAGATCAGAGATCTGAGACCTCAAGGCCAACCATAACGTTTGGGAACTTGCGAATTGTATCGACATTTGGCACGCTTAGCTTCGCACCTCGTCAAATTTGGTGCTTCCAGTTTGATCTTTTCATTATCATTGATCAAAGTTTTCAATGAGTTCAACTGATCTGACTCAACGTCGGTCAGATTAGGGTTCTTACAGATATCCAAAAAGTTCAAAGATGGACATCCTGTTAACCTCAAACTTCTCAAATCACACTCGTTTAACACCAGCTTCGTCAACTTTGGATAGCTCTCAGCACTGAACCGTTCGATCGACATGCCAGTCAAAACTATCCTTAGCAATTTTGGTGCCTTTAGACCCGAGAACCCATTAACGAGACCAGAATCTTCCCCACGAACAACAAGATATTCTAAGTTCTCAAGCTCACAATTAATAAACTTCATTCGACCACTAATACCAAACGGAGGCATAATCTGCAATACTTTCAAATTGGCCATTCTACAATCTATTATTTCAGTGGGTGCATCGATAAACAGGTGTTCTAAACCTGGATAATAATCGAAATGGAAACCAGAGAGCCGATCAGCACGACCACTGATGAGTAACTGGCTCAGTTTTGGTGCATTGAATCGAGGCACAGCACCGGTGGTATAGATGACCAGCCTATCAAGCTGGGGGAATTCAATAAGAGGTCCTGAAGTATGTTCAGTGGAGCGTAAAACCATTTTTGTAGCGTTGCATTTTCTCAGGTATTGAAGAAAAGGTCCAGTGATATTAAGAACTCTAGTGTTCTTAAAACAACTTAGATCACACTGGTTCAGTTTAATGTCGTCTGATCTCTCATTTCTTCTTCTAAAACTGGCCTCGAGAAGATTGGGCATATTGACATTCAAGAATCGATAGACTGATTTGAAGTCAAAATTGGCTTTGCAAGCCATTGGTGAATTGATTCCATCAACATATAGTGCCGCTCCAGAACTGATATTAAGTGTTTGAACAATTGGAAGATTGACATTGTTCAACTTCTCTATCTCAAAGAGATCCACAAAAGCAGCACCGTTCAGAGTAATATTATTAATCTCTTTGAGAGATTTAAACACTCTCAGTATCTCAATAGATGAGTTGGATATATCCTCCCATCTGTCCATATCAGTAATAGACCTCAATGAAAGCTTCTTGATAGAACAGGTTTTATAGTCGATAGATTTATGAATTGGTTCAAATTTACCAGTGACATGTAACGTTATGAGTTTGGATAACAAAGATTCGAAACGTGTATTCTTATACTCACAGTCGTCCAAGGCCAATTCTTCCAGCTTTGGGAAGGTGATCTTCAGAGGATCAATTGCGGTATTTTTCAGTACAAGTTTTTTGATAAACTCGAAAGTGATTGGGCTGAGCTTGATTTCGAGTTCTATCAGGCGAAGATCTGGATTTTCATTTTCTCGGTTCTGTGTAAGACTGTAGATGGCCTTGTCGTGCTTGTTCATTGCTTCAATGCTCTCAGATTCACACATGGCGATGATGAGGAATTCGGAGTCATATCTGGGCAACAGTTTCAATGGTCTTCTCAAGGGGACATTAGGAAACAATGTGTTATTAGAGTCAGTGAACAGCACAATCTCTGATTCAAATAGCTCCTTAAACTGATCAATCTGGAATAAAGCGTCAAGGTCTCTGTTGGTCAAATGAAACAGAATCAAAGGATAGAGTTCATGAGGGAGATCAAAGAATGTGGTCATGGTAGGGCAACTGCCATTAAGCACTGTTCACCTGGGAAGCCGATATGTTTTTCGCTTTATAACCCAAGATTTTCATATCGTTGTCTGTTTTTGACATGGTGTTGGATGTCAGCCTCAAACAATAAACACATCTCATGAAAAGGCCTCAGACTTGCTGGTGAAAAAATCACATGGTTCCGCTTATTATCAATTCCATGATCGCACAAGAATAAACTATGGAAAATGGAATCCGTGTGGGTGCCTGATGAACCCTTGTCTTTATGTTTTTTTCTCCATTGTGTCTATATATAATATAATCTATAATCACTGGTACTTTCAGCGCGCCGCCAACCCGGATCCCCCCCAAAAAAGCATTCTTTCCGACTTTTCAAAAGTCCTTAGCTTCATTATAGTGACGCTACGACGTGTCTCATTGAAGACACTGGTGACTGCCGTTTTCTGCGAAATGAATCAGGAGACATGCGCTTATACAAGAAAGCACTTTAAAATACACAATCTAGCAGTATGGGCGCGGATTTATTTATTATTCACCGATTTAGATTACAATATAGCCCCGATTTCCGGCTTCTTCACAATAACATAATCTAAGAAATTTGCTTCTCATCCCAGGTTGAGTTGACTCCAATCTCAAATGTCAAAGCCCATTTGGCATTTGCCTATGACAAATCACTGGGATTGGTTGAGCCATGAGATATTCATTCATGAGTCTACGCTGGTATTTTCGCCGCATAAAAGAGATATCACGATGATCACTCTAAAATGGATGGCTTTAGAATGCATAAAAGTTTGGCGGAAACTTTCAAGAATTATAACGCCCAGAAACTCCAGCTATCAAAAGGAGATCCGAGACGGATCGTTAGCCATAGACCTTACCAAATTTGGAGGATTAGGTATCACCATCGTGTTGTCATTGAAAAGCATCTTCAATGAGCTCAACTGGCCAGATTCAACTCTTATAAGGAAATGATTGTCAGAGATGACCAAATGGCTCAGAGATGGACAACCAGTCAGCTTCAATTCTTTTAGACAACAATGTTTTAATACCACTTTCGTCAGTTTCGGATATTCCTCGGTACTGAACTGTGGTATAGTGATGCCAACTCCGAGCATCTTGATTAAATTTGGTGCCTTTAAACCTGAGAGTCCATTGACGAGTCTGCTGCCATCACTTCCATGTATGACAAGATATTCCAAGTTTTCTAGATCACAGTTTGTGAACTCTATATCAGACACGCCCATTTCGTCAAAGAACTCCAATACTTTAAGGCCAGTTATCTTCCAGTATTTGAGTTTTCTAGGTGAACGAATCATCAGATACTCCAGATTTGGATAAGGATCGAAAGAAGACCCATTGATTTGATCAGTAGCATGCCCAATGACGTGCAAGAATCTCAATTTTGATGCACTAACTTTAGGGATAGGTACACCAGTCCCACGACGAGTGTCCACTTCGAGATCCGTGAGCACAGGGAACTCAGTTGCATGTTCTGGGAGGTTCTCATCCTGCTCTAAACTCAACCAAGTAGCATTGCATCGTTTTAAACATGAAAGAAAGCGTCCAGAGATCTCAAGGCGCTTGGTGTTCTCCAAGCAGGTTAAATTAACTTGATCGAAAGCAATATGGTCGAACCCATTCCAGCTCATAACACTGGCGCTCTGAACATTCGGAGTATGGACATTCCAGAAGCGATCAACTGCTTCCAAAAGGAATCCGACCCTCTTAACGGCTGGTGCATTGATTCCATCAATAGATGATGGATTTTCTTTGGCTTCGATATCTAGATTGTTTGCCATTGGCAGATAGAGATTGTCAAGTTTGCGATCCACAGCGATGAAGACGTAAGTCGCACCCACCATTGCGATATCTTTAATTTCTTTGAAAGACTCGAAGATCTTCAATTCTTTGATAGATGAGTTGGTTACATTCTCCCATTTGTCCATATCGGAAATCCTGCCCAGTGTCAGTTGCCTGAGGGAGCAGTTGCTATAGTCAATGGATCTGTGGATTTGATCAAACTTACCACCAACAGTCAATGATCTAAGGTTCGAAATCAAAAATCTGAGATCAAGACCATAAGAAAATTCACAGTTCTGCAATCTTAAATCCTCTAGCTTTGGAAAATTGATCTTCGAGGGATCAATAGTTGCATTTTCCAGCCCAAGAAGGGTAATGAACTCGAAAGCTATCGGATAAAGCTTGCATCTAGAAGCATCCAAAGCCTGTGATGGTAAGTTACCATTTCGGTTCGTTGTAATGCTATATATAGCCTTATCGTGCCTCTTCATTGCTTGAAGGTTCTCAGATTCACACATAGCAACGAGAAAAGAATCCGCATTATATCTGGGCAACAACTTCAATTGTCTTTTCAAGGGCACATGAGGGAACAAGGTCTTGTTAGAGTCAGTGAATAGTATGATCTTTGTATGGAAGCGCCGTTTGAACTTATCGATCTGAAATAGAGCATCAATGTCTCTGTTGCTTAATCGAAGAAAGATTAACAAGTGAACTTCGTCAGGCAGGTCAAAGTAGGTAGCCATGGTGTTTATTCACTAAGCACCAATGCCATCACAATAAAGAGACTATGAAGGAGTCTCAGAAGAGAAGTCTTCATCTGGAATGCTTCGCTGCTTTTCTATGACACCTCACAAAAGCTGAAAGATGTGACTTATCACAATCTTCTCAGTACCTGAGATGCACACCCAGCGACCAAGTGTTGGTTCATACGAAGATATTAGCATTTGGGAGCATTGAAAATGTTGATCTGAATCTCTTCCCCATGTCTCTTTTCAACTTTAGCTCATTCAAGTTGTCAGTTGATTTCCCTGTAATGATTTTACGGTTTCAATTAGTCCAAGGTCCAAATGATCTGATCCAACTTTTCTCAATTCAGCCTCGCTGCACTAGCGATGATCAACCAGTCAACTTCAGGCTCTTCAAGTTGAAATCACTTAGGATGAATCCTTTTGTTTCAATGTTGATGAGAAGAAAGAAAACAGTAACAATCAGCATTGGCAGGCTCTACGAAGTGCTATCCGAAGAACTACAACAAGGGGCTCTAGCCTATATATATAATGCTGTAGATGGCATTCGATCGAGCAATCAATCACTTCAATCTCTCATTCAACTGCTTGATCATCTCATTACCCATCTGGTTGGCTTCAGCAAACATCGGCTCAAAGAACTTCTGTGTCGACTGAAACTTGCGGCGATACAGATTGAAGTCACCATAAGAGATGATATCACTCCATGAATTTGCTGCCATGGTAAACTCCAAGTCATCACCTCTGAACTTATCATGGGCGACAGCATCACTCAATGCTTTATCCAATAAGCCAGGCGAACAGAACAAGTATTCAGTTACGCCGAGGAAGATTCTGAACAATGGCGTCGAACAGATCATATGGTCATAAGGCACAATTCCTAATTTGTGCCATGAATCCACAATGGCCAACAATGAGAGATGCGAATTTGGAGTAGGCTTTCCCGGTGGTTGTCTGCTCAATGAGAATTGTTGTAATAGGGAATCATCCAACAGAAGCTTATGATCTAAACCCAAGTGACCAAATACAAACTCTTTGGCTTTATAGATACGCTCTTTCAACTCCTTTGATTTATTTTCATCAGTATTGCCTTCAAGCATCAATTTGAATAATTCTGTGGTGGATTTAGCATATTGCATCACTTGCACATGGGCGCTTGGATTTGTGATGGCCAACCCGGCATAGACGTGCCATTTATTAGAGAAGATTCTCAGAGAGATACTGATTTTGGCATTCTCAATACCACCAACCCATTTATCGGTTTGCCATGGGTACACCTCAGAATTATGCCATGCAACACCCATACTTAAGAAAGCAGCATGTGTCACTGCCTGCGTATCAGCGGTGATCTTATCGTGTTCTTCAGCCGTTAACTCTACCATTTTAGATTTTAAGCATGACATCAAGAGACGAACAAACTGGAGGGACTCCTGGGATCCTTTGTGGTTAATGACGACCAATGGTTGGTTTGTAGTATTCACGTTAGGACCGTGTAACGAATGCACTGAGATGATCTCAACATCATCAGGCAAGAACTGTTCAAATGCTTCGATTTCTGGTGCCTTACAGGAGGTCTGACCACCGACGACAGCGCCAACTTTCGTGGAGGGCCCGTACAGCTGCACGATCTGCTTGATATTCGCAGCCTCAACACTATAGATAATGTAGTCACTCAAACGAGACACCATGTGTCCATTCTTCAACAAGGTGAATTTCTCACCCTCAAACAGCGTTCTCTTCTGCTCGAAAAGGTCTTCACGGTCACACCCTACAACTTTCCATCCAGCCTCAGAGAACCTGCGGGCATACAGGAGGCCCATATCCCCCAAACCGATAATTCCGATAGTTTTGATATCTTGGAGTCTTAGAAGTTGTTCAGTCATCGTTGGTGTAACGTTGGTGTAACCTTCGTTCTCTTTCCTTGCTCAGTGTTGATGAAGTAATGTGTCAGCGAATTTTTGTGGGCGACTGTTCAACAGACAATAAACAGCAGTTAGTTGGGACACAACACCACAAAAGACAACCGAAGAGCTTCCCACAGAATTTGTGAAAAGATAAGATGGCATAAAAAGTGTAATCGTTCAGCTACGTGAAACCAATATTCAGAGATGAGCACCCCGATTGATACCGCAGACAGACAACCTGGTCTGGCATAAGGCCATTGTCTCTATCGCCCTAAACTACATGGCTATCACCCGAAATCCGAGGCTCCATTATGAATTCCTGCCAATCGTCATTGAGCTATTTTCTGGCTGGTGCCTTCGATGCTGTTGGAAAAACTTATTTGCTCGCTCTTCTTGGTGAAGAAGAGTAAAGGCCCTCGTGTATCTTGATTAGATGATCTCGACATCATCAGGCAAGAACTGTTCAGATGCTTCGATTTCGGGTTCCTGTAAATGGCAATGCCATGGCGATCGGTGCCATTGAAATCAGAAACCATACTACTCAGTACGGCGGAGCTTCTGTATTCAAGAATCATGAAGACCTTACAGAAGACGGTATTGGATCCCAATTAGAGTCATTGACATCGATTGCGACCCCCTTTACAATCCAAATTCGACCATTTGTCGAATGATATGATGAGACGGGTGGTTTAACAACGGAATTCGACCACATGCAACTCGACCTGTGGTTTTGATTGCCATCGATTGTGTCATTAAGGAATGCTGAACCGAACATGGTCTTCCATTTCGTTTGAACTCTGTGGTTCATAAACTCGCCAAATATTTGAAGACTAGGCATGACATTGTAATCTCAAAGGCCTTCCTAAGAAGTAAATCTCCAAGAAGATTTAGGGACGGGTATCATCTGAAGGCAGTTTGTCCTCTCAGAGGATGCCAATGATAAGCCACTTTCCATATGTATCCTACGCATGATCATCCAGAAAGCCCAATTGTTGCACCTTTCTAATCCACTGACCTGTGGTTCATTCGTGAACATGGATGGAAGTCGACATCGATTCTGAAAACAAGCAGGTCGCACCATGTCGTTTGAGTGACTAAATAGTTATGTAGAATAGACAGTTCAAGAAAGATTTATCGTAGGATTTGAAGCTCACTTTAAAGGAACAAGCCAGGAACAAGGCGTTCATGGACGCCATCGGGCCTCGGCATTCCAGGGCCTATGCGAAAATTTCATACTTTGAATTAGTTTTTTTAGGCACCATCATCGTCCTCATCGCCTCGTTTCCACAGCTTCTCTGTTTGTTTTTGAAATCACAGACGCGTCGACGCGTCCCACAGGCACGCGATTGATTGGAAAAAGAACACAAAGGGTCCCAAAAAGCGATCTTTACAAGAGAAATTAAAGCTATGAAAGAGGTGTGTACGCAATATGCATAGAATAGATATCATTTACTTTTTTCATAACTATCAATGCCTCTTAGAATCACCGCAAACACGCCGAACCCCCCAGAGACGCGAACTTCAACTTCCAGCACAGGGCTGCATATTTGTTTTGACCTTCTCGCAGGAGCCCCTTATACAAACGACCGTGCCACGACGAAACAGCTGGGCGATGCTCAGCCTGGGATATAAAGAACCAGGGAGGTCCTCCTGTTTCTCCTCCATAGTCGCGGCAGGCTTACGATCTTTCCAACTTGTATTCCTTCCTTGAGCTCATAGTCTCGTCCATTCCTTTAAACGATCTTCATCCACTAACCCAAGTTTCAACCCGTCGTCATTCTTTCGAACCATATAGTATACCTATCAATATGAAATTATCCAGTATTATACCATATGCTCTTCTTTTGCCACTCACGCACGCCTATGTGGCCTTGAGATTTGATCCGTTGGTGAAGAGAGACAACAACTCTTACGCAATTACTGATACATCTTTCCAATCTTCGTCCGCCGTTACTACTGCTGTTGCCACAGAGGTCACCACGACGAATGCTTATGGTCAACTGACAACTCTTTGGACCACCCAGACGATCACTTACTATACAACTGTTGAGCAGATGCTAACTCCAGCTGACGAAACGGTCTCTACATATGCCGATGCAACGACTTCTGAACCTGACACCACTATGACATCTGTTGTCTTGACTACGGTTACTCTCGCTGATACCACTGCTGTGATAGCCACTACAGTGACAACTAATGAGGCTGCAGTATCAGCTGTCGCATCAGGTGCCTCCGCAGCAGCTCAATCCTCTGCTGCTGACAGTTCACTCTCTATCAGGGCTGGTGCTAACTACAATGCTCTCTTCAACGCTCAGGGATCGTCTGCTGCTGCATACATCTCATCAGGCTACGCCTCAGCCTCAGCTTCTCCACAGATCACAACAGTCACAGTCACAGTGACTCCAACCGACTGTCTCCCAGTGTCTTATTCAACATACGTGGAAAAATTCCCAATCGTTGCTGAGTTCACCTTTACAAATTCCAACGGTGAGCTCTTTACCGCTACAACTTCCACCGATGTGGAGCAAACTACAACTTCTGTCATCTATTTGACTTCCACGGTTACGCCAACTACTTCACCAGTGGCATACTACGGAAATCACACTACGACAACTCTTTATTATGAGTCTACTACTCTCCAATCTTCGGTATTCTTTAGTAATGGTACCAGCTCTGGGTTGGTTCCGAGAGGAGTGGAAGACGAAGCTGACAAGGAGGCAGGGTTCTGGAAGAAGCTTTTGGCTGAGTTCCTCTAAGTTGACCGCCAATTATTATAATCAGTGGTGTGACTTACAAATCTACCTCATCTATTCACAGGGACTATATTTTTGTATACGAAAATGAACGTGATTTACTATAAAAGTTTTAATAGAGCTCGTTGCTAACTACGCAAGTGATCTCAGAAGAAATACAAAGTGTCGTATCAGAGGCATTTATTACGGACCACCGTCAATACCAAGCTTGACGATCATATAAACGTTCAACACCGAAATGAATAACCAAACGAGTGCTGCGATTGTTGTCGTGATCCAGTTGTTGGACATATCCAGATATGTCTTATCACTTTGGACAATCTCATCATCAGCAGGGGCATCATCAGCATTGGTATCCTCGCTCATATCGGCCATCTCCAGGGCATCAGTGTTCATAACTTCCACTTTCATGATTGACTTTTTACATGTGAAATAGATCAATGGAGCAGTCAGGAATGGTAGTAAAATCGATAGGACGACCTGAGATCCATTTAGCGCATCGCTCAACCCAGACTTTCCAATGGACAACGAAATGGCGAGACACGGGATGATAGAGATCGCACGGGTGGCGATTCTACGCTTCCATGGCTTAATGTTCCAGTGTAGATGACCCTCAGAGACGATCTGACCAGCAATGGTACACACTATGCCGGCACTTTGACCAGAAAACAAAAGGGCAACCATGAACAAGGTACCGGCCACTGGAGCAATCGTAGAAGAGAGCAAGTCATGGATAGCATACAAGTCGGCATTACTAGCATCTGGAGTCCCGTAGAGAGAAGCAGCCGCGACGATCACGATGGCAGAGTTGACAAAAAGGGCAAACGTGAACAGGGTGATCGTCAGTTCTGCAATTGAGTACTTCATTGCATATCTGATGGCCTTTTCCGAAGGTCTATAGTTGAAATATGCCTCTTCAGGGTCCTCGCCTTCTGGCACTTTGTAGTAGTGATTCTCAGTGTCGTATTCTCTCAGTCTTGGTTGAACTAAGCCTGAACCAAGGAACAGAGAGTGTGGCATCACAGTGGCACCCAAGATGGAGCAGGCCGTGTACATTGTGTTACCTTGGAAGATTTCTTTAGATGGGGCAAAACCTCTGAACACCTTACGAGCGTTCACAGGAGGCATCATACCCAGTTGGATACAGAAACAGATGACAACACCAAGCACCAGTACACCAAGTCCATATTCAAATAATCTCACAAACTTCACAGATGAGCCTGGCCGATATGCCAAAATCACGAACAGGACATCCACGATCGAGATTATTACACCAGCAGGCAGTGGAATTCGCAATAAGATGTTCAGTGCGATGGAAGTACCGATGACCTCAGCGACATCTGTGGCGACTATGGTGCATTCAGCAAAGAACCATAGGATCAAGTTCAACCATTTTGGAAGATGCTCTCTGCATGCTCTTGAGAGATCCAGCCCAGTTACAGACCCGAGCTTGATACACAGGGATTGTAGGAAGATAGCAATGATATTGGACAAAAGAACGATGAATAAAAGAGTGTATTGAGATGTTGCACCTGCCTGGACATCAGTCGAATAGTTACCAGGGTCCATATATGCCACTGCAATCATCAACCCGGGGCCAACGAACCTCAGATACGTTTTGAACACCTTCACGAATCTGGGGTCTGTGCTCTTCGAAAGCTCTTTTTCAGACAGTGAGATGTGTTCCTCTGGTTCGCTTCCTAAAATAATTGTCGAAGCCTCCTCCCGAGACTTTCTGACTGTGCTTCCACACAGAAAGTGCTGGTACGAAAGAGCCTTGTCTTGTGAGAGAGAGGATGACGTTGAAACGTCAGCCAGGTCATCTAGGTCATCTTTCCTTTGAGGCATGTTCATCACTTAAAGGAAGTGTCACGTTTGTGAGTAAAACGATATAATGATTATGCCTGTGTTCTACGTGCAAGGTCTGCAATGTTGTGAGCAAGTTTAAAAAGAACGCCCAAGTATGTGTCAAGAAAAAAGCGCATGACTTCTGCTTCTATTGGCAGATCGAGATCGATCGTCTCGATAAACTTAAACTTTCAACCTGGTTTTTGGCGGGATTTGACTAATATAATATATTCAATTTTACAGATCGGATTCCTCATGAATGCCCACTCATGTGCAACCCACCGATCAATCATATATGCCTCATTCCAGATCAATCGATTCCGTGCTTATTTTAAATTTGAGCTCGGAGCAGGTTCGAATTGATGACCTGAGTTTGGGTGCACCGATCTGACCAAGGGGGCATTCCGGAAGCGGGATTTGAAGAGTTTCACCTACGGCTGAATTGCGAGGATTGGCCTTCTACGTATATATGAGGGTGGCCGAGTAACTGTGACATCCTCACCTCTTTTTGGGCAATGTAGGACTCGAGAACCTGGACCTTGGGATAATTTCTTATCTGTTTCTCAATCATGCGCTCCAAAGAGGCAAATAATCATATTCAAAGTCCTACAATGGAGGTCATGTTATAACACTGCTTCATCGGGTCCGAAGCACCGTTAAGAATGATGGTTGTTTATCAGTTATGGAGGATCTACGGATCTGCTAACAAAGATATATCATATGGCTATGAAACCTACAGCTTTACAATCCATGTACCCGGCGGAAAGTTCATTCTTTTATTCCGTAATCTCAGTTGTGGAATCAGTTCTATTATTATCCATCTCAAATCTACAAGATTTTATCCTTTGAGGTATATTATCTTGCATAATAGAGTAAGCCAAACTCACTAGAGGGAATATATCTTGTTTGGTAGTCATTGTTAGTTTCCTGGAGCAATTAATTTCAAATGTATAATAATTTAGTGAAGTCACCCACAGTCATTATTACAAAGTTTTTTTTAACATAGAATATAATCATACGGATGATAAATATGAATCATGCACCGTCAATACCAAGCTTGACGATCATATAAACGTTCAACACCGAAATGAATAACCAAACGAGTGCTGCGATTGTTGTCGTGATCCAGTTGTTAGACATATCCAGATATGTCTTATCAGTTTGGACAATCTCACTACCAGCAGGGGAATCATCAGCAGGAGAATCATCAGCAGGGGAATCATTATCATTATTATGCTCATTCATATCGGCCATCTCCAGGGCATCAGTGTTCATAACTTCCACTTTCATGATTGACTTTTTACATGTGAAATAGATCAATGGAGCAGTCAGGAATGGTAGTAAAATCGATAGGACGACCTGAGATCCATTTAGCGCATCGCTCAACCCAGACTTTCCAATGGACAACGAAATGGCGAGACACGGGATGATAGAGATCGCACGGGTGGCGATTCTACGCTTCCATGGCTTAATGTTCCAGTGTAGATGACCCTCAGAGACGATCTGACCAGCAATGGTACACACTATGCCGGCACTTTGACCAGAAAACAAAAGGGCAACCATGAACAAGGTACCGGCCACTGGAGCAATCGTAGAAGAGAGCAAGTCATGGATAGCATACAAGTCGGCATTACTAGCATCTGGAGTCCCGTAGAGAGAAGCAGCCGCGACGATCACGATGGCAGAGTTGACAAAAAGGGCAAACGTGAACAGGGTGATCGTCAGTTCTGCAATTGAGTACTTCATTGCATATCTGATGGCCTTTTCCGAAGGTCTATAGTTGAAATATGCCTCTTCAGGGTCCTCGCCTTCTGGCACTTTGTAGTAGTGATTCTCAGTGTCGTATTCTCTCAGTCTTGGTTGAACTAAGCCTGAACCAAGGAACAGAGAGTGTGGCATCACAGTGGCACCCAAGATGGAGCAGGCCGTGTACATTGTGTTACCTTGGAAGATTTCTTTAGATGGGGCAAAACCTCTGAACACCTTACGAGCGTTCACAGGAGGCATCATACCCAGTTGGATACAGAAACAGATGACAACACCAAGCACCAATAAAGCCACTGCGTACTCGAATAATCTAACAAACTTCACAGATGAGCCTGGTCTATAAGCCATCATGACAAACAGGACATCGACCACTGTGATGGCCACACCAGCAGGCAGTGGAATTCGCAATAAGATGTTCAGTGCGATGGAAGTACCGATGACCTCAGCGACATCTGTGGCGATAATAGCACATTCAGCAAAGAACCATAGGATCAAGTTCAACCATTTTGGAAGATGTTCTCTGCATGCTCTTGAGAGATCCAGCCCGGTTACAGACCCGAGCTTGATACACAAGGATTGTAGGAAGATAGCAATTATATTGGACAAAAGAACGATGAATAAAAGAGTGTATTGAGATGTTGCACCTGCCTGGACATCAGTCGAATAGTTACCAGGGTCCATATATGCCACTGCAATCATCAACCCGGGGCCAACAAATCTCAGATACTTTTTGAACACCCTGAGAGGTTTGGGGTCCGTGCTCTTCACTTTGAAGAACCTCGATACCGTCCCTTCTGATGGGGACACCTGTTCCTTGGATTCGATATCGAAAGTCATCGAAACATATTCCTGGGACTTTCTGATGCCCCCAACCATAGAATGCGACAGCACCTTGTTCGGTGGGAGATACTGCGATGTCGAGGCTGTGGCCATGGCGTATCTCTCCTGTGACATGGGGGGTGTGTGTGTGTTAGTATTGGAAGAGAATTCTCTGTTCCCTTTATATAATTGAACGTGGGACCGTAAGTGTACATTCTTGGCCAAGAACATGAATGGAAGTAAAAAAGGTCTGAAGGTCTGGGGATTTGCGGCCGGGGGTAGGGGACTAGTCCCGTTTTTTCTTAGACCCAATAACCACAATAGCTGTCAGCAGTTACCTTAATGGCATCAGTCTTAGCATGAGTTTTTAATTATTCAATCGTTACTTCTACAACAGTATTATCTAGTATCTACCAGGGACCGGAATCTAGGATCTCGGTGTGTAATTTTCGTTCGAAGTCTTTGTTCTCTTACTTCCAGAATCATGATCGTAATGAGCATAGAGGCATGAATAGTGGTTTCAAACCGTTTGTATTATCTGGCGCATGGCTTTTCCAACTCATCGAGTTGCTCTGGTACTATAAATACGTGGGGGTTAAGGGAAGAAACCTAGTCCCCTGATCAATGCCTCGGCAGGTACAGCTAATATTTGCATATTTATGATGATCTTTGCATGGCGGAACTTATAGTGATTCGCCGTGAGCAGTAAAGTTTAAACCCCTAAACTCCTAACTCCATATTATGGAAGAAGCCAAGAGCGATTGAAAAATTACTGCCCCCTCCCTATTCACTCTGAAGACATTAACTTCACCTTTTTATTCAACATCAGCAGAACAATTAGCCCAGCAAGAGTCAGTACCAATGAAGGAACAAATGATTGAATTATGCCCCTTTTGTAGATCTGCAACACCTCCCCTATGTATTCCTCAGGTAGCCCAGAACGAATATACCCAGAATCCGCAATGAGCTTCTGTGTGAACTCTTTATTCTCGGCAAAGTAATGATGCAGTCCCCAAGAAACATCATTTGTGTATGATGATAACGATATGGAGACACCCAGGACGTTACCCAGCTGTCTTATTAAGGACACAACTGTGTTTGCACTAGCTTGACCTTTACGTCCAACTTTTCCAATGATGAATATGACAACACCAACGCCATACCCGCCGGCACCTGTACCTGAGATCACGAGTCCAATGATGAAAAGGATTTTCCACAGCAGACTAGAGTCATCAGGAACAGTTGTATTAACTATCACGAAAAGTATGATGAATCCAAAGGTTTGAAGTACAAAGAATTTGCATGAGGTATCAACTGATGCGACCATGGTCTGGATCTCTGATTTGTCATGTTTCCTTATGAGGAATCCAGCAATGAGGGATCCCAACGCCGAACTCACAACGAAGAACATCGTATAGTACCCGATATTGGTCACTGGGATATCCTGAACTATCTGGAGATACAATGGACTGATAAAGAGTACCATGTACAATGCTAATGCGCTAATCCCGTTACTGAGGCCTAGAACTCCAATTTGACCCTTGAGCAGTTCAGGATCGATGATTTTCTCCACCGCAACGTATCTCTCCACATAGATGTATGCCATAGTCGAAATCACCAGAAGGATGGAGAAGAAGGCTCTATAAAATGTGGTTGTATTGTCAGTCTGTGAGAATAGAAAGATGGTACTGGAGACAGCCAAGTTCAGAGTTATGATTCCACCGATATCGATCCTCTGCAAGTTCTCCCTGGAGTACCGTTCTTCACCATCTGGGATATGTTCCACACTGATCTCAACCTTTGTTATTAGAAGAATCATACATGTCAATAAGAAGGGCACTTGCAATAGAAACATCCATCTCCAGCCAATAGTCACGATGCACAGCCCACCAATGGGACCGCCAAGCATCTGAGAAGTGCTTGAGATGATCGTACCATACCCTATGAAAACAGACCTTTGACTCAGTGGGACAATATCACTGATAATGATGGAGGCAAGAGCAAGAATACCGGCGCCTCCGATACCAGATACTGCTCTTGCAATAGCCAATGTCGGCACGTTTACCGCCAGCGCACTGAGGAAGATCCCCAGTGTGAATACACCTTGTGCCAGGAGAAGCAAAGTCTTTCTTCCAAGGATATCAGATGTCTTTCCATATAATGGCTGGAATGCTGTGCTAGTCAACAGATATGAAGTTGCAATCCAAGTCACCATGTCACTCTGGCCAAAATCGGATGCTATGTTGGACATGGTGGTGCTCACGATGGTACCATCCAGTGCACAGAGGAAGTTCCCCATCCATAACACAAGCAACGTCATTCCAAAATTGCGATCGATCTTAAATTTTTGATCATGGTCAAGTTGGATCTCTTGATCTATATCTAACGAATCCCTTGACGATGATGGGAGAAGCTCCTGCGTGAGCTCAATCTCGTCTTTGGACTTGAGTTCTGCGAGTGGTATGGACTGTGCGGACATGACAAGGGAGACCAGATGGGTGTACAATGTACGAGTACAGAAAGATGACAGGGGTCCAATACCTTTCCGTTTCTCTGTGCAAGAGATCTGGGTAACAAAAGAAAAAAATTGTTATCCAGGAATCATCTCGGATTTATTTCCAGATTCGGTAAATAAAACTCTGGGGCTGACACATTTTGAAACGTGGAGGTTTTTGTGCCCGCTTTTGTTCAATGATGAGAGAGAACCCCATGACCATGACATTTTCTCTAGAAATATATCAAATGGACCCTATCTCTACAATAATGAATATGAAATACAGATAAATTTTCACAGACTCACGCCAATGCCTTGATACTCTCCCTGGCGGTCGAGTGAGCAGAAGCAGGGTTCACTCCACTAACGATTCTGTCATCAGAGACAACGAAATCAGACCAAGCATCTGGTGGAGGGACAAGAACACCACCAATCTGTTTAATGAGATCCTCATTGGTTTTGAGGTTGAACTTCTGCAATATTGGACCCAATCCCAGGTCATCCTCTGCAGTGGCAACAAAGCAGGTGACTTTCTTACCCTTCACCAAGTCCTCTAAACCTGCAAAGATTGAAGGGCCATGACACACGGCAGACACAACACCACCGTTGTTATAGATCTTTCTAGCAATGTTCTGGAGATCAATGGCAGTTGGGAAGTCAAACAATGTGGCATGCCCACCTGCCGCAAAGAAGATACTGAATTCATCAGGGTTGACGTCTGAAGCCTTTTTGATCTTTGCTAAGTCTGCATGGATTGGTAGAGACTTATCTTCGTACACTTTAAAATCGTCTTCAGAGATGAACTGTGGAGGAATCAAGGAATGGCCGTCGATACCGTATTTGCCAGTCTCAGAGGCAAACTCAACGTCAAAACCAGCTCCCTTATAGATGTCATAAGCATGCGCTGCTTCCGACCAGTAGAGGCCACCTTTGGTCCCATCCTCGTAGAAGACGTCGTTGTTAGATGTAATCGCAATAAGGGCCTTCTTTGGTGCCATATCTGTGGATTGTGAATTGTGAATTGATTGTGTTGAGAAGGAAATCCCAAAATGAAATACTGCATGACTCTAAATTTAAAACTGGGAGTTGCTCTTACGTCTTTTTTTAGGAGTAACACCCACACCACACCACCATTTTAGGGGGTGATATTTGAGGGTACTACTAGCCTGTAGCCTGTAGGTACTAGGCTCTAGAACCACGAACCAGAAAGAACTTACAGTTGGAACAGAACTCCCAACAGATTACAGTATCTATAATGTGCATTTGTGGGAGACAGTCCCCCTAGAGATATTATTTATTACATAATCGGACTCCCGCTTTGTGCAATTACCCAAAGCGGAACCTCTCCCAAGCTTTCTAGGGTAAGGATTTTTGCCTCAAGTCTCAAACACTGGCGAAGAGACGCCCTTCGGTTAATTATTTATTAAAGGTTAACAGAGTCACCAGTGTGAAATATCACACATGACACATATTTATTGTGTATTATGCACATTGCACACTGTACACTGTACACCTTGCAGCCTATTATGAAACTTAAGTTCAAGGTTGACCACAGCACCTTCCAAAACAATGATGGATGAACAAAAGTTACGGAAAAATCTTAAACTCAAAGTGTGAAACCCAGGAGACCATGCCGAGGCCCGACGAGCTTAGAGGGGTGGCATTTCTGCCGATGTCGTTGAGGGGTTGGCGAGGATGGCCTGGCTGAAGAAGAAACAGCGAGAGGTCAGAGGCCACCTCCGTACTGGTGGTATACCGTATACATCTTGCATGGCGACAATCGACTGGATCCCGATTCGTAATTACTAATTTTTAAACGTACCAGCTGGCAGCCTGGTGTTTGCTTCGATTTTATTGCATATTGGAATTGTATAGGTAGGCTCTTGTATGTGCAGTTACTATGTTGTTTTGAAATCGTTGATGTTCGATAAGACGCTCGATACGCGCGATAGAGCAGAGACGAGAAGATATCACACACCAGAACGACAACCACAGTATATGAAATGCTCTGAAATTTTGAATCGGTATAAAAGAACGAGCCTTAAGTCATAGGAAAATTGAAATGACCCCCGTTTAGGTATTTCAACATGGCTATTTGACTGAGGGCTGAACTTTGAAGGACCTTAGTCAATGGATTTGAGAGGGCGAAAGGGCAGAAACAGTGTGGGGACACAGTCAATGAGCTGTATAACATTAAAGAGCTATAGAAGATTACAACCACAACAGGTTACAGTACTACTACCCTTGACTGGTGAAACACCCTCCACTCCAAGCCCAAGCCCAAGCCCATGCCGAGCCAGTGCAGTACCACAAACAACCATTGATGGGCGGCCTTCTGGAAGAGAATCGTGCTGATGTTTACGCCGTATTCGTCTGGGCACCTGCCTGGGACGTGCCGAGTGGCGGCAATATCCTACAGCCTGCGTAAACGCCAGCCCGATGCCCTTGCGCGGCCAGTGAATCATAAACTCCAAACAGATCAACAGAGTTAAGCAGAAAGAAGAAGAAAAGCCGAACAAGCAGAAGAGAAGCAATTGACATCATACCCAGATGGAATTCACATCAACTCTAAATGAGTCCAACGTGTTCAACGACCACGGCTTTGCAGAACTGAAACTGCACTCGCCCTCACCGTTCTCCAAAGAGAAGGACTTATCGTCAACCACTTCTGGTAACTTGTCACCGATTAAGGCCATCCCACTGGATGATAACGACCAGGAAACACTCTCACTCTCACAAGAGCTCCATGATAAGGACTTGAGACAAGTGATATCGAAATTTGATCTTTTCAAGCTCCTATTGTCCAAAGTTGGAGGCAAAGACAGATTGGCGAAGGTGTCACAATACTCTTTAAACCTGATCAAATTGTACTTGATCAACACTAGAAGATTCATCGTCGATGAGAAGTTCAACAACCTGTCGCCAGATCCTCGCCTGCATTACAAGACGCCTATTAAATATGTCAAACTGCTACTGTTCCTCAACTCCACAATGGTTGAGAAGAAAATCTTCGAAGTGACAAAGAACATCTCTGCGTTCCGTTATGCCTTGCGCTTTGGTGGTACTCCGCTACGTGTTCGTGCTTTCCTCGGGAAGTTGGATTCATTCATGAAAGCGCCAACCTGGGATAATTTCTCTTCTATTTACCTGAATGAGGACTTCCTTGGTGATTTCATCGACTTATGGTATGGAATATTTGATGAATTGGAGCTTTTGTTCAAGATCAACGTCCTCACAAGCCCACAGTTCAAGAGCTTTGTGACTCGTCAAGGTGCCCTAGCATGGTATGCTGATATTCTTCTTGGGTTGAAGAAGAATTGGTGTAAGCTTCGTGCCAACAGAGAGAGACAACTACAGATCAATATCCAACATCAAGTACGTCAGCGTGCCAGTATCTTGAGTAAAAGACTGGTGGAAAACATTGGAAGCACGCCGTTGAGGCAACAGCTGATGCGTGAGTTCTCTAATAAGTCTCCAGTGGAGGGGAGAGGTCTCGTTGACAAGCTGAAATCGCTTAGAAATGAGGAGCGTATAATCCTTCTGGATTTGGTGAGACTCTCATTCGACTTGATCTGTGATACTATCGATGTGTTTGATGTTAAGTTGCCTCCAGCTGTATATCTCGTGTCAGGGTTGATCTCTGGCTCTTGTGGGTTGAGCAAAGTATGGTATATGTGTATAGAGGAGTTGGAGAGTAGCTAAGTAATGTGGGGTCTTTAATAGATCTATGTATTTGTACTACAGAGGAAGTAGAATAGTCATTCGAAGTTATAATGGAACAAACGGAACAACATAATAAGTCACCAGCAAGAACTAAACATAAAAGCAAGCAAAAAACCCACTAATAGAAAAACCTTGGATATTCTCTAGCAAAAAAAAACAATCTATAGCCAAATATTTAAGATCAAAAGGGAGAACCTGCTCCTTCTTTGACCTGGGATTCAAATCAAACACTGCCCAAACCCAAACCCCACACAGAGGTACACACCAATACACACAGAGACGCTTTATATTCTCCATTCAATAGAAGTCTCTTGGTTCACTTTCGTCAGGATATCGTCTGCAATCTCATCAAACTCCTTATGGTCCACGATCTTCGTTGGGGATATAGGAGCCATCTTGTCTTTACGGCACGTATACTTCACAGTCTGGATCTCGTGTGGGAACTTACTAAACCTTCCCGTCATTTCGACAGAGTCTTCCTCGATCTTGAAGAGGGGACTTATTGGTTGTTCCACCTCCATGTCTGAAAGGGATGCAATCGAACTATCGCGGCTGGAGCTCTGGCTTCCCGATAGAAGAGTTGGTGGCACCAGGGAGGATATGCTCTTGTTTCTTATGAGTCTTACGACGTCCTTCTGTGACTGTGATGTGGTGGTTGCTTGTGGTAAAGACATGAGTGATTGGGATCTCTTACGACCTAGCACTTTGTTGAATTTGGAACTTAGAGACTTGGCTGACTTTGTGGTTCCCGTAGACTCTGCCAGGGATGATGTGTATGAGCGTAGTGAGGAGCTGTTTGACTGTGTGAGGCAAAGGGCGTTCGAGAAGTCTGTGCTTGCTTCCTTCATCCTTTTTTCGCCGTTGTTTACTGTTGTTAATGTGAGATCTGGGAAGTGGCACTTTTCCAGAAGGGACGGTGGTTCAGGTGTGGTCAATTGACTGTATGAATGTTCCAATAGGCACAATATTGTCTCTTTGTATGGATCTGAATGATGTTAAAGGAGGCCAGCTTGTAATCTGATGGGTTTGTAGAAGTGGAAAGTTTTCGGGGGAGTTGTGACAAATTTTTGAGAGCAGTCAGAAATTTGGGCGACGGTTTTGGCCTACTTGCACAATTGCCGTAAGTTGCAGGACCGTACAGAACTAAACCTCAAAGGGCGGGAGATCTGGGCAGTCGTGATCTCTGGAGGACAGAGGGGCAGATGAGTGAGATATCTCGGCAAAGAAAAACATACTACAAGCACACATATGTAACATATTTCTACTCTTTTCCACCAGCTCAACTCCACAGCACATCATAGCAAATCAAAGCACCCCTCTAATCACGGCGATATCTCCACGGTAACGGGTCCTGCAGACTGTAGGTGCTCTAACCCGGCTATAGGAACACCTGAGAAGTGTTCTCCGGAACGAGCATAGAGCATGCAGCATTATGCAGAGTATCTAATTTGACCGAGCACGATCCAAGCCGATTGGGGCCCCGGTAGCGCTGCCCCATGTGCCTGGTTGCAGGCGGTTTAACCGCTTTGGGGTCCAGAACTTTTCTTTCGATCTCCATCGGTCAATTCCAAGAAGCTCGAAAAAGCTCGAAAAGGCTCGAAAAAAGTGGAAGGTGAAAGAGGAAAAGAAGAAGTGGCTGATGGTAAGTGCTGAAGCACCTGCATTTTGAATACCGATAAGTATATGCCGAATAAAACAGTAGAATCAGAAATCATGGGGACCTACTGGTGCACATTTCCAGTCGTCAGCCATATGGCTGCGCTCCGTCTACGATCGTGGTATGGGCACTTCGTGAATGTGGTTGACGAATCTGAAGACGACTGAAGACACATCTCGTGTCGTGGTGAACAGAGGCAGTACTTTCCTAAGTGATGAGTTGACTATAATTTTCAATTTTGCAAGAGGCTAGAGGAACCATGTTCCATAGAGGGAAACTGGAATCATTTGGTGTAGATTTGAGACGCTTTAATATTTCATTCCAGATCAAACGGGTCATGATGCCTAATTGGACATCTATGCTTCTACAAACAGATATGAGGTCTATAGGCTACCCGTGATCAAACTGCAGAAGTTGTAAATACTTGAGTCTATCTGAGTCGCGACTACCTTGTAGTGTTATCTAAATAGAAGTTGCGCCATGTATCCAAGTTTCGAACATCAGAGAAGTTGAATGTCGAGTCAAGATGATAAGCTCACTACGCCAACTATCAAGAAAAAATACGAAGTCGGAAGCCCCCAGTTATGACCATGAAGAAGAAGCGGCCCTGCTGGTTGAAACTTGATCGACTGATACGGATCTTCCACTGCCTTGGCCATGGCGAGTGTTAAGTGCGGTTCCAGAGATTGGTTGTCAGTGTCTCTCTCTTTCTCTTAAAGTCTCCGCGATATCAGGCCCTTGAAGTAGAAGCAGCACTTATGGAAGAGGAACAAGTGACATCTTCAACAAAGAAAGCAAGTGGCTTTTCAATCAACATTCATATGAAGGAAGTTGCATGGTACCAATAGCTGAAATCAACTTATTGTCTCAATGAAACTCGAGTCTTTTTATCACATGTCTATCTTGAGTTCTATGGTCAAAGGCCAGCTCATGTTGATCACTTCGCTATAATACATCATCCAGAATCGGAGGGAAAGGGTGAAAATCCGGTTTGTGTATTATTCCGCTGTCAGTCTGTTTCGACAGCGGCAAAATGCCGCTGTGCGACTGATTAGACTGATTCACCACAAACGTTCTAGACCAAAGAGAGGCCATATATGATATGGTGTCTTCATAAATGGAACTTATAGTATATTATCTTCCGCCTACCGCCTACCACCTCGTGAAACGTGAGCCAGCAGCGAATTACAGCACTCCATTTCTTTGAGGTACACCAAAGGTTTAGCAACATTGGAGAATATCGAAGGCGTTCGTAAATGCAAAATGGCCAGCAGTAGAGGCATTCAGATAGGTACACACATCACAGTAGGAGAAGATGCGATGCATCATTTGAACTCTTGCGCCAATTTCTAGTGGTTACGGAATCTCAAGGCTTTATTGGCCTTTGTGGTCTCAAAACATGAGAACCTTCTAATGGTGAGGAGCTGTTTGGTCTAAATTGGCAGCTCACACATGTAAAATAAAATTGTGATATGTCCCAGCTCGTTGGTTGTGGGTTCAACTGTGAGAGTTGAGACTATGTATAAGCTGTACTACATCTCCAACACACATATGAACGTTCATAAAGTTAACTGGAAAAGCAAACAGAGGTATTGGGTCATGTCATATTACCCGTTTCAATCCGAAGATTTACCTTGGCCAGCTTTTGGTGGGTATTCGCCCTTGGCACCTGAAACTGGGACACATGTGCACCTTGCAATTGTTAGTATAGTTCTTTATGATAAGATTCACTCAATTGCCTCAGAAAAGCAGATCAGTTACAGGTTACAGATATAGCAATTGGCCATTATTGATAAGACTGGTGAGACTGAGGAGATAGAGAAAGAGTAACTCACCATTCAGACTTTGGCACTTGGGACATCGCAGTTGGGATATGGAGCCCACATCCAGTCCAGGAGGTTTTCTCTGTGGGTCAATGTTAGTCAGGAAGATTGGAGGTCAAGTCACTGTTAACATACGACAGTTAGGACACTCAGATGGTTTGCACATTTTATTAGTTGAGAAGTTTGTTGTAATGTGTTGTGGTGTTTGCTCCTGGTTTGTTCAAAGTTGCGGAGTTTGAATTTGAACTCCGATTAGCAACCGGATTATCAACCGGAAATCATCATTAGCGAGCAAGAGAACTTCAACTCATACATAGACTCATGGCCTGTTCATAATAGGAACTTAGTGACTTGGGACATAAAGGTTAAGGTTTAAACTAATAACTATTGTTTTCTCGAAAGCCAGCACCTCTCACTAGATTTTGACAATTAGTTACTCTTCCTCCTCACCATGACAACTACTTCTGCTTTTGTGTAAGCTTTCTTTAATGTCTACCCACACCTGATTTCAGACACATTTCTCCTTCTTTCAAGTGTACTACCGCTAACTGATGACTACTGTCTACAGCTAGATGATGTATGTCGACGATGAGATACCGTCCGCTCAGTCTCCCATACAGACCTTACCCACACTTCAATCCCATGAGTCCCATGCCGTATCCGTCATCGAATCTCTGCTTGTCCCCTCTATTTTCCCAGTGCCATCAAAGAGGCTCTGTCTTGCCACCATTTTCATCGCATCAGGCGTGAACACTTTCGATATATCTGCCACATGGCTTTCATTATACTCCATGGGCGAGACAGAAGGTTCCAAATTGACTATACAATGGGCAGGGTGTGCTTATTCCATAGGATTGACCATTACGACTGTTATACTAGGCCGTGTTCTGGACGTGTTTGGTAGAAATAACTGTCTTGCTGCATCCTTATTATTAGCTGCCTGTGGCAGCCTCATTGCTGTGCTCATAGCGGATCCATTGGGGTTCTATATCGCTAGGGGGTTATGCGGTGTTGGAAGTGCAGGCATGAACTCCTTGACTATATTGATCCTAGCTGATGTAGTCCCCCGGAATGAGAGGGCCAGATTCCAAGGATATATTGGAGTTGCACTGAGTGTTGGTGATTTTTGTGGACCTTTGGTCATGTGCGGTGCGTTGGCCACGGTAGGATCTATGTGGTTCTACGTTGGAATGTGTTGTCTATGTACCCTTGTTGGGGTATCTGCTATGTTTACTTTGCCACACCAGAAGTCTAGAGTCACATATGGTGAGTTCTTCAGAGAATTTGACTACTGTGGGTTTATCTTGATTGTGGTTTTCTTAGTCTCACTGATCCTAACATTGATCAATATTGGTGATACCTGGCCCATCAGTGAATGGATTACATGGTTCTACATCCTGATACCTATCGTTCTGCTTGCTACGTTTGTCTATGCTGAGTACAGGAACGACGAGTTTGCGCTTATTCCTATGAGATTACTTACCGGTTCACACAGTACACTTGGTATCTCATTATGTACTTGTTTCTTTTATGGGTTTGTATTTACATCGATGCAATACTTCATCCCATTCTATTTCACAACTATTAGAGGAATACCTCTATTCGCAGTTTCAAAGATGACTTTCACAATGGCTTTGCCACTCTTTATTGCCTCGTACATCTCGGGGACGATGGTTAAGAAGTTTGGTTATAAACGTGTGCTTGGTGCAGGCTTCTCCATCTGGGCATATTCCATGATTGCACTGTATGTGATGCTTGGGAAATCAATAGCGTGTGACTGCTTTGTATTATGTCTGATTGGTGTTTCAGTTGGATTGGTATTACAACCATCCGTTGTTGGTATTCAAGCTCAGGCTTTAAGGGTTGATAGGTCTGTCGCAGTCACTACACGAAATGTTCTCAAGTCAATCGGCGGTGCCATTGGGATCGCATTGACCTCTATGGTGTACAACCAATCTTTGCAATTTGGTATCATGGGTTCTACAGCCCTTTCCGTGGAGACTCGGCAGTTTGTGTTGAGTAATTTGAAGTCCAAGTTGGCCCATATTGTGGAAATCGATAGGCCCGAGGTATTCCACTGTTATATGCAATCTTTCCATTATGTGCTATTCTTATGGTTTATAATGTTAAGTGTGTGTCGTGGTTTAAATGGGTATGTCCGGAACCGTGGGTTGTTAAGTGTTGACGAATCTACACCGTACGAGAGAGTTATGAGTCCAATGATGAAAGAAATGAGTACAGTTGATCAAGGGGCTCTTGAGAAAACTGTGTGATATGATTCCTTTGATCTGTGGAGATAGATGTATATTGGAGAGCGTGTTCTACCATACAAGTGTAGAAATAGACAACCTGGAAGAGAAATGGGATAAGGTTAAAGTTACCTATTGCGTCAAGGGAAAGGAGCGGAAAATACCGGCAATCGCCGGACAGGGAGACCGCCACCCGATGAGCTGCAGGATCTTGCGCGAAAACTACCTGATGCGGTAACAAAGCCGGTAGGGGAAGTAAGGTTGTTTTTTTTACTAATAATTAATCATTAATAAACTTCTCTTACCTTTGGTCTTATTGCACCTGTCAAATCTGTCACCGCTTAACTAGATCACTTCAATACCACCAAAGATGTTAGACTCAGACTCTTCGCTGTCGTCACATTCCAGAGCAGAGGACCCACACTCCATCCACAGAGTAACAACAGTTTCACAGCTGAATCCTGACCCACAGCATACAGATGAGTCCCTCGTAGATGACTACAATGACTTTCAGGAACAAAGTTTGTATCCTGAAATGGATCCTAATGCCATAGAACTACAGCGTACAAAGACTAGAGCCACCATCATCACCGCATTAAGTGAAAGAATACAGAGAGAACAAGACGACCTGGAGAAAAACGTCGAGCCCTCATACCCATACCAACCTGAAAATGAAGAGGCCCTACCCACGAAAAATGATGGTGTGGAGTTCCAAGACATTGACCCCGAATTGGTCACTTGGGATGGGCCAGATGACCCTCAGAACCCAAGAAACTGGAGCACGATGCGTAAATGGAGATCTTGTGGTGTTGCAGCCATGTATACTCTATTGGGTCCCTTTGCATCTACGATGCTCTCGCCTGCAGTGTCAGACATTTCCAAGGAATTTGGCAATACAAACACTGTGATCTCATCATTGATGGTGTCCATTTTCATCCTTGCATGGGCTCTGTTCTCACCTCTCATTGCTCCTTTATCAGAGATGTATGGTCGTAGACCAGTGATGAACATCTCCATATGGTTCTTATTCTTTTTTAATATTGGTTGTGCATTAGCTCAGAACACTGCACAGATGTGTGTGTTCCGCTTACTATCCGGAATTGGTGCCTGTGCGCCAATCTCTATCGGTGCTGGTGTCATTGGTGATCTGTTTGATAACAAGCAACGTGGTAAAGCGATGTCTATCTATAGTTTAGGGCCTACAATGGGGCCTTGTATTAGCTCACTGATCTCTGGGTTCATTGTGCAGGGAACAGATTGGAGATGGTGTTTCTGGGTTCTTGTGATCTTTAACGGGGTCGTCGGTATACAGGGTACCTTGTGTCTAGAAGAGACTTATGCGCCAGAGTTGTTGAAGCGTAAGGCTCAGAAGTTGAGAAAATTGACAGGAAATGAACACTTGCACTCGCTTTATGAGATTGCTACTGGTGAAACCGTATTTGACAAGTTTTATGTCAATTTGACTAGACCTCTGGTGATGCTCTGTACACATCCAATGGTTTTTGGTCTTGGTCTTTTCATGGCCATCGCATATGGTTGTCTCTATATCATGATTGTCACCTTCCCTGAGAACTGGGGTGTTCATTATGGGTTCAGTTCAGGGTCCGTTGGTTTGACATATATCGCTCTGCTGATTGGTTATGTCGTAGGTATCGCAGTCACAAACCGTGTTTCAGATGGTATCTATAACAGAATGACCTTGAATAACGGCAACGTCAGCAAGCCGGAGTTCCGTATCCCATATTTACTCGTTGGTGCAATTTGTCTCAGTGGTGGTTTGTTCTGGTACGGATGGGGCTCATACCATCATCTTCCTTGGATCTTCCCGTTGGTTGGGTCCGGTATCTTTGCATTTGGCTTGATCCCTGTTTTCTATTGTATCCAGAACTATCTTATTGATATGAATCCTCGTTTTGCCGCTTCTGCTATTGCTGCTGCAAGTATCTTTAGATCATATTTCGGATTTGCCTTCCCGTTGTTTGCCCCTATTATGTTTACTAATTTGGGATATGGCTGGGGTTGTTCTATCTTTGCCTTTCTGATGATTGGCACGGGTATTCCATTCCCATTGTTTGTGTCCTTGTACGGTGAAAGATTGAGAATTTGGGCCAATAAAAGAACCGAGAGATCACAGGCAAAGAGAGACCGCAAGAATATGGCAAGACTACAGAAGTCACAAGAGAAGGAACTTGAAAAGTTGACTACTCTTGATGGATGATCCTCCTATTGTAACAGACATTGACTAATTGCATGCTTCCTTACATTTTCTATTGTAGCCTTTAAGTTGGTAATCTCATCGATTTTATCTACCAATCAGAGCACTGAATTTTGACACAAAACAGTTTATTGTCTGAGAGGGTCCACTCGCGTGATGAGGGACTTTCGTGGAAACAATTCATGGTGTGGAGCAGTGGGGTTGAGGTTATCCTTGTCTCAGCGATAAGGCACCGGGGATTTCCATCTTGGCTGCAATGGTACATGTGCATCAGGGGACCTCCGAAAACCAGCTCATAGGTCCTAACTATGACCCTATGGCATGTCAGTATAACATGGCATAAGTACATGACCTAAGCGCACCTGCGTCAACCATCCAAACAGCCTTTCATTTTAACGGAATTTGAGCGAGATCATCTTCGCCGGTGGGGCCCAATCAATTTTGGTAGGGGCCGTTATCAGCTGGTACGGACCATATACTCATCACAGGGAATTCCGAGGTAAAGGGTTTGAACAATATGGTGGCGTGTTACACAAGTTCTGAAATGCCCATGTAACTGTTTATATCATAAGTGGACGATCACACTCTTTGTATTGTACCAATTCCAAGTTCTCAGCCCTCCCCAACGCCGTTTTGTGCACTTCGCCCGTTCCACCGCCGGCGAAGTCCAAGCTTAGTTTTTTCCTCTCGAGATCAAGAGCCCATAGGCTTTCGCCGGCCTTCTCAGATAAGATCAACAGTTTTTCATATAAAGAGGCAAAGAACCCGCTGCCTGGCTATCTGGAATGGTGTTTGCCCAGTAATAATATAACAACAAAATGGTCGACACTACTGGCTGGACCATCGGCGAGTGGACCGACTTCCACTACAAGAATACACCAGATGTGTCGCTCCAGACGCTAGAACAGCTCGTTGCTGCCCAACAGGTGGCACCACAGGACCCAGCGTGGATCAGTGTGGCCTCCAGTGAAGAGATTGAACACCAGTGGAAGATCCTGCAGGCCAGATCAAATAAGAAGGAGCTTAAGCTATATGGTGTTCCTGTCGCTGTGAAGGACAACATTGATGCTAAGGGGTTTGAAACCACAGCGGCTTGTCCATCTTTTGCTTATACTCCAGAGAGAGATTCCACAGTGGTGAAAAACCTCAGAGAAGCTGGTGCGATCATCATCGGTAAGACCAACTTGGACCAATTCGCTACAGGGCTTGTGGGTGTCAGATCTCCTTATGGGAGAGTACCAAACACCTTCAGTGATAAACACGTTTCTGGTGGTTCCAGTTCAGGTTCCGCCAGTGTCGTCGGTAGAGGTATCGCATGTTTGGCTTTGACTACTGATACTGCAGGCTCTACTCGTGTCCCTGCCGCTTTGAACAACTTGATCTCCATTAAGCCCTCTATCGGTGTCTTTTCATGTTCTGGTGTCGTCCCAGCCTGCAAGTCTTTGGACTGTGTCGGTGTCTTTTCTCTCAACTTGAGCGATGCTCAATTGGCTTTTGAAGTAATGGCCAAGCCAGATACAGAAAATGATGAGTACTCCAGAGCTATGCCAGCAAATCCTCTTCAAAGCTTTGGTTCAAAGCCAAAGATCGCCATCCCATCATATTTACCATGGTACGGTGACGAAGAGAACCCGAAGATCTTCCAAAACGCCATCCAGAAGTTGGCAAACACAGGTGCTGAAGTAGTGGCCATTGACTTTTCTGATCTTCTTGATTTGGCAAAATGTCTGTACGAAGGTGCCTGGGTCGGTGAGAGATATGCTGCCACTAGAGAATTCTTAAAGACCAACCCACCAGAAGAGACTCTGGATAAGACCGTTATTGGCATCATCAAGACAGCAACCAAGTTTGATGCCGCGGACACTTTTACCTTTGAATATAAGAGACAAGGAATCTTGCAAAAGGTTACCAAATTGCTCGATGGCATCGACGTCTTGGCCGTGCCAACTTGTCCTCTGAACCCAACTTTGAAAGATTTGGAAGAACAACCTGTCCTCGTGAACTCTCAGCAAGGTACCTGGACAAACTTTGTTAACTTGGCTGATATGTGTGCTCTTGCCTTGCCAGCTGGCTTCAGACCTGATGGATTGCCAAACGGTGTCACTTTGATAGGTAGAAAGTTCACGGAATACGCATTGTTTGAGTTAGGTTCCCGCTATCTGAAGACCGCTTTCCCATCTGAAAGAACTATGGGTGCCACTAAGAAATTAGCCTTACTTGGTGATGAAGTTTCTCCACCAAAACCCGATTTATCTCAATCTATAAAGTTGGCTGTTGTTGGTGCTCATTTGACTGGTATGGCTCTTCATTGGCAATTAGAGAAGGTCAATGCTACTCTTCTGAAGGCTACTAAAACTTCGAAGAATTATAAGCTTTACGCTTTGCCAAAAACTGGTCCTGTTGCTAAGCCAGGCCTGAGAAGAGTCGCCGGTAATGGTTCTGAGATTATTGTCGAGATCTACTCTGTTCCATTGGAGAGATTTGGTGAGTTCATTGCTATGGTTCCAGAGCCACTGGGTATTGGCTCGGTTGAACTTGAAGATGGTGAATGGGTTAAGTCCTTTATCTGTGAAGAGTTTGGTTACACCCAGAAGGGTACAAAGGACATCACTTCTTTTGGTGGTTGGAGATCTTACATTGAATCCACTAAAGCTACCGAGAACAAGAAAAGACCATTCAATGCTGTTCTTGTCGCTAATAGAGGTGAGATCGCTGTCAGAATAATGAGAACTTTGAAAAAATTGGGTATCAAGTCTATTGCTATCTACTCTGACCCAGATCAATACTCTCAACATGTTCTGGATGCCGATGCTGCTATTGCATTGCACGGTAATTCTGCCGCTGAGACCTATATCAACATTGACAAGGTCATCAAAGCCGCTAAGGAGTCAAAGGCTGAAGCCATCATCCCAGGTTATGGTTTCCTTTCTGAGAATGCTGACTTTGCTGATAGATGTGAAAAGGAAGGTATCGTATTTGTTGGTCCTTCTGGTGATTCTATTAGAAAGTTGGGTTTGAAGCACTCCGCCAGAGAGATTGCTGAGAAGGCCAACGTTCCTTTAGTCCCAGGCTCTGGTTTGATCGCCGATGTTGATGAGGCTATCGCTTTCGCCGAGAAACTTGGTTTATCTAATGATCCAGAGACTTCTGTTAAGGTCATGCTTAAATCCACTGCCGGAGGTGGTGGTATCGGCTTACAGAAAGTTGATCTTCTTGATGACTTGCCAAAGGCTTTCGAGACTGTGAAGCACCAAGGTCAAGCTTACTTCGGTGACTCTGGTGTTTTCTTGGAGAGGTTTGTCGAGAACGCTAGACACGTTGAAATCCAAATGTTTGGTGATGGATTTGGTAATGCCATCGCTATTGGCGAACGTGATTGTTCTTTGCAACGTCGTAACCAGAAGATCATTGAAGAAACCCCTGCTCCAAACTTGCCAGAGACCACCAGGCAAGCTATGAGAAAAGCTGCGGAGCAATTGGGTGGCTCTATGAACTATAAGTGTGCTGGTACCGTTGAGTTCATCTATGAAGAGAAGAGAGATGAGTTTTTCTTCTTGGAAGTCAATGCCCGTCTGCAAGTCGAACATCCTATTACTGAGTCTGTTACTGGATTGGATCTTGTTGAATGGATGTTGAACATTGCTGCTAACCAAGCCCCAGATTTCAAGTCTGAGAAAATTGAGGTTACTGGTGCTTCTATGGAAGCCAGATTGTACGCTGAGAATCCAGTCAAGGGCTTTAAGCCATCTCCAGGTCAGTTGACAGATGTTGTCTTCCCTGAATGGGCAAGAGTTGACACATGGGTTAACAAGGGTACTGTTGTTTCTGCTGAGTACGATCCAACACTCGCTAAAATCATTGTTCATGGTAAGGACCGTGCTGATGCTTTGAGACTTCTGCAAAAGGCTTTGGATGAAACCGTTATCTATGGTGTCATCACTAACTTAGATTACTTGAGATCTGTTGCTAACTCTGAGATGTTTGAGGCTGCTAAAATGCACACCAAGATCTTGGACTCTTACGACTACCAAGCTAACGCTTTTGAGATCTTGACCCCTGGTGCATACACTACGGTTCAGGATTACCCAGGTAGAACTGGCCACTGGAGAATTGGTGTTCCACCATCTGGCCCTATGGATGCTTTCTCATTCAGATTGGCTAACAAGATTGTGGGTAATGCTAACTCATCTCCAGCTATTGAGATGACTTTGAATGGTCCATCCATGTTGTTCCATTCTGATTCTGTCATCGCTGTTACTGGTGGTGAAGTTGAAGTTAAGGTGAATGACACTGTTGTTAAGCAATGGGTGCCAGTTACTTTGAAGAGAGGAGACAAACTGTCTATTGGTAAGTTGACCAAGGGTTGCAGAGCTTACTTGGCGATCAGAGGTGGTATTGATGTCTCTGAATACTTGGGTTCCAGATCTACGTTTGCCTTGGGTAACATGGGTGGTTACAATGGAAGAGTCTTGAAGGTTGGTGACGTTTTGTTCTTAGGCCAACCATACTTGCCTTCTAACACCTTGCCTGCTCCAGAATCTGAACCAGTTCCTTTACCAAAAGAGCTGATTCCAGCTATTGAGTCTAAGGAATGGACTGTCGCTGTTACTTGTGGTCCACATGGTTCTCCTGATTTCTTCAAGGAGGAATCTGTTGAAGCATTCTTCTCTGAGAAGTGGAAAGTCCACTACAACTCAAACAGATTTGGTGTCAGATTGATTGGTCCGAATCCAAAATGGGCTAGATTGGATGGTGGTGAAGCTGGTTTGCATCCATCTAACCAACACGATTATGTCTACTCTCTTGGTGCAATCAACTTCACCGGTGATGAGCCTGTTATTTTAACTTGTGATGGTCCTTCTCTTGGTGGTTTCGTTTGCCAAGCTGTCGTTGCTGACTCTGAAATGTGGAAGATTGGTCAAGTTAAACCAAGTGATCTCATTCAGTTTGTGCCTATCTCCTACAAGACAGCTAGAGAACTCAAATCCAAGCAAGACCAAACCATTGACACTTTCCAAGGTGGTTACCCATCATTGTCTCAAGCATTGACTTTGTCTAAGCCTGAGAACCCAGTTTTGGCCACTTTCAAACCACATGAGCAATCTCCAGTTGTGACCTATAGACAAGCTGGTGATCGTTATGTCTTGATTGAATATGGTGAGTTAAAGATGGATTTAAACTACTCTTACAGAATCAACCGTCTGATCAACTTGGTTGATAATCACCAGACTGTTGGTATTGTTGAGATGTCTCAAGGTGTGAGATCTGTTTTGATCGAGTTTGATGGTTACAAGATTTCCCAAGCTGGTCTAATTGATACATTGATGGCTTATGAGCGTGAAATCTTGTTTGAAAACAAGTGGAAAGTAAAATCCAAGGTATTCAAGTTACCAATGGCGTTTGAAGATAAGAAGACTCTTGATTGTGTTACTCGTTACCAAGAGACTATTCGTTCTGAAGCTCCATGGTTGCCAAACAACGTTGACTTCATTGCCAATGTCAATGACATTACCCGTGAGGAAGTGAAAGACATGTTGTACACTGCGAGATACTTGGTTCTGGGTCTTGGTGATGTCTTCTTGGGTGCTCCTTGCGCTGTTCCATTGGACCCACGTCACAGACTGCTTGGTACTAAGTATAACCCTTCAAGAACCTATACTGCCAATGGTGTTGTTGGTATCGGTGGTATGTACATGTGTATCTATGCCATGGATTCTCCAGGCGGGTACCAGTTGGTTGGTCGTACTATTCCAATCTGGGATAAGCTCAAACTTGGATCTCATTCTACTGAACACCCATGGCTGTTGACTCCGTTTGATCAAGTCGAATTCTATCCTGTCTCTGAGGAAGAATTGGACAAGTTTACTGAGGATGCCAAGCACGGTCAATTCAAAGTTGATGTTGAAGAGTCTGTGTTTGACCATGAGGAGTATCTGAGATGGATTGAAAAGAACTTGGAGTCCATTAGAGAATTTGAGTCTAAGCAGAATGGTGAGAAGGCTGCAGAATTTGCTCAATTGATCCAAGTTGCCAATGCTGAATTGGAGCAATCTGGTGGCACCAAGGCTGTCGAAGAGGAGAAATTCCCAGATGATGCTGAATTGGTTTATTCTGAGAACAGTGGTAGATTCTGGAAACCATTGACCAAGGTTGGCGACGAAGTTGAAGCTGGTCAAGGCTTAATTGTCATTGAGGCTATGAAGACCGAGATGACAGTGAGTGCACCAAGAAAGGGCAAAGTGTTGAAGATTGTGCACACTAATGGTGATATGGTTGATGCTGGTGATCTGGTTGCTGTGATCCAATGATATTGACCATATTAGCCCCTAACGTTTTATGTATAATTATGAGATCTTTTAAAGTTTTGGATGTTTAAGAAAACTACAATGTAGGATATTGAAAACACTTTCGTATCATAAATATCTAATCCTTGATCATTTCATAGTAGATCATGTAAACCGCGCATCTTTCTTTTAGAACATCGCTCTTCTTCACCTCACTGATATTACTATCAGAGATTCTCCAGAAAGGGTACTTTGTCACACTTGAGATTTTCTTCAACTTCTTAGAATCAGGTGTCGATTGCCGCTGTTGAACATCCTCAGCAATGTCATCAACATGAGAGTGACCAAGCATGGAACTTCTACGACCGCTCCCTGAAGGGCTGCTACTCGCTGATGAACGACGAGATACCAGACTACCCAATCTGCTTCTAAATTTGTTGAAATGAGAACCATCATCATCGGATTCCATATTTTCGGAACCACGAGATGCACTCTCTGAAGCCAAAAATGACGCCTTAGTTGCCTGAGGTTTGGGTTGTTCCAAGGGCTTATCCTCTTCATTCACTTCTTCATCCCACTGGATCTTTGGATCCATGTTGATGACCGACCCAGTGACAGGGTCTTTCAACAACATAGGTTTATGGCGGTAACACTCGTAATGGCCAGCATTATGTGTACCATGGTGTCTAATCATAGCACGCATCTTATAACGAACATTACCTCTTGTGGAGTTCAAAGGTTCAGTTGCAGTCTCTTCATCACTAGTTAATGAAGCTTCATCTGGGGCATCATCACTGTTGGACTCGATCGAAGCTCGCTCTTCTGATGACGATGTTCTCTCAAGGTGTTCTGTGTCATGCTTCTTTGAATCTTCGACATGGATTGATTCTTCATCGTGTTCTGTCAAGATCTTTGAATGAATCTTCTTCAACTCATTTGGCTCATATCTATCATCATCATAACCTTCTACTGCATCGTCATCTTCTTCATGTGTAACATGATCATCTTCTTGAGGCTCGCCATTGATCAAAGGTTTCTCATTCTTCTTCGCAGCCTTCTTTCTCAAATCATACTCCTGAGCCAGGACACCATCAATGTTCATTTCCAAAATATCATCAAACTCAACACGGCATCCATTCCTTGTGATATGGTTTGCGGTAAACATCGATCTTGAGAGATGGAGTGTCAACAAAGATGGAGCTTTTACCATCAGTGTCTTCTTGACAATTGTAGAGAGTAAGTTCTCAGTCTTGAATGCCTCGAATTTGTAGTTCTTCACAAAGGACTCCATCGGCTCTTCCAAGTCATCATTTATTGTAAGATTTGATTCCATGATCTTCAACTTCGAGATCAGCTGGGCTTCAACTTCGTTCAATTTCACCCCATTTGCCAATTTCTGGTTCTCAACTTGTAAGATAGCCTTAACTTTACATCTGAGACAGTGATACCCATTTATAGTCTCTATTTCATTGGCTTTGATCATGTCATTCAGAGTACAAGTTCTCTCTTGAGGTACAGGGAGCGATAGTATGGAGAAGGGGTGGAAAGAAGGCCTGGAAGATTTAAGACACGAATAACAAGTCAGTTGGTCAGCAAGGAGTCCATCGAAGGGGATCTCTGGGATCATAACGTTCAATGAATGCTTCTTAACAAACTTCTTCAATTTAGTACGTTCGTTTCCCAAAGTCTCCACGATCAACTGGATCAGTTCCTGCGCATCGTTCTGATTCGTTGAGATCTTCGAGTTGAAAATCTTTTCAATCACTTGCAAGAATGGCCAGACAGATATGTATCTTGCGGTTTGAATCGGCTCTTGAAGTTGTTTCGCAATGTCAGCAAGCGCAGCATGTAGTGGTAAAGCTGGGATCTCCTCTTCTTCGTGTGGCAACGGCAATGAAGTCAGTAGTTTATGCTGCTTATGGATATCGTTGAGATATATGCTTAGGCCTGGGAGCGCCGCAAATGCCTGTATCGCTGAGTTGGCAAAGCAGTCATTTCTGGTATTGATCAACCCGGTGGTGTGTTTATCTGACCTTCTTGAACTAAACATTCTTTGGCGTTCCTCCTCTGATGTGAAGTACCACGAGATGGATGGCGAAATGATGTAAAGGGTTATGGCAGTGACAGAAGCGACAAGGAGCATACGCAGCCTATGGGACTGTGAAGATAGTTTCCAGTGCTTGAGGTACAAGTAGTGCAATCTGCCCGTGGCCACTCTATTGATGTACTCTTCCTTGGTGATTCTCACAGCTGGGGATCTAGGGTCTAACAGGCGTTCCAGGAAGGACATCCACTTGGTCGTGGAAGTTGGGTGATGTAGTGGTTTGATACTCTTCCCCGGATGGGTGCAGGTCGATTGTAAAAACTTGTGGGACGCTGCTTCAAAAAATTAGCAGGGATTTGACCTTATTGGTAATTCAGTGGTTTCAATGGCTCAGCTCTCTCTTCGCACCTCCTTTATTGTGTAGAATTGGGCGTGAGACCCTTCAGATTGCTGTGTTGGTTGGAGTTCGGAGTTGAAAAGTTTCTCCTTTAGGTAATCGCCCGGCCCGAGTATTAACCATCAGATCACACACAAAACAGGACAAACAGTACAAACTGCCGTGTAACTGCCCCTAAGATGAATGCTTTTGTCGGTCTCTCCCTCTTCTTTCAGCTCTCTCTTTCTACTGTGAAGCTCTCTTCACAGAACTTTAGGGCACACTCTTGAACAAGAGTGCTGGTCGTAGCCTTCGTCCACAAACCTCCATCCTCATTCAGGGGGAGAGAGATCCATGTGGCCCATATAGATCTGGTAGACTACACCTTCTAACGCGTTTCATGAGGGCCTTCCTTGCCATTCTTCTTTTCCAATAATCTCTCCATCCGTAAGGTTCTGGACCATCAATTTTGAAGAACGGCATTTTGATTTGTTGATGTTCTAGTCTTTTGTTCGCATTATTGACATTGTTCCCATCACTGATAATCAACAACTCGTTCCGACCTTATACCACTTCAACACCAACACCATTAAAACCATTCGATTATGGATTCAAATAATCTGAGCGTACCAAGTGGGTCCGTACAGCAACGTGTCGAAAAACAGCGGCCTCGGCTCTCTTCCCAAACTTCCCCATCAGCCTCAGCATCAGTATCAGCATCAGTATCAGCATCAAAATTAGCATCATCAGTACCAACCTCAACACCAACACCAACACTATCATCAGCACAAAGAACACCCGCACCAGCAGCTTCTTTTCCAGCTATCAACTCCTTCCAGAGAGTTGGTGCGCGCAAGAAGGTCGTGCTGGCACAAGGCTGCTCACCGTTGGACTGGGCCAGGCTGAACTCATCTGGAAAGAACATGAGAGGCATCGACCCTATGGATTTCCCACTAAGGGTGAGCAAAAAGGTTTTGGAGCAGCATAGGAGTACTGAGGATTGCTGGACCGTTCTAAAGGGCAAAGTGTACAACATCACGGAATACATCAGGTTCCACCCAGGTGGTGTTGATGAGATTATGAGGTGTGCAGGCCGTGATGGAACGCTGTTGTTCATGAAGTACCACGCGTGGGTTAACTACGAGAGGATGCTGGAAAACTGCCTCGTGGGTATCTATGTTGGCTGAAGTAGTCTGTTAAGTGCTATATTATAGTTATTACTAGGCTTGCAATAATTAATAGAACAGGAGGGATACATCATGGATTTGTTAACAGTATCAAAAAAAGATAGGTAATAAGATCGTCAGAGTATATTCAGGCTCTGGACTCCTTCCATTTGGCGTAGGTGTTCTTCCATTCAGTGATCTCCTTCTCGTATTTGGTCTTGAAACGGGACTTGTCGTTCTCGCTCAACTCCTTCCATTGGGCACCAGCAATCTTACCTAGCTCAGCAAAGGAGACACCAGGATTGGCACCGGCCAAGCCGTCTCTGTTCTCGTTGAACCATTGCAAATAGGAAGTGAGTGGTCTCTTTGGTGGGGCATCCTTCTTAGCCTGGGCGACCTCAACAGCGTAGCGCTCCTTGTCAGCATTGGCGGCACTCTCAAATGGGGCCTTCTCAGCAAGCGACAAGTTGTCCCATTCCTTTCTTAGCACGCCTGTTCTCTGGGAGAACTCGTACTTCATGAGCTCCTCTTTGTTCTGGGCAAAGCGCTCCTTGACGTAGAAGAAGAAAGCCTGTGTAGGCTTCTTGATGGCGTCCTTTTTCTCTTTCTTGGCTGGCTTCTTCTCCTTGAACAAGAGAGAAGAGGTATGGAACTGGGCCTGTGGCAGGCGTCTTGCACTGGATCTGAAGAGCGAAAGCATTGTTGTCTCTGTGTTGTGTGTTGTGTGTTCTGTGCTCTGTGTGATTGTTGTGATTGTTGTTATTGTTGTTTGTTTTGATTTCGGTGGCGCGTTCCCCTTTGGGCAGGTATTCTTCACGGAACCAAAAATGGGAGGGAACCTGGCGTTATAAAGAAATTAATCGACTTATTGTCCCCATGTAAATATACACATGCCACTCTTCACGACTTCTCGTCCGCCTGTAAATTCCACCATTCCACGAGTCTGCTCATTCCCAAAAACGGGAAAATGGCCCAAATCCGCGGCCGTCTGGGGAAAAAAGAACGGAAATGAAAGGAAGGAAGAATAGGAATCTCTCTCAGTCAATGAGCCCGTTGAAGGAAAAGAGAGGTTTCGTTGTGTGTAACGGTGTTTATAAATGTCTGGGAATGGCTGGCAATAGATCTGTTCTCTGGTGTATATATGGCTGATCTTACCACATACAGGGTCCCACCCACTCTTGGTGATACGATTGATGACTGACATATATGATACGAAACAAAAGAAAGGCGTGTCATTGATGATAGTTACGTTATCAGTTTGTTATTTACTGCTCTGTCAAATTCCTTGGACATTGATCTCATTGAACCGTAAACTCATGCGTGGTTCGTCTCATCTTAGCCCTTACCAAGATCCTATCCCTGATCAACTAAACTGTATGATGCACATATGTCCTATGCAGAAAAGGCCCGCGATGCATGGGCCAATTACTTTGACGTTTTCACGATTGAAGGCGCTAGAGTTGACAACGAGCGAGAGATGGTCTGCATTTCGTTGATGTGCTTGTGTCAACTGTCTCGTCTCAATCAGAGTGCTGGCTATTTATGAAGGCATACAAAATGTTAGTGAGAAGAGACAGATAAACGCTCCTTCAGAACATAAGGATCCGTTAGACTCACTCAAGGGTAGTTCCTCAAAGCCCATCAGCGATACATACTACAATATCTTTCACATATAAACCCGATTTATTATACAAATGTCTAAGAATATCAAAATCTCTATAGAGTAGTCTTGCAACAAGTACCAGCAGCTGGGTTAGCAGATGGGCCGTTGGTTTCCTCGTAGTACTTGGACTTGTTGAACTTGTTAGTGGCCAGTGGAACATCCAATGCTGGGTTTCTCTCAAAGAACGAAGCAGGGGAAACAGCAAATTGCATGAAATCAGATGGCATCACTGGAAACTGTTCAGTCACTGGAGGGTGAGTCAACACCAAGGTTGGCCAGACAACGGTATCGGTGTTTCTGACGTTCTCATCTCTAAAGGCATAGTCGGCCAATCCTTCATCCTTAATAGACTGGTTAGTGAACTCACCAGCAGCGTACAACTCATTTTCTCTGTACTTGGTGACCCAGAATTGCTTAGTAGCGAAAGTAGCTCTCTTGGTGTTCCAAGCTTGTGGCTTGGCCAACATCATTTGCTTTGCTGGCATCTCAAACTTGTAAGCGACTGGCTTACCAGTGACCTTGTTGATAACATTCTCGTTGATGACTTTATAAGTTCTGTTGGTGAATGGAGATTGATCAATAGAACCCGGCTTCTCAATGATTGTTCTCTTACCGACATAACCGACGTTGTATGGGTTCAACACTGGGTCTTCCTCCATTGGAACGTAGTCATCATAACAAACAGTGTTCTTGTCACCATCAATTCTGGTATCGAATCTGAAAGAGAGCAAATGTTGGTGATAAGCAGCCATAACACCTGGACCGATATTGGTACCCCATGGAACAGTGACACCTTGGTCAATTGGCATGGTGGACAAGATACCAGTGGCTCTGACCTGAACGGTAATAGCACCAACTTGATCAAACACAAAGTTGACGATGTATTCGTAGTTACCCACAGTGGCAATGGTTTGAATAACAAATTCACGACGTCTAGTCACGATAGAGTTACCGTTTCTGTAGTTGACGTGCTTGAACAAGATACCGTAATCCTGTTCATGGATACACACAGTGTTGGTCAACTTGACTGGGTTGGCATCACGGTCGACACGCAAAGTGTCCAAGTACTTGATAACACCCAAACAGTCACAACCCAAGTTCAACTGGTTAGCATTGACACCAAAGCCACAATCACCCAAATCGAAAGCCTGCTTTCTGTGGAATGGAGCTCTTGGATCACCGTATGGGACAGTCATCTCGTTCAAAGCGATTCTGTAGAACAAAGAACGTCCTTTGAAATGGACATCATACAGCACAACACCTTCTCTAGCGTTGGTTGCAGCTCTGAATTCCCAACCTTGCCATGTGATCTTACCACCTTCGATTGTGAAAGATGCACCTTCTGGTTGTTCGACAATCAAAGGCTTAATATCACGCAACACCTGCTCACCGTTCAAATCTGGATGGTATTCGACAGCTGGAACTTCGATCCATGGTTGAGTAGCAATGGTCTTCTCATCATAACCAGCTGGCAAATAATCCATACGGACGAACTCTTTACTTAGGAGCTTGAACACAGGAGCGAACTTAACAGGAATGGAATAATGGTTGGCATCTGGGTGGTCCACTCTCAAATAAGTGTAACATTGAATCAGAGGTTCCTTGACATCATCAGAATCTGTACCGTACATCCATGGATCAATAGCGATGTGGACGTGAGATGGTAATTTCATCTTCTCAATCTCAGCCTTGACCAATGGGTGGTTCATAGCGACATTTTCAATTTCGAGCATGTCTTCTGGTAACAAGGGACCGGCATTAGCGTTGGAGGCGATACCATAGGTGATGATATGGCCATAAGTTACGTTCACAAGGGCCTTGTATAGAGGCATCTTGTCGTTCAAGTAATAATAGGCATATGTTCTTCTTGGGATGGATGGGAGGTCACCACCGTAACGCTCAGCATCCAAGTACTTCAACATGTCCTTCTTTGGAGGGTCCAATCTGTCCAACTGGGTGAAGTGGACATAAGCGTCACCGTGGATGTCCTTGATGAGCTTGGAGGTGAGTCTGATCTCACCGTCAGTGATAGAGTCGAATGGGTGGATGGACATTGTTCTGGTTTGTGTGTTTGAAGAGAATGAATCTTTAGATGGGATCGGAACAGTGGTATTCCTGCCCTTTTTATATCCACAGCTCATCGCTTATCGCAAGCACTCTCCCAAATAGGAAGGCGGAACAGGTCCACTACAGCCGAACTTGGCCTTGGAGGGCTTTGGAATGGAAAGGGGGAAAGGGAGCAGATTGGAGGTGTTAAATTGAACCGCTAGTCTGAATGTTGATTTGATCTTGAAAATCGTAGTGTTGACTTCATTTATACTACCATCTTCATTTCATTTCGACTAATGTGCTCATCTAATTTGAGGTTTGAACCATAGGCGCACTTTCCCAAAGCGGAATCTCGAACGATAAGCACAGATAAAAAGATCTTACATAAGAATTTAATTATACAACTTACACCTTCCCTAACGGGCTAATCGAAGAAGTCGTCATCTTCATCCACTTGTTTTCTGGAGAACACGATCTGGGTCTCGTTACGCTTAGATTCGTCCCTGGCGAGTCCATCCAGTATCTCAACAATGTCACTCTCACCGAGCTTACGTCTAATCTGGCCACTTTGAACGAGCTTCACGATGTACTGTTCTACCGCACGAGCCCTTTCCGGTCTCACAAGATTCACACGAGACAGCCTTTCACGTGCACTTGGCTCGAGCACTTGGTCCAGTGCTCCACTTAGTGCATTGTCTCTGGTGGTATTGTTAGTGCTAATCATCTTCGTGCTAACAATAGTTAACTCACTGTCCCTGGCCCTGACTCTGACCTGCATTCTTCTGTAGCTCTTGTAGTCTTGCAGCTCTTATGGCTTGTAACTCAGCGTCATCCATCTCTTCTTGGTTCTCTTTGGGGTTTCTAATGCTCCTTTTCTGAGCGCTCAAGTTGGGCTTCTCCTTCTTATTCAGTCGCGCGAATTTTTCTAATGTGGGTTGCCATGGCAATTGCCAGTGGAAGCCAACAGCGACAGATAAGACTGTCGTTCTTTAATCTTTTTTTTTAATCTCAAGATCTCGTAAGTCATTAGGTTATGAAAATTATATGAAGAATTATCAAATGCGCTTTTCAAGCACCCTGCCTAGCCATCGCCTCCCTTCTGAGCCTTTGAAGCGCCGGGGAGTGCGAATGTGCCTCTGTGTCATATACCACTGGGTAATTTTTATCACCAAAGGGTCTTTCCCTCTTGACCCTTCTATACAACTCATCATCTATCACATACTCATCCAGAAATTCATCCTCCTCAAGGGTGTGTTCTTCGTCCTCCCTGGAGTTAACGGTCAGCATGGAATTCGCATATATTGCCCTCGTAGATGTATTCGTCGAAGCAATAGACCCTGCCCTAGGTTTTTGCAATAAGGGGGACTTAATACTAGCTCCATTTTTGGTGTTTGGCAACCAATACTTCTGTTTCCCCTGGTCTGTGAACCTCAGCCCATCGTTGAACCTAGCCATCCGAGACTTCGAGGCAGGGTGTGCAATCAAGGCCTCGACCGAATCAAAATGTCTATAGTCATAATCATCTCCATGGAACGTCGCTTTGAAATCATAGATCAAATCACCACATCCAAAGACATCCTTTAGTGCTGCCATGTACGTTAACCTTGCACACCCACTAAGCTCATACGCGGTATAAGGTCTCCATGAAAACGAATGTAAATGACCGATAGCAAACCCAATCAATTCGACGCATAGAAGTGCATTCTGAATGGCAAACCCCATACCGTTCCTACCATCCGAGGGACCCAATACATTGAGCCAGCTCAATATACCAAGTATCACCCCTTGCCAGTAACTTGCAAAGATGATCAACTTGACACATAGGAATTTCCCCCAAGGATTGAAAGGCTTCAAGTCCGTATACATACACTTCCAGAACAACGCCAATTCGTACAAAGACAGACTCACACTGATGTTATAGACCAAATTTATCACCAAGTATGGATTTATACCCAGGACATTATCCAGATCAAACAGTTCAACCAATCCGCTAATGATACAAATCAATGGCTTCAACCAAACATATTGAAGAATGCCTCTTTTGATGCTAAGCAGTGTAAAAGGATCACTTATATCGACATCATCGAACACCTTATTGAACGGAGGCGGGTGAGTCACCGGTATTCTGCCACCAGTTATTAAAACGATGTTTCTTTCTCCACCGAGCAAGTATGTCAATAATGCAAAAAATGTATATATCACAAACGCTTCGTATATCTCCTTCACAGGCTCCACCACTCGGCTCACGGTATACCATTTGAGTGCAATGAAGCAGCTCAGTGCAAACAATGGTACCATGAGTTGGATACGCACGATCAACCGCTGTTCGTAGGGCTTCCTATAGTTGGAGAGTTGGAGATGGATACCAACAAGGGAGATGACAATGGCAATGAGGGAACAAAAACCGCATATCGTGACGATCCAGCTTTTCACGTAAGTTAGTTCGTGTACATCGTATGTAGAGAGCTAGCGGAACTCACTTGGGGAGGACTGGCATCTTTTTCTCTGCTGTTTGTTGTCGTTTTCCGTTGTTGTTTGTTCTGTTTTGCCTGTTGGTTGTTTCTCTTTTGACGGGTTTGAAAAGTTCAGAGAAGATGAAAAGGTCATGACGACTAATTGAAAGATAGGGTGCTGGGAAGTCAATTATACTTTAAATTAGTCTTATTTACAATAAAATTTGTCCATGAAATCGCCAAAGAATAACTTCAATGGATTTTTAGTTCGGTTTACATCCTGTTTCAATTTCCCATTTAAAATAGGATGTATACTATCTACTGAAAGCACATAAAAACATTTAAAAATCTTTTATTTTTTGAATTCTTAAGGATTACAATGTATATTAATAATGGATTTGATTAGTTGGAACTTGAAAGTATATAGACGTCCAATTTGGCCCATTCAGATCCATGGATAGTTTCCATCGAGGTAATTTTGAACAAAGATTCAATAAAGCGCAAGCGACCGCTCACCCAGACCATTCAAGAAAGAATAACTAGGTTCATCTGCGCATAAAAGAGAATTTATTTCATTGACCCGTATCAGCTCAAATTTCTTGGGATCTAGAGAAGAGATGTTATTGAAGACATGAACATGATTGGCGACCTTGACTGCCAAAACGCAAAAGCCTCCAGATTGAGGGCATTCAAATTCGTCTAGGGGCTCCTACTCGAACTAGTTTAACTCCAGGATGCTCTCTAACTCGCTTTTTCCTTCTGAGCGTCATCCCATTGATCCCAGCTATGTCTATCACTTTTAAATCCATTATCCTCATTAACTTGGAAGTTTGTGATGTCAAGACGTTCCATGTGCAATACTTCTTCAGTCGATTTACGTTGCGGGATAGAACAATAAATACTGAAAAGTTCCGTTGTATGGGATATTTTGATGGCCCGTCATAATCGGGTGTAGCTCCGCATCAGCACCGCCAATTCCTAAATGTGTTTCCATAATTCCTCCTTTCTCTCAGTCCATCTAACCCGCTCGCATTGTTAACGAAAAAGAGTAACCGTATCACCTGTGAATGAAGCTACTATTACTTTTACTATTTACCTCATTGATTGGATGTGTCCATGTCCTAGAGGACGAAGCGAGGTTTTCGAAGTTTGCTCAAGAGTTCAAGGAGTGTATAGGCGAAGAGCGCAGTGCCACAATTCGTATCACACTAGATACATATGGACAAGTCACTGTATCTCCTATAGAGGAGTCTCATTCACTCGACATCTTGGATGAAGTACTCTTGAGGTGCTCATTGAACAAAGATTTTCTTTCTGTTGGGATTACTTCTGGGTGGGATCTGAGTGTTTTCTATGATGATACACAGATGAGATGGACCGAGAATCCGCTCGATTTTATTGACGATCCACTCTATCAAGGGCTGAAAGAGGATCAGAAGATAGAGGGGTGGTCAGATCAGAAGTGTGTCCCCTGTGATCCCATAGTGAAAGAATGGAAGGTACTAAAGCGTCCCTGTGACATGTAGAGTAGAAATACACTTATAAGCTATTCAATCGGTCATATACAACAACATTGATTTAAAATATGTAATCAGCCTTATCAGCAAAATCCTCCGAGTCATTAGAGACAATCGACAGTCTCAGTGACGATAAGCTGCTATCATAGCGGCGCCTGGAATAAAGAATGAGAAAGCGATGCATATCGCACGTATAATAGAAGAATCTTCTCTGAGTTCAATGATGTGCAGTGATGCTTGCAAATGTTGTTGGTTGGTTTCTTTTCCGTTTGCGGACTGCGGGTTGGTTCCTCAAGGTCGTACGTGATGGTCTTACTGACGCCATCTTTCTCCTTATACAAAGTGGGATTCTCCTCCACAAAACGAAAAAAAGGCAGAGAGACGTTTTCTTGTCATAATTCGTTCCACAAGAACAGTGCTATCCATATTCAGATCTTTAACAGCAAGCCATCTAGTAGAATATTTATTTCGTGAGTCAATCACCAAGCTTCTATAATCTCTAATGCAATTGCGGTGATCAAAGAGAGCCTACAGCATCAGACTTCAGTGGCTAGCAGAAGCCAGATGACCAAGAACATAGGCATAGCTTAGCACAATGACAATAAAGAATATTCCCAACAGAGTCGATCCTTGAATTCCAAACTCAATTATGTAGTGATATTGATGAGTGTTGTTTATCGGCTCATTCTGGTTGTTCGTTGGGTCAATGTGGTTGTTTGTCGGTTCATTCTGGTTGTCTGTTGGCTCACTAAGGTTGTACATTGGAAGTTGTTCTTGAATCATCTGTGTTTGACCGTTGTACCGAAAAGTCAAAAAGAAAACTGCTGTCTGATGTTTAGGATAATGATGAGCTATTACCTGGCTAGCTCAACCAATAGATGGTGAATTTAAGAGGACAGAAGATAATCGTGTCCCAAACAAAACACATCTTTTTGGTTAATAGATGCCGCATAGTTCTACAAGAATGCGGATCTTGCTTTCATTACCGGAGAATCTCCGTACCGCGCAGCTTTTGAATTTGATGCATCATGCTGCTGTCTGCCGGCTTACGATTGGGCGCTGCCCAGAATAATGTCAATGTGCGTGCATTTTGCGGTTTGTTTGTGTAGCGTTCTTTTTTAGTAACGGATTATGATTCAGTGGCTGGAAGTCAGCAAGATTGTTACTGAACAAAGAGTTACGGAAGCTAAGTCAAGATTGGACAATTTTAGGTCTTGACCATCGAGGTAGCCCTACCGTGGCCCGTAAACACTGAATGCTGGTAGAGGGCAATGGTCTGGACCCAATTTCCAGATTTACATGATAAGACATGAGTACTGCATAGTGCATACATGAATAGCAGTTAGTTATGATTCTGTTACCCGTCTCCTATAGCGCAGTCAACGGTCAAAGAATTACTCAGTGAGCCAGCACCGTATTTTCAAATTTTACTCTCAATCTGTACAGTTCTATGAAAGATAGTTATTGTCATTTCATAGCCTATATGATTAAGTAGACCGAAGATCCACTCACACGACTGGCCAACCTAGGAACTAACGTCTCCCAGTGAAGTAAGGCAGCTGACATTATATCTAGATATATTATGGATGGACTCTAAAAGGTCAGAAAACACCACAGTCCAGGCATAAAATCCATGTCTTTAGGGTTCGTTTACAGGTTTATCCAAAGTCCATCATCTCATATAAAGACGCTCCCGACATGATTTCTTGGCTTCTTGTCTCAGCAGTTGATGTTGTGCCTTTAGGCCACTACAGTCCAGTGTTAAGCGTAACATAACAGCCATCCTTGGTGAATTTGCACTCCAATTGTCAACTTTGGACGTGGTGGATTTTTTATGTATCCAAATGACTGTGTTGTTCCGCCTGTGATTCCTGGACTCACTGGAGCAATCTATCTTATAGCAGCTATCTCTTCTGTTTCTCTAATACATTAGCCCCACTGGTCTCTTTTGATGCAATAGCTGGAAATGTTGCTTACCTGGGGAAAGGCGGAAGAATGAGGAAGTGTTTTCCTGTCGTGAGTACATCGAGTCCACCAACTGTGACCAACTTGACTCATTGGCATATGACAAATGTATGATCACTGTCTGAGCATTTCCTTGATTGACATTTTTGGCACTCATTACCATCACATTGATAGTCACTTCTGTGGATAAAGCGCCGCCAGCTTTACGCAGATGTGATTGATACTTAATTCTTTGTCCAGTGTAAATTTCGGCTTCTAGAGCTTTCAGTATCCTCCAAGACCTGTTGAACAAGAACTCTGATGTTTACTCGAATGATTTTGAAGATCCATACTTCACCAATGGAGTGAAATATACTTGTTGATTCTGGTATCAATCACTGGGCAAAGGTCGAAGGATAGTGCAACAAGTTCAGGCTATTTGACACAAATCATAATGATGCTGAGCTTAAAGACCTTGAATTGGTTGATTAATCTGTCAAGCCTGGAATAGAGGAAGAAGGGGAAGAAAATGCCATCTGTTACACCTCATCCTGATTATACTGGATGTCCTCTTCTGTTGAAGACTTGTCCTCTGAAAAGAGAGAGAAAACATTCCAAAAATGGGCATGCAGCCAATTTTATTCCTGTTGAATTGAACAGGCGTGAGAGAAATTGATTCCTTCTTACTCTTCACTTCGCGTTCCTGCTTATGCAATACCTATTGCCAGATGTTGTCTTAGCGCGGATCGGGACCGGGTATGCCTCTTGCTCTTGAAGTTGTTATTTGGGTTATTGTCAAGAGATAGACTCCAACAGACATGTTAAAACTTACCACTGCATCATCTTATCATTTATTCACAACCTCTATAAGTTATAACTCCAAAATCCTTCACACCATGTCAGCTTGGTGCATATAAACCGAGTCAAATAGGTACACCTGATGTGCTGCCATTGAAGACTTCCTGATAGTGATTGCGCAGATTTACTATTGGTTACATCCCACCACTGTGATGGTTGTCTGATGTGTTATATGGAGGTTTGATCTGTGACATTAGACAGCTACAGCCTACACCATTTAACCTTGACATCACCTTGTACTTGATCTATGACTCTATCTGGATCAAGGTTTTGAGTTCTTTCTTATTCTAATCCATCCTGAGGCTCTTCTTTAGCCTTGGTCGGTCATCCAATGTCTTTGGAATGGGGTATTCGTGCTTTATGATGACCTTGTCCCTTTGACCATAATTGTTGTTGTGTGAACCTTTCGCTTGAGTAGCATTTTTATTGAGAGCTAATCTCTCTGGGTCAGGAACCATTTGCCTCTCAGGTTCCTTTAACCATCCCCTGACTAGTTTCCTTGGGCCGAAGAAGAATAGGAATAAAAACCCCCAAACCATCCAGTACATTGAAGTGTAGATGAAGAAAAGTACGAAAACAAGAACTAGTGTCAACAGAAGTGATTGTCCAAATAGCTCAGATATCTCGTCAATTTTGAGCACACCAATCTCGTCCCTTGTAGTTCTCAACGCCAATAGTTTCGAAATGTTTAACACCATAGACAAGACAGTAGTAGACCCGAAAAACAACAAACCCATTGTTAATCCCAAAATCCACAGATTAGGAGGGGATGGCCAGTATGTGTATAAAAATGATGAAGTTTCAGTGGTTGAGCTTGGCGTGGGTAATAGAGAGATTCCTTCACGATGGAAGGTCTTCTCTATTTCTTGGATGCTGGACAGAATTCCATCCATCCGTAAAGATAGAATAGAAGACGTATCTGAGGATTGTTCAAGAACATCTCGAAGTTCTCTTTCACCTTCCTTGAGAATCTGAAAGATATCAGAGATGGCACGTTGTCTGGTCATGTTGAACTTTGAAGGAAAAAAGTTGCGAAGTTTTGATGGGGGCCAAAGAGGTTGTGAAGTTTCAAACACCGAGAAGTCCTGACACTTGACACTTCTCACTAGCAAATTTTTGGCCTGCAATGGAATCAGTTTATAGATCTGTATATAATATATATGTATATCTGCTTTCTTAACACCTCAATAACGAAAAATTGGTTCGAAAGTGTAAAACAGTGATCTTTTGTGACACAAAAACAACCTCTCGGTTATCGTGCGGCTCGAACTGCTTTCCCTTGACAATTTATTATGTAAGGACAATTGATTTGCTGACATAGCACAGTGCCTTTTTCTTTCTCAAAAATCCGGTCTGCCTGCTAAGCTCTTCTCTAGCTGACAGCTGTAAATGCTAAATTGGGTGACATGTTGAATGTTCAACTTCTATTCAATGCGCCAACCTAAAAATTCAAATTTGGAAAAATCTGATAAATATCAGAACAAAGGCTAGTTAGATATTGCCGACCACCAGAATGCGATCGGTATGAATCTCAACCAACAGAATTGAGAATTAGCAGCCACTACCTTCAAGAACGTTAGTATGTCATTAATAAATAAATCTGATGTCCACTTGAATGGATTTGAGGATGGATACTTCCCCAAAGGACGGCCAACGCCCTTATTGAAACTGCCCAACTACGGAACAAACGGCGTAATGCTCTATGGGAATTCAAACTAATTATTAGAAATCATATTAATGCAAAGACTAGGAATGGGGCCTTGAGCGGGTCATCCCATCTGGATACTTTCAAACCTGGCCTGGAGGTAGAATGGGACGAGAATGACAGCTGCAATATTCCTGCGTCATTATGTCCGATTCTCCTTTTGTTGAACAACACACACATTTCCGCTGGGTCATCAGACCTATAGTGGGTAGATGACTGTATCATTCATCCACGAGTTCTGGAACAAAACACATAATGTCACAAGGACCTTGTGGTGGGGAGGGGGGGCGGAATAAATTCACTAAGATTGCAAAGCAATTTGTCTCGTAGTGTAATACTAAGCACTTCAAAAGAACCCAACGTCATCCTGCACTCCATTTCGATGTGCATATAAACCCAATAAACTGATATATCTGAGATATTGCAATTGCTATGCTCTGACTTTCGCCAATGGCTTGGATTGATAGAGTTAATTACATACGACCACAACGAGGACTGTTTCATATGTCATATCAAGATTTGAGCTAGAAATTAGATGTCTACAGTCCACATCTCTTAGCCATCAATTCTTTGCACTTGGTCAATGAATCAATTCAATGATTCAAGTTTCTATGATCCTTTCTATTTTAATGCAATCTGAGATGTTTCGTTGATAGATATTTTTGTGTATCCAGCGTAATTGGAATGGGATATTCGTTCTTTCTTATAATCTTGCCCCCTGACCGTCATGGTTATTCTGAGGGTTCAAATGTTGGTCATTGTTGAGAACAACACCCAAAGGTTCATCATCGATTTTCAGAGGATCCAAATGTTGGTCATTGTCGAGAGGAATATCCAAAGGCTGGTCCAGAGAATTCAAATTTTGGTCATCGTAGATTGCAGGTAGTCTTTCCGGGTCAGGAACCATTTGCCTCTCTGGTTCCTTTAGCCATCCCCTGACTAGTTTCCTTGGGCCGAAGAAGAATAGGAATAAAACCCCCCAAACCATCCAGTACATTGAAGTGTAGATGAAGAAAAGTACGAAAACAAGAACTATTGTCAACAGAAGTGATTGTCCAAATAGCTCAGATATCTCGTCAATTTTGAGCACACCAATCTCGTCGTTTGTAGTTCTCGTCTCCAATCGTTTGGGAATGTTTAATGCCATGGTCATGAAAGTGATAGATCCGAAAAATAACAAGCCGACTGTTAATATCAGTATCCACAGATTAGGAGGAGCGGGCCAGTAGCGGCCTAAATATGAAGAAGCCTCACTTCTTGAACTTGGGGCAGGAAACTCAGAGATTCCCTCACGATGGAAGACATTTTCTGCTTGCGCAAAGCGCAGCTGGATTCTATTCAACTCATATTCCAGATCTTCAGATGTACGTGGAAAACCTCTAAGAATGTCGCGGAGCTCTCTTTCACCTTCTTTGAACCCTTGAAAGATTTCAGCGACGGAACGTTGTTTCTCAGCAGAATCCATGTTGAATAGTCGAGAAAAAAGAGCTATGGGAGTCTTGATAAGGGTTGAATAAGCTTCGAAGTCCAAGCAACAGCAAGTCCTCTTATATACCCTCTATAATGAGTTTGAAGGTCTCTGGTCTGTATTGGCAGCAGGAATGAACCTTTCATTGTGATAACTGAGGTACAAAAGGGTAATTAAACTGTGACACAAAAATGCCCGTATGTTATCGTGCTGGACGAACCGCATCATTGGACCTCCACGAGCTCAA
>PPNS03000044.1:0-90996 GCA_003708225.3 Williopsis suaveolens | reverse complement strand
TCCCAAAGCCGCTAATCGTTACCTTGTTCTGGCTAAGACGGCTGAAAAATCTGTGGATCAAGGAAGAGATGATGGAAATAGTGATCCACGTGGCAATGAAAAGAATGACTCACGTAACATTGAGGATGAGATGCCATTGATTCCATCTGGTGGAGGATCTGTTGATAATGAAGAGCCCGTAATGCTTGTTCAAAGCTTTTCTGAGAATAACAAGAAGAGATTGAAAGGTTCCGTGAATTTGTCTGCCTTGTGTTTTATGGCGGCTGAGAGAAGTGTTGCTAGAGGTGAAATTCCAAAGACGTTTGAACAAGTCTTGAAAAGTGAAGAAAAGGACGAATGGCTTGATGCTTGTCAAGAAGAGATGGATGCTCACACTGGGAGTGGAACGTTTGATATTGTTGATACACCGACTGGAAGGAAACCAGTTGGATGAAGATGGTTCTTTACATTAAGGACGATGGTCGTTATAAGGCTCGTCTCGTTGCTCAAGGCTATAGCCAAAAGTCTGGATCGGATTATATTGAAACGCTCTCACCGGTGATTCGCTATGATTCAATCAAGGTTCCAAATATGAGGGAACTGGTAGGGTCTATAAGTTGGTGAAATCTATCTATGGATTGAAGCAATCACCAATGATTTGGCATAAGACCACGGACAGAGTTCTTACTAATTCTGGATTTATAAAGAACTCTGCTGAAAGTTGTCTCTACCTAAAGAAGAGTCCCTCTGGACCGGTCTTGATCGTCGATGATTTGTTGATTGCCACAAGAGACCCAGGAGAGATGACAAAGGCGAAGAACTTGCTAGCTTCAAAGTTTAAATGAAGGATCTTAGGTTGGCTAGAAAGTTTTTGGGTATGACCATTACACAGAATGAAAGGTCGATCAAATTGGACTTCAAAGACTACATCATGAGTGTTGTTAAAGAATTTGGTTTTGAAGATGCCAGTGCTGTTGACATTCCAATGGTACCAGGATTTAGCTGGATTGATGATGAATCTGCACAATGTGATGGTTTCAAGTATCGTTCACTGATTGGGAAGCTCATGTTTGGTGCAACTACAGTACGCGCTGATATTGCCCATGCAGTTTCGGTGTTATCCAGATGTCTGGCCAATCCCACACAGAAATCCTGGAAGGCAGCTGTACGCGTCTTAAACTATTTGAAAGGCACAGCTTCTATTGGATTAGTCTTTGAGAAGCATGGTAAGATTGATTTTGATTCCCTTTCAGATGCATCTTGGGCTGGTGATCTTGATGATCGAAAGTCCACTTCTGGGTTCGTGACAAGAATTGGAGGAACTGCTATTACATGGAAGTCCAAGAAGCAACCTATCGTTGCATTGAGTTCTACAGAAGCTGAATATATTGCTTTGACTGAAACAGCTAAGGAGGTTACGTGGCTGATTACACTTTTCAGAGATCTAGGTGTTAATCTTGAGTTTCCGGTGATTATTCATGAAGATAATATTTCGGCTATACTGCTCTCCAAACACAGTGCTTTCCATCAGAGAACTAAACACATTGATACACGTTATCACTATATTAGAGAGAAAGTCGAAGAGGGTATTGTTAAGACTGAGCATATAAAAACAGAGGACTTGGTTGCTGATATGTTTACCAAGAGTCTTGCTGCTCCATTATTCGAGAAGTTTAGGGATGGGTGTGGCTTGAGATATTGAAGAGAGCTTTCATCAAGGAAGGGTGTTAAAGAACTCGACACAGTGATGAAAGTTCTAGTAGGTTCTATGAGTATCTGTGAGAGATTATTGGTGTATGATCTCGAATGATCTAGAAAGAAATGGATGGAGGAAGTTAAGTATCAAGATGGGTATATAAAGGGTGCCTGGTACCATCCATTGAGAGTTGGTTAGGTAAATAGATAACTAAGAAAGTATGAATTACCTAAGTCTTCTGTGTCACTAGACTTTGGTAATTGGTAATCCATATTTCGTTCTTCCAGAATCCTTATTTTCTCATAAACCTAACTGAAGTATCTATACATGGCACAAAATACTCATCCATGTTGGCCTTTTTCGGTCACTCATCCTTCGATTGTGACGTCATAGTCACGTGCCATCACTTACCGCACATTCTTTTATCACTGTGACATTCTTCAACAACGGCATCTTAAATATTGAACTTCTACATAAAATGGACTATAATTACTTTTGAAACAAGTTCTACTCATCCTACTGCTGCTTTTGCAAATTTTTTAGTGTTTCAAAAGCCACTCGGGCTGGAGCATGACGTAACGTTGGTGACAATGACGGTCTGAACTTAGGTCTGAAGATGAAGATGAAAGCGTAAGGGACCCCTTCGGAGAACTACCACAGCCACCTAAGAAGAAAGATTGACCTATCCTAAACAGAAAACCTATATTCAGTCATGTCCAGATTGTAGATACCCTGATAATTGGCCAAAGACCTAGTTGAAACTTGAATGATTATCTCGTCTCTACCGAAAACTACTGGTGTCTAGTCACGAACCTCTGCGTCCTCGAGCCAATAACTTCTGTTTGGTCCATTACATCATCCCGATGTTTGCTGGCGATATGGTCATTAATGCAGGTTATGACAGCAAAAGTTCCTTTGGCGTCAAGACTGACGCCCATGTAGGTCTTTATTGGTCATTGGTTCAACCTCCAGCGAGGCATATCTTACGCTTTTAAAGCAACGCCCATTTCTAGTGATACTTTTGACTTGTGGTATCAACGTTTGGGATATCCAGCTCTGGGTGCTATGCACATTCTTCAAAAGAGATTGGACTTCAACTTTGTTGAAAGCGAATCTGTTTTTGACTGTTGGGGTGCAATTTAGGCAAAGTCATCACCAAGAAACCTAAGACTTCCACTTTCATTGCTTCCAAGCCTCTCGAGCTCGTTGTTGTTTGTGGCCCTTTCCGATACACTGGTTTGACATGCGAACGCTTCTCTGTTACCATGATCGGTAGTTTCCCCAATTATGTTGATGTTAAGCTGAGTACTTCCAAAGATTCAAGTGCTGATGTTGTTATGAGCTTCACCACATATTGGCAGAAGCAGTTCAAGGTTTGTGGTGAAGGATATATGTATGGACGCTAGGATCACTTTTTTCAACGCCAGTTTCGTCAGATCCAAGATTTATCAGAGATTTCTGACCTGGTGTGAAGAGAAAATATACATCCCAGCCACTCGTTCCTGGGTTTGCCTGATTAACCTAACTGCTGGCCCATGATAAGCTTGGCTTTCCAGCGTTCAGATCTAAACCAATTCCAACTTTGTGGAGCCTTATGACGTAAGGGATGATGTAAAATACTGACGTAATGGATCTTCTTAATGTGATTATATACTCTTTATGTTCTCAAATATTCCAGAATTGGGAGGAATTGTCTAGTCTACTTCTTCAACGTTGTTTGGATGTGTAACTCCTATTCTTATTCCTATTTCAATCTGATCTACGCAGTATTTAGTGCTTACTACTAAGTAGTAGGTACTATCTATAATTTATTACGTATTAATCATAAGGTGAGTTATGGATCGTGTCATTTTTTTGTATATTTATCTAAACCCTGAATAAAAAAAAAACGGCGGCAGCAACGATGATAGTAATAATGGGCTGTAGCCCTTCCGAGTTATTGCGCCTTGAAACAATTGTTCCCGTTGACCCCAGAGTCACACTCCAGGATTGTTTATAGGACCCGGTCTTGACCAATGCCTCCAGCCAGTGCAATACCTTAGCCACAAGTTAATTGCTGCCAAGGCTTAATGAAGAAGGTTATAAAAAAACGGAATCAACAAAGTTCAAGTGACTCAAGGTCTATCTTCAGGGAAGAAGCCACAGAATGAAAAGACGTATGAAGGAGAACCCATGATAACATAGGAGTGAAGAGGAAAGGCTCTCGCCAGGAATTGAACATCACGAAGTATTGTGCCACCATTCATCAAATGGAAATCACAGACAAAGAAGAGTTCAACACTTATATAAAAACCGGAATATAAAGAGCGGAATCCACCTGTACATCCAATGCTTAATTCTCAGTGAAAGCAAGGGGGGAAGGTTCTTTGCTGAACCAGCGGAAAGGGGGGGTGACTTTGCGTAAATGTTATACCGCTAAGTAAATACAGGAACTCTCAATGGGCGCTAGAACAACAATCTGTAAACCTGTGATAGACTCCCACCAATGGCTCTTAGGGGTCAGATACTCTTAGAGCCGCTTGATATGGATGACTCCGATGAATATGTCAGCGATGTGGGGAACACTCAAGCTCCACGTCGATCAAAGAGAAACTTGAAGGTCAATGGTGACTTAAAGGGGAGTAATGGCGGATATACATGGGAAGGTGATTATCAGAGAAGTTGGGAATTTGTGCAAGAAGATGAAGCTGGAAGTTTAGCTGGTGTTGTTTCAGGTCTCCTAGAGTTGAAGAAAAAGAGAATCATCAAGAACGTAACGCCTTTCCAGAGAGGTATCATCCGTAACTTGATTCTGGTTATTGATGCGAGTTCGTCAATGATGGAGAAAGATCTTCGGCCCAACAGGTATGCACTAACCATCACGAACGCCATTCAGTTCATAACGGAGTTTTTTGACCAAAATCCAATCTCACAGCTTGGTGTGATAGTCATGAGAAATGGAATTGCACAACTAGTGAGCCAAGTCAGTGGAAATCCTCAAGATCACATCGATGCTCTCAAATCACTGAAAAAATTTGAGCCAAAGGGAGATCCATCTTTACAGAACGCACTGGAAATGGCTCGTGGATTATTGCTACATGTTGCATCGCATTGCACCAGAGAAATTTTGATCATCTATGGTTCATTATTATCCATTGACCCTGGTAACATCCATAAGACGATCAGGTCATTGGTTGAGGAGAGCGTGAGAGTTAAGATAATAGGGCTATCTGCGCAGGTCTCCATCTGCAAGGAGATCTGTAAGAAGACGAACTTCAATGATGAGAGCTCGTACAAGGTTATTCTGAATGAACATCACTTCAAAGATCTATTAATGGAGGCAGTGATACCGTTGCCAGTGAACAAGATCAACAAAAGTTTCACATTGGTGAAGATGGGCTTCCCTTCGAGAATTTCAGAAGACACCCCTTCTTTCTGCTCATGTCACTCGAAGCTGACGTATGGTGGTTATGTCTGTCCAAACTGCAAATCAAAAGTTTGCTCTCTACCAACGGTCTGCCCCTGTTGTAACATGATGCTGATTTTGTCCACTCATCTCGCACGCTCATACCACCACTTGATCCCTCTGAAGAACTTTGAGGAAGTGCCAGTCGCTGGAGAGTACGAATCAAGCCACTGTTTCGCCTGTCAAACTGAATTTCCGGGGTTTGTGCCAAACAGATCCACCAGCTCTCGATACTCGTGCAAGGACTGTAACGAGCATTTTTGCATAGACTGCGACGTGTTCATCCATGAGACTCTCCACAACTGTCCAGGATGTGAGAATTCATGATCTCTTGCGGTATAAACCACATTGTTGTAGTGCTCGCACCTGTGCCAGTCTGGGTTACCCTGCCCACTATTTGCGGCCACACCCCTTTAGGAAACTCGGAAACACCCCCCAAAACTTTGGATGAATTGAGACCAAATAACGAAGCCAAAGCTAGAAAAGTAGCACACATAAACAAATGTCAAAGTCATTCGCCCGTTCCATCAAGAACGTTGTCAACGGATACTCCTCTGCCCAGGTGAAAGTAAGAAATGGTGAGTGCTCTTTATCCCCCTTTTTGTCGTTATCATGATTCACACCCTTGAGAATATAGCCCACTAACCACTATCAGCTACTTCAAATGAGGCGTACGGCCCTAGCAGGGGTGAGATGGAGGATCTTGCTGACCTGACATATGAAAAGTGAGTTGATAAAATGGTCAGCTGTGTTAAGTGTTTAAAGTACTAACGTGTTGATAGCGTGGAGTTCTTGGAGATAATGGATATGCTTGACAAAAGATTGAATGATAAGGGTAAGAACTATAGACACGTTGCAAAGGCATTGACTGTCCTAGACTACCTTGTCAGAAGTGGTTCGGAGAACGTTGTTCGCTGGTCAAGGGACAATTTATACATTATCAAGACGTTGAGGGAGTTCCAATATGTCGATGACAACGGACAGGACCAGGGTAATATCATCAGAGTGAAGGCTAAGGAGTTAACGTCTCTGCTAAGAGATGATGAAAGACTGAAAGCTGAGCGTGCCCTTCGTGCAGACCGTAGAAACGAAAGAACTCGCAGAAGAGAGCGTGACGATGATGACGAAGAGGACGAAGAAGGAGATGCAATGAGACAAGCATTGGAGGAGAGTAAGAGAACTGCTGAAGAAGATGAAAGAAAGAGAAGAGGTGGGTCCGCGGAGGACGATGGCTTAGAAACAGCCTTGAGATTGAGTCGTGAAGAGGAAGAAGCAAGAAGACAAAGGGAGGCGCAATCTCAAAACCTCTTGGATCTCTCTGATAATCAACAAGGTGTCCAGTACGATATCTGGGGTAATCCAATTTATGCAAATCAGAGTGATCTCTACGCGCAACAACAGCAACAACAGGCTTATCTTCAGCAACAACAGTATTTGCAACAGCAATCGTACTTGCAACAGCAACAGGCTCAACAACAAGCATATTTGCAACAACAACAGGCACTACAACAGCAGGCACAACAACAGTCATATCTTGAGCATCAGCAATATCTCCAGCAGCAACAGCTCTTGGCTGCTCAACAACAGGCTCAGATGCAACAGCCACTCAAGACTGGTTCAAACAATCCATTCTCCATGGGCTCTCAACAAACATCTCAACCATTGACAGAAGCTTTCACAGAACCAGTAGTACAGAACCAACCACTACCTCAGTCACAATCACAATTAGTGAAGGTCCCTACGGGGTCGCAACAAAAGAATGAACAATTCTCTGAGTTGAACACCCTTTTGGCACAAGGCACAGGCATTGATACTTTCGGTAATGAAGGAAACCTGCGTATCCCGGCACAACACACAAAAACGACACAATTCATTAACTCTTCAGGTACAGGTATTCGTCCCGAGATCAGTCATTCTGCTTCAAACCCGTTCTTACAAACGCAATACACAGGTGTCGCCAGTACAGGTATTGTTCCTGCTTATACCGGCTATGGCTTTGGTAACCAAAACTATAACCAACAGTCACAACCGCAATCACAACAGACTGATTATAGATCTGGATATGGTGGTAATGATCAAAGTTTGATTGACATATAGAGAGACTGCTGTGTTGTTTTTCTGTCTCATGTTTCTTGTTTCCTTGGTTTGTATTCTTAGTTCTATTTAGTGTCGAATATATGTAAGTCTATGTTCAAGTTCGTTCAAGTGATTCTTTGTGTGTAGTTATATGAGTTATCAACGCTTCAAAAGCTTCTTGTAGACAAGGTTCTCAGTCTCATCATGGTAGACATACCCCGTGTCATCCAAGAAAGATTGGAATTTCTCAGCATCCTGTCCTGGAACGTCAAACCCAGCAAGGACCTTACCCATATCGGAACCATGGTTTCTGTAGTGGAACAAAGTTAAGTTCCAGTTCCCCTTTAAGCAATCCAAGAATTTAGTCAAAGCACCTGGCTTCTCTGGGAATTCAAAGCTGAATAACTTCTCATTTGGCAGATTAGCCGACCCGCCAACTAAGTAACGTCCATGAGACTTTGCCATCTCATTTTGGGAGATATCGAGAGCGGAGAATCCCAAATCTTCCAATTCCTTAACAACTTGAGAGATCTCCTTTTTGCGGTCAACAACGGAAAAGGAAGTATAGATTGAGGCTTGTTGAATATCTTCACCATTCTCTTGGTTAGAGTTATAGCGGTATGAGAACTCGGTCACCGTTCTGGGATGGATGACACTCTGAAGTTTTTGGAAAGAACCCGGGACATCTGGAATAGAGATCAACATGAATACTTCTTTACCTTCACCTAACACAGCTCTTTCAGATACAAATCTCAGTCTGTCAAAATTCATATTGGCACCAGACAAGATTGGGATATAAGAAGCCTTAGAGTGATCCAATTCTGGATGTTGTTCAATGTAACGCTTCATACCAGCAACGGTCATAGCACCAGATGGTTCCACGATGGAACGGGTATCCTCAAAGACATCCTTGATAGCGGCACAGATCTCATCGGTATCGACTCTAATGACTTCATCGACGACTTCGGAACAGACTTTAAAAGTCTCTTCACCAAGAATCTTGACGGCGGTACCGTCAGCAAAGGCACCGACAGTCTCCAATTGGACTCTCTCCTTTGCATTGAGTGATTGATAAAGAGCATCAGCGTCAAAAGTCTCAACACCGATGATCTTGACATGTGGCGCGATTCTCTTCAAATAGGAACCGATACCGGCGATCAAACCACCGCCGCCAACAGCACAGAATACGGCGGAGATCTTTTCTCCATTTGTCTGACGCAAAAGCTCCATGGCGATGGTACCTTGACCAGCAATGACATATGGATGATCAAAAGGTGGGATGTTGGTCATACCGTTCTCCTCAGATAGTCTTGTACATTCACCTTTTGCAGAATCGAAGTCTTCACCGTAGAGCACCACCTGAGCACCCAATCTGGACACATTCTGGTACTTGATACTTGGAGTTGCAACAGGCATTACGATGGTAGCAGGTATTCCCATCTGCTTAGCAGAGAATGCGACACCTTGGGCATGGTTACCAGCTGAGCAGGCAATAACACCTTTAGCCCTAGCAGAGGAGTCGAGTTTGGCAATCATGTTGTAAGCACCACGTAGCTTGAAACTGAACACCGGGAGCAAGTCCTCTCTCTTGAGGTAGACAGAGGAGCCTGTTTTGTGAGATAGTGACACTGCCGGTGTCAGAGGGGACTCCTCGATGACATCGTACACTCTTGACGTGAGGATCAAACGTACGTAGTCAGGGCTTCCGTTGGGAAGAAGGTCCTGATGCTGGAGGTCTGCATATTGGGAGGCAAAGCGTCTGAACTGGAGGGACCTGAGCGGCCTGGAAACCGTTCTCAATGACATTTGAATGTTCTACTGGCGGTCGATGCGGGCTGAATTGGAATACTGCGATGAGTCTTTGAAGAAAAGGGCCGAAAATCCCTCGCGGGCTCACAACCGCCCTGAAACACCTGATCCATAGCATCTTCAAACGAGCATTTGGTGTTGATGTTTCCAATTGTATCCGGCTCTTACTGACACAAATGGGTTGGCTCACTCACTCGTTGGTGCTGGTGCTAGTGGGACTGGCTTTTCTGATCATTGCGTATAACCAGTACGTCCGCCACCAGCGAGACATACACGAGATTGCACTTAACCAACAGGCTGACATCTCTCCAAGCCGCAAGGAGAACGAGACTGCGATTTATAGAAACAACCAAACTCCCCATGGGATGCCTCTCTTGACAGGACTGCAAATTAGGCATGGGTTCAGGCTAAGAAACGGTAACTTACGTGACATCTGGTCAGTGGTGATGGGTCAGAAGAACAGAGATGCGCGTTTAACATTTGTCCACAAAGGTGAAGAAGTTGTCTGTGGTCTTGATAATCTCAATGCTGTGTTCAAGAGGTTCTTAGCTTTCTTTAAGCAGAACGAATGGCAAAGGATTGGTATTGCTGTCCCAGTGTACACGTATCACGGCTTCGTCACTTGTATGGCATGTTACATTTCTGGATTGACAGTGCATGCTTTTACCCAATTACCAAGATCACAACATGATATCGATATCCTGGTCGTGGATGAGTCTCAATTGAAATATGCCACGATGTTCACATACAAGAAAGTGATTGTGATCTCATCAGATTCATCAAAGAGCTTTGATGATTCGAACATAATCAATTGGGGCGAGATTGGTGACTTAGAAGCTTTGAAAGATGATGTCTTTGAATACAAGTATGATGCCTCATATGATGATATATTACCACTTGTCGATACTGCTAACTTTCAGACCACTTCCTATACACATCAAAACTTTGTCAGTTCAATCGCGTCAATCATCAGATCTCTCCCATTAGGGCATGAATTTGGTCAAGAGAAGCTCTTGATTGGATACCAGGATTCTACTATGAACTATTGGCCAAAGACATTGGCAATTTTACTATGTGGTGGTTCTGTAGTCCTGGGCTCAACGCGTGATGAAACGTTTGAGAAAAACATCACTACTTATAGACCAACGGTCATCTCCCTTGATGCACAATCCGCAAAATCCTTCTTTCTTTGCAGAACAGACTTTGGGATTTTCCACTCTCTTATGCTTCACAGAGCTGTTCATCTCTTTTCCCAAGGTGTATTCTCCACAAGTGCAATGCGCAATAGTTGCGATCAATTGAAGCTCATATACATCGGTGATGACAATAAGGGCTTAGCCAGTGAGGAATTAACAACCATCAGGGCCCTCTACGGATGCAGAGTCGTCGCAGAACGATTTAAATCCGGTGTTTTGGGCCCCGTCCTATCAACAAACTACTACGACTACAGAATCTTTTCTAACAAGAGACTGATCAATCGCGGTGCAGCACCGTTACCTCTAGAGATTAAACTCTTCAAATATAAAAACTTAGATATTGGGAAAAGGCACGGTGAGTTATGTATCAGAGGTTTCACAATTGGCAGACCTGTTGGTGAAAAGGAATTAGAAAGGGCTATTGCAAGTGGTGAAAGAGTTGGGTCTGAAGGATGGATGCCTACTGGTATCATTGGTAAGTTTGGGATCGATGGTTGTTTTTATGAAGATCAATGATTAATAAACCTATATAAAACTTTTGCTATCCGTCGCCTTTAACATAATGTCATCCATGAAAACACCCAATAGATATATATTTGAAAGGAAGAATGAGATGGAACTCGTCATCATCTGTGCGAAAAACGTCGATTCACCAAGGAACTCCAATTTGTACGCAAAAAATAACCAACCTGCCTGTGTCACAATCCATAGAATCAGACACACTATTCCTTTAACTTTCTGTGATGACACTAACGAGGAGTTTCTCAGATATAGCGGAAGAAATATCAAGAACCAGATGAAATATTGTGAAGTGATAACTTTATTGAACGTGACAAATGCAAAAGTTTGGAGAAAAAGTGTGTCGCAGAGAGACTTTTTGGTGAACACAAAAGGAATCAACACCGCAGAAATGATCATCTGTGGCAAGAACGCCAACTTGGTGAAGTCCACGCCTTCTGGAATAGCGTTTGTGAAATATAACGAGATATTGTACACCGAAAAGTTATGACGATGATCGGTTCTGGTGAGATGGTATATGTATGAATGTTCCAGGAATTCATGTCCATAAAGAATGTACATTATGGCACCCAAAGTGATGAAAGTGATACTGAAACAAAAGGCGAATGTTACAGTGGCATCATTAATCAACTGAGTTGGTTTCTTGAGCAAAAGCTTCACCTCTGTATACGGTGTAAGGAACAGTATAGCAGTGGGAACATAGATGATTGGATAAATCTTGAAATGAACTGCAATTCCACAAAAGATCGCACAAGTCACAACATCTCTGTGTAATAGGAAATAGACAAAGAACATCACAAACACTGTCAGTACGCTCTCTGAGCTTCCCCTTGTCGATATAGTAATAACCATTGGGTTCAATAGCCAAATGCTCGAGAAAATATACTTCTTTATACCCTGCAAATTGGCAATCTCCAACAATTTCACGATAATAACACCTGTGATCAAATCACATACGATGAAGAGCCACTTCCCAAAATCGTACCACACGTTATTCGGCAATAGGAGCCACGACAGTAGTGGTGTGTAGCGGTATGTCTCTCTCATATACGGCGATCTCTGGTGCCACACATAAGCTGAGGCATCTGAGAAGACGAGGTAGTCGATGTCTGTGTATTTCACCTCCATGTGCTCATCCTGATATTTCCCAAACAGAAAGAATGCGACTCTCAGCAGCATCGCCAGGACGATGATATATACCGACGAGGATTCATTGGTAAACTTCTGAGCCATCTTCTTCATCGCCAATTGCGCTCTGTTGTTGGGTGTTCTGTTCTCGTTTTGTTTGTGGGGTTTTCCGTTTTGTTGAAACTTCCGATCCCTAACGAACAAAGGAAGAGGCGCCATCACCAACTTCAAAATGGAATCACAGGAGGACATTTACCGCTACTTTGATCTCTTCGACTTCAGCACCGAGGACTTTCAAGTATGTTTTTCTCCACCCATCTTTCTAGGTGACATTTTGAATCCAGAGCACTAACCATCTCCCAAAAGAACGGTCTTGAAAATGTCTTTGAGTCCTATTTGGACCAATTAAACCAGGATAAAGATGAGAGAATCCATGAGATAGTCAACGGAGTCAGTGAAGAAGACAAGGAGAGACTCACAATACAAGCAAAGACTTTCTACTTTTGTAAAGAGACGGGAAATATCCTCAATATTGAAGACTACCAAGAGTGGAAGAAGAACCAAACCGCAGAGCCTGGCTACTCGAGAAATTACCAGAAAGTTGTTGAGATGATCATGAGTGGCAGAGAGAAGGAGATCCCAGGGATTATGCACATCCCAGAGACTGTTCTCGAAGGTCAGGGCAGTGAGAGTAAAACATCACAGAGAAAGAAGCCATGGGAGTTGGGTGAGAAAGAGCTTGAGGCTACTGAAGAAGCTAAAGAAGCCGCTACAGATACTACTAAGGACATACAATGAATGCATGATCTAATATTTAATTGTTTCAGGAAGCACCAGTCGCTCTGAGAACAGCTTCGAAAGCTGCAAGAGCTGCAGCATTAGCAGGGAATGATCTCAATATCGAAGGAACAAATCCCTTTGTGAAGCCTTTCCAGCCCTTTGTCTCATAAATTTCCCTTGCCGCCCATTTCCAACCCTTGAGGGAACCATCAAACTTGTCATTAGCCAGCAGGTAAGATTTAATCACATCAGAAGGATAAGCAGTGATCCAGAAACATGAGGCGCTGAATCCACCGGCCCAGAAGTTTATGGCAAAATCACTCATCTTTGTATGCTCTTTCATATAGTTAGTAAAGATCTCGTATGTTCCCCACCATGTGATGAAATTGGTTCTAAATATCAATGTTGATATCAGTCCTTTATAGAGACCATGGATACCAATGCCCTTGGTTTTGTAAATATCTTTGATAACACTGATTGGTCCACCATACTTATTATTCTTTGCACCGTATTGAACTTGTAACTTAACCTTGGCCAGTTCCACAGGGGCAGCGATGAACGACACGGTCCAGCCGGCAAGAACACCTGCAAAGATATGACCCTTCAGGTCCATCTTTGGCACATCTTGGTAGAAGTTTTTCTTGATGATTCTTCTATAGTTATGCAACGACCCCAGCATGATGGAATCCATCATAATCCAGCCAAAAAGCGGAGGAGTGAAACCCAGGTAGAACCCTTTGATTCCTTGTGTCTTTAGAGTCTTATAGCAACAATCCAATGGGCCTTTGAACCTCGTTGAATCCGTCTGAAGACGGACTTTTATGGTATCGAATGGATGACCCACAGCGTTCTTCGCTATACCAGAAAATACACCGGCAACGAAGCCAATATACCCACCTGGAGCTTTGTCCTCTTTTTCACCCATAAGTTGTTTCAGATAGCCTATAGCCTCTCCCTTCTTCCTCTTTGCTCATCTTTTCAATACCAGCTGCCGAGATCTCGAGAAAGTGAAAAAGTTCACTCGGCCCGGTAGCGGCGAACATTTCGGCTGAACAGTGCTTTGACACAATTTTGAAGTTGAGTTTGGCCTTTCGGAAAAATCATGACTGGCTTATTTGTCAAATTCTATGAAAAAGACTTCATACAGCTAATTAATGATTATTTTAGGAGTTTAGGAATTTTTTGTTAAAATTTTGGGTTTATTCTCAAATTTTCTCCAAAAAGTTTCCTTATTTAACTTTTTAGGAAATTTTTCAATATACATTCCATCGTTCAGAATATTCTGATTTTAGACTTTTGGATTGAAAGACATCGTAGCATACCTGAAAATTCAAAATGCAATATGACCGAAGCTCATTAAACAGATTGTTCATGTTCTTTTTTTTCGCTCTATCAGATTCGTCGTCTGATTTTGCTATCTCTGATGGCAGAATCGTCTGCGGAGCACTCCTGATTCAGACTTCTGTCCACTTAAGTCAAATCTAGGAAGATCATAAAGACATAAGCTTATTATGAAGGTTTTTATGGTTATTGTTTTAGAAATGTGGTTCACTTTGACATATTTATCGAGATATGTCATGATCGTGGAAATTGAAACTCGTATCCCCAGTTGATTTAATCCCAGGGCCCAGAAAAATAGAGTAAATACTAAATTGCAGTGTATCCAATGTTCATAGACAGATATAAAGAAGCGTTGAATATTTTCATAACAATTCTTTTATTTGTATGTCGTGCTTCCCACGGGTGGTCAAAAGTCAAGCCTTTCCAGCCATTCGCGAACTCTCACCAACGAAGTAACCTCCCTAATAAAGGCACGTTCAGACGGTGAAAAGAAAGCTGCAAAAGAACCACTAGCACCATGGAGAAGCCAGTGAGGTATGCCGAGAGCATACAGGAGAACATGAAGGTGAGCTGATCTTTTTTCTGAAGCATCTGAAAATGACACAAAACTGACCTACGCAGACACTTCAGTACATCCATGATTGCACATCACTGATATTTGGAATCTCCGCTGGTGTCCTCCAATTGGAATCCACAGATGGGTTCGTCTTCTTCCTTTTATCATACTTCCTTGTCTCTACACTCTTCATAATTGCCTTCTGCCAATTGAAACCATCGAGGTACTTTGAATCGCCGTTGAAAGCACTATATTTCGACAACAGTGCAAGATCCCTAACTGGATTCCTTATGAGTTGGACATTGGCTTACGCTTTGATACAATCATAGGCCCATTAATTATACAATCATTCACTTTCTCATTTTGGTAACCATCTTCACCCTAGCATCATCCATTCTCTTATTCATCCGTTTCCTCTTGACGCCAGGCATTCTATCGACATCGTAGAACTCAGCCAATGTGCTCTGTGTACCCTCTCTTTTCTTTTTGTTCAGGTCTCTAATCAACGGGACAAGTACCTGGTCTACCCTTTCTTGGGACCATCCAACAGCGGAGATCAAGAAAGTCCGCAACTGATCAAGATCAGGTGTACCCCATACAAACTCGGTCTTATCATGATCCACTTCAGCAGCCAAATAGGCCTTATCAATTTTTTTATCAGGGAAGCTCTTATCCAAGATCACATCATTCTTTAGTAATTTCTTCCTCAGACTCTTCTCCCATGGGGTCTCATATTTCTGCTTGTCCATATCAAACTGCCCTCCCATAAACCACTCTCTGAACTGTTCCAATCCACCAAAATGTGCTAAGATCTCCATACCGATAACAGGTCCAACACTTTTCAGACCCTCAGTATAATCACTCCCCAATAAATGTGCCAGTTCTATCAATTTCGTCCTATCAAGCCCCAATTTAGCAATCTCTTTATCGTTATAGAACTCAACATAATGCTTCTCATGAAACATGTTTCTGTAAACGCGATCGCCACCAAATAGGAACACATCAGAATCATCCGTAATGATGCCATCCACAAGCCTCAGCTTTAAGAGTTCGGCACATTGCGCCTCTGCCTCCATCGGTGCCGTGATATATGGGATACCAAATCTTGATAAGAGATCTTGAACTTCACGAATCATAGTTACGGTGACTTCATCTGCATCACGCAAATCACGACGTTGTTGCTCCTTTAAATCAGACTCGGAATCTATAAATGCCAAGATATGTGGATTCAAATCCTTTTGAAATTGTTCATGTTCTTGCTCCTCTTTCTCCAGCTGTTCATTCAGTTGTCCTTCTTCATCTTCATAAAATTCATACTCAAAGGCCAGAGGAGGTCGTGATTCAGGCTTCTCTTCTCCAGCTGTGTTCTCCGGTGCAGTGCGTTCAGTCTCTTGAATGTGTTCAGTTTCCTTTGGTTCATTATCCTTGTTTGCTTCAATATCAGTCGGCTCAACAACCTGGACGTCGTCATCATCTTCCTTACTTTGTAACAATTCCTGTGCTTCACCCCATGAAACCAAACCAATAGATTCATCCTTCCGCTTCAAAGTCTCAGCTTGATGCTTGGCTTGAATCGCATCTTTTTGTTTCTGCTGATATGGATTTAAGATACTGCTCTTAGTGAACCAAGATGGGACAGAAATACTTGGTGATTTGGACTCAGATTCGACCACTTCTGACAACTCTGGAACTGATGAAATAGTAGCCTTTGGTGAAGCAGTAATCTCTGTCGATTTCTGAGAGTTCAAGCTCAACAAATGATCCATATCAGTTCTCCTTCTTTCTTCACTTTGAAGTGGGTTATTGACTCTAGGAAGGATAACAATCGGTGGGTCCTGAGTCTTTTGAGATTCAATCTTCTTTCCCATTTCATCCTGATCATCCTCAAAATCGAAAGGGATATTTTCAAAAACAGCATCCTCCGTCTCCTCTTCTCTTCTCTTCAACATCTGTCTCTCCAACTCTTTCTGTTTCTTCAAATCCTCTCTAGACTTCTGGATTGCCTCCATCAACTCAATCTCTTCAATATGCTTCAATGTCTCTTCATGCTCATCATCATGATCATAATCGAGATCTAATTTCTTGACCTTTGATTTCGAAGGACTGAAGGTAAACGACCTCATAGTAGAATCTGCAGCAGACACAGTAGTACTTGGTGGTAATGGAAGTGAGCTAATACTCTGATTAATCCTTCTTTTCTCCTTATTCTCAAGACTCACATCTTCCCATTCAATATCCTCATCACCCGAATCCACAGGTTCATCATGATCTCTCTTTGTCTCCTTCTCAAGGTCAACAGGCTCCTGCATAGATGTACCAGTTTCATCTTCAAGACTTAAAGCCCAGCCACCATCGGTCTTCTGTAGGCGGTATTCTCTATCACGTTCACCAGCGATTCTTCGTACTTCCTGCGACGAATCGCCACCTATACCACCCATACCGCTCATACCCATAAGCCTTTGAGTGAAATAGTTACGCTTCTGAACCATTTGGATCTGGAATTTGGAAAAATCCATACTCTCTGGGAAGATGTTCTCCAGTTGTTCTTTCGTATAACCCATTCTTAAACGGGATCGAAGTCTTAATTGGGATAGGACCATGTATTGAGTTGCAAGGGACAATTGCTCGAACTCAGAAGACGCAGGGTCTATTGTGTTAAGATCTATGCCTTCAAGGTCATCAACAACTTGCTCTTTATAAGTCTTGTAGTCTTCTTCAGAGACAAATCGTTGATCATTCTTTGAGTACTCAAAGCCTTCGATCTTTGGCAAGTCATATTCATCTGAACCTTTGAATTTAGTCTCTGGTTTCAGAGAACCTTGCTTCTCATCAAGATAGTGGTATTCAATATCATCATCATCATCATCATCATCATCATCATCATCATCATCATTTTTCTTTTTCTCGTTAAGATGATTTTGTTTCTTTTGTAGCTGCATCGCAAGCAACTTCTGAGCAGTCTTCTCAGCACCTTCCCTCTTTCCCAGTCTTCTCTCTCTCCGCCTTCTTATCACCTCTTTCTTCAAAGCTGGAGCACCACCATCAAAAACAAACACAGGCTGAATACCAAAAAACAACAGCTTACAGATTCTTCTAAAGAATCCGACAACATGGGAAGACCTCATTGCACTACCTTCAGACGAACGAACAGCCTTCAGGAACTGATATATCCAAATCGAAGCGTCCACGGCCATTCTCTTCCTGCTCAAAGATTCGAGACGTACCGGTCTTGCAGAGGGCTCGAGGATCTGCCATAGAGAGTGGACACCCATGTCTAACAACCTCACAGATCCTTAAATGTCAAGAGTAATAAAGTGTCAAAAGGACATATTTGGAAGTTTACGCAGCCCGTGAGAACTTGCGAAAAGTGATGCGCAAGTTTGCGCAAGACGCGAAAACACGAAAATTGGCGGAAACACGAAATCCTAGGAGCGAAAATCGCCAAACACTATAGGCGTCAATAGCACCCTCCTCTCTAAGAGTTAAGAATCATCGAAATGTCGGTGGAAGGTTCTAGAGTGATATTCTTGCCTGGTGGGCCATGGAAAGTGGTGAGCTTGCCCAACCCGGTGACTGGGGCCCTACAGAACTTTGTTGTTTGCCAGGATTCCCTTTATGAGCTTCGTGAGGTTGATGGTGATAATCCATATGATAAACAGAACCATTTGAGACCAACTACAAAGAAAGATAATAAAACTGTGAGGTCCTTGATATTGGAGGGTGATGAAAAGCAAGGGTTAATTATCGAAGAAGGTGCGTTGTTGGTGTCCACAAAGTTCAATTTGTCTTTCATATTGATTGCATACTTTGAATCACAGACCAATAAGAATGGATCCAGGTTTCAATCGAGTGAAGATCTCTTTGATATTATGCAGGAGAATATCTGTGGATTGAAGGACATACCAGAATCGATTATACAGAATGCCCTGGCCACTACATGTGAGACGGTCGTTGAAGGTGATGAGCTTTTCTTCAAGTACTCTGATAAGAAGACATTACAATGGCTGCAGGCAAGAGTTACCAAACTATCACAGAATTTCCCGACGACTATCCTAGAGGCGCTTGTCAAACCACTTTTATACCCCGTGAATCTCGACGAGAAGATCCCTGATAGTATTACGAAATCTGCATTGGAGAAATTCTCTATCATGATGATAAGCTCATATCTTTCAAAAGAATTGAATTCAAAACTTGTGAACTGTTATGATTTCAGGGAATTGGATGTTTATATAGAGGACGTCCAAATGCAGAAAGCCGAGAAAAAGGCAGCACAGGAGAGCCTGGGGGATATGAACCATTTGAATGCAGAGAATAAGAGAAATTCCGATAATAGGGACAATGGCCCACAGAAGAAGAAACCTGCACCTGCAAAGAAACAAATCAAAGCCAAGGTCCAGAAAGGTGCGCTAGACTTGTTCTTTAAAAAGAAGGCATAATCACATTATATTTATTTACAAAGACCGATATACGTACAATGCCTGTTATTCCTTCACCTCCTCGATTTTTGGAGTAGAACCGGTAGCCTTATTCACTTGGTTATAGATACCCATCCCACTAGCAATGAAGGAGCCCATATCGTTCAAACCAGCTGGAACAATGACAGTGTTAGTCTCCTTTGCCAATTTGGCAAATGCCTCCACGTAATGTTCAGCAACTTGCAACGACACAGCGTCTTTTCCACCTGGGGTCTCTTGGATAGCCTTAGCGATCTGCTTAATACCTTCAGCAGTAGCCTTTGCTTTCAGCAAGATGGCCTCAGCTTCACCACCAGCCTCGTTTATACTCTGAGCCTTCACTGCTTCAGAAGCCAAGATTTTGGAAGCCTTGTCACCCTCAGCAATGTTTATAGCACTCTGTCTATGACCTTCAGAGTCCAAAATCTCGGCTCTCTTGGATCTCTCAGCGCTGACTTGTCTGTGCATAGCCTCGAGCACATTCTGTGGTGGATGGATGTCTTTAATTTCATAACGGAGACACTTGATACCCCAATCAGCAGCAGCCTCATTCAATGCCGTGGTGATGTTATGGTTTAAGTTTTGTCTCTCCTTGAGGACGTGGTCCAATGTCAACTGGCCAATCTCTGATCTCATCGTGGTCTGAGCCAACTGGCTAATGGCATATTCAGCGTCCTCCACGCCGTAAGACGCCTTGTACGCATCCATCACTTTAATATATAAGACACCGTCCATCTCCAATGTCACGTTATCAGATGTGATGGCGCTCTGTGTTGGGATTTCAATGGCAGCCTCTTTCAAACTTTGCACGTATTGGATCTTATCAAGGAACGGAAACAGAATCGCCAAGCCGGGCTCGAGGATACGATGGAACTTACCCATTCTCTCCACAACCCACGCAGTCTGCTGTGGGACGAAGCGAATCACAGTGTTTGCTGGTAGTCTGTCTTGTTGGAAGAAGGATACTGGTGGGCCTGAAAACATCCTGATGGAGCCCTGGAGGGAACGAAAAGAGCGAAGGGGAACCCCACGGGTTGGTAGTTGCGATCTGAGCATTCTAAAAGTTCAATAACACTCAATTGGCCCTATTTAGGTGGTTTACCTTTTTTTGTTCACCTGTCTGAAGTTCGTTTTGCCATCCGATTTGTTGCCCCATAGCGGTGTACGGGTGTTGGAAAATTTATAAGAGAACTTCTATAGTGAGCCCGTAAGTTCAGCAACGAAACAGACCAAGAAAAAGAGGTATTTAAGTAATGGCAAAAGGTATCGAGGTGTCCACGAATGAACATGACTTCGTCCTCGAGGCTCTGAAACAGGGGGTCCGTATCGACGGCCGCAAGCTCGACGAGTTCAGACCGGTGAGCATCATATTGGGAGATGAGTACGGCTACGTTGATGTCCAATTGGGGAAGACCCATGTCGTGTGTCGTATTAGTTCCGAGATCGTTACCCCTTATGAAGACAGACCTTTTGAAGGGCTTTTCACTGTGTCCACGGAGATCAGTCCAATGGCCTCACCGATGTTCGAGAACGGGAGACAGAGCGATGATGAGTTGCTCATCACAAGAGCCGTCGAGAAGGCAGTGAGGAGATCTGGAGCCCTGGACCTGGAGTCACTGTGTATCATCGCCGGGAGTAAATGCTGGAGTATTAGAGCGGACGTGCATTTCCTCGATTATGATGGTGGATTTGTTGATGCAAGTTGTATCGCTGTCATGACAGGGTTGCAACATTTTAAGAAGAATGATGTCACAGTGTCAGGTGAACAAGTCATAGTGCACGACGTTTTAGAGCGAGAACCAGTCGAGCTCAGTATACTACACGTGCCAATCTGTGTGTCATTTGCTTTTTTCAACCCAAATGGTGTTGAGGATAACATCAAGGGTGAAGCCAATGAGATTTACGTCGTGGATACCAATTTACAAGAGGATTTATTGAAAGATGGTGTTCTTACGGTAGCTATCAATAAGAATAGAGAGATCTGCCAAATCTCCAAGGCTGGTGGTCTTCCAATGGATGCACTGTCGTTGATGGAATGTTCACACAAGGCATATAGTATTGCTGAGAGACTTACAAACGATATCAAGGAACTTCTCGAGAAGGATGATCTTAAGAGAAAAGGTTCAAATTGGAAGATGCTTAGTGCTTCGAACGCTAGAGATACTACAGAATGATTATGTATAAAAAGAGACTTTCAATTGACTCTGATTTTCTTAAATGCAGTCATCGGTTCATCTCTCGTTCTCTTCACAGATTTGGAAGAATGAATCATAGTAAATTCATTAGATTTGATAACCCACCGTGTGTACTCCTCATTGTTCAAGTTCAAACTATAGTCAAAGTCTTGCAAGATATGAACCTCAAGTGATTTCATCTCCTGGACAGTCAACCCAGAGATCTTGGACCATGATTTGAAAGAATAGTTCTGATCATAGTTATACTTGAAACTAAGGATCAAACAGATAAGAAACACTTTCTTAGGACACATTAGATGTGCGTTATTCTTCACCAATCTTTGTTTGATATCGCCTGTCAATTTGGACATGTAGAATAAGGCAACCTGTAAAGCTGGCATTGAACAGCGAGATCTCTTCAACACCTCTCTGAGAAAGCATTCATAAGCATCAGGTCTTGGTATAGAACAACCAAATAGCGACTTCACCTCGGTGAGGGGGTCAAGCCAAAGAGAAGTGATATACACAGAGGCATTCAGGATATAGGTATTCACGACAAGTGTTTTTTCATTGAACTCCTCATTGGAAGGCCTTGTGGATGCCGGAGGGGTGATGAGATGGGTCTTCTTAGAAGACATTTCTGTAATGGATAGAATCAAATGTGAAAGCAAAGGTTTAAAAAACAAACAATCGAGACAAAAACTGGCCTTGCCGAAAGAAGAAGAGTCTAATTCAGGAAGACGTGGATGATTGAACCAAAAGGAGGCATTCAGTAAGACATTGGCGTCTATATTTAGATCAAGTAGCTAAAATAATGCAGTGTAATGAAGTAATGAGATAATGAAGTAGTGATATGAAGAGATGCGATGTGAAGTGATCAAGTAGATGCAGTCGTAAGTTTCGTGATGCGCTTGTTGTATAGGAGTTTTTTGTTTGCTGTTATAAGTAGTTATAAGAACAATACACAAAGAGCTCTCAGAGAGTGCCAGTTGTGGTGTCCTGTGTAAACTGAACACTTGAATAAATTGCGTACTTCTAGAGAGAGTAGAGACCTGTCCCGCCTTTTATAGCTTTCGCAGTGACTGACTCATTTTTGTGTCACCTCCGATTTCGGGAGAAATGACGCATACGCGGGCGAAATCAGTCACAATCTGAGAAGCCTGTGGCTTCTTGGAGGAGGTGTGCGTTGGGGGTAGTGGGAGGACAGTGTGGTACTTAAGAATCTAGATGTGATATGGAAGTCATACCCATTGCAGACCACTTACTACCTTAGCAACGGCATGTATGATCATGATGTATACTGATCCCATGCGCCCTGAATCTCACCATTTTTCTCGAACTGGACGTCTCGGTGCGGCCCCGAAAGTCTACCCACTTTCTTTCCCTCGCAGATTTCTGGAAGCAGGGAACTAGTGCGCCCACGTCACCAGAATGTGTATTCCCCTTCTGATACCCTTTCTGGACATTAGAAATTAGACATTGGAGACTGGTTGAACAACCACAGATCAGAACAGAGATCTTATCTGATATCTTACAAGCTACCTTCTTAGCGTCTAAAATCCTTGTAACTGGTCCGCTATCACACTTTTTCTCTTTTAGTTCACCAGAGCTGGATATGGTCATGTGGTAGCTCCTCCGCGGTCCCTGTGTGTTCTAACAAGCCTTCAAATTTCCTTTGGCTCTTCTTCATCGTTCTTCTGCCAACAGCCCTGACGTCAGATCCAGCGATTAAGAATGGAATTACTGGGCCAAACAGTCTACAGAGGTGAAATGGAATACGCCAAAGTAAATACTAAATACATCTGATTCCTGAACACCAACTGGATTTTCTTGTTCGACACTGAGATGTTTTAGGTGGTTTTGAGTTCTCACTAATGAGTAATTAGCGTCTGTGGATAGATATTAGATTCCATTAATTGAATGATGAATCCTGCAAAAAAAGGCATCAAGATGGACCATGCGGCATGTGATCTTTGAGATGTGGAGTACACAAATTCCTCCAACTGCTATGTAGTACATATCGGTCTGGAAAGAGCAATGTGTTAGCTTTTAAGCAATGCGTTAATACTTCAGAACCCTCAATGACGTGGAATCACAGAACTCGATCTTCATGAAAAGCAAATATTGTAATGATGGCTTTATTTCATGAGAGTGATACTCGGCACAGAGCAGTAGTTATTGATCAGAGAAATGAAGGGCTTAATTCCGCAGTTCTCCCTACAATACAACATTTACCATACAAAACATCCTTTCAAACTGGCATATACATAGAGATCAATGACCAGACCACTCGATAGTATCCAGATCGATACCTTCTTTAACCATCTCCCATAATGGACTCAACTCTCTCAAGAACTCCACACGTTCATTGATGGCCTTAACCACGTAGTCAATCTCCTCTTCAGTAGTGAATCTACCAATACCAAATCTGATTGAAGAATGTGCCAATGCATCATCCGCACCAAGAGCATGTAACACATAAGAAGGTTCCAACGAGGCAGAAGTACACGCAGACCCTGAACTCAATGCGATATCCTTCAAAGCCATCAAAAGGGATTCACCTTCGATATAGGCAAATGAAACATTCACACACCCTGGGTATCTATGCACATTTGACCCGTTCAATTGGGTGTGTTCGATAGATAACAGCCCATCCATCAATCTCTTCGATAATCTCTCAATGTGTTGTTGATCATACTCCATATCTTCTTTAATCAATCTACATGCTTCACCAAACCCTGTGATCAACGGTGGAGCCAAAGTACCGGATCTCAGACCACGCTCTTGACCACCACCAGTGATGATTGGGTCCATTCTAACTCTTGGTCTTCTTCTGACGTAGATGGCACCGATACCCTTAGGGCCATAGATCTTATGCGAGGAGATGGACATCAAGTCAATGTTCATCTTGTTCACGTCCACTGGGATTTTCCCCACAGCTTGGGCACAGTCTGAGTGGAAGAACACCTTATGCTTACGACAGATCTTACCAATCTGCTCGATTGGTTGTATGACACCGATCTCGTTGTTGACGGCCATCACAGAGACGATTGCCGTGTCTTTGCGAATGGCCTTTTCCAACTCCTCTAAATCGACAAGACCATCCTCGTTAACGTTCAAATATGTGACCTCGAAGCCTTCATCTTGCATGTGTCTTGCAGAGTCCAAGATACACTTATGTTCGGTCTTGACCGTGATGATATGCTTCTTAGTCTTTGAGTAGAATCTAGGAACACCCTTGATAGCCATGTTATTCGACTCCGTGGCACCTGAGGTGAAGATGATCTCCTTCGGGTCTGCACCAATCAAGTCAGCCAAGTGCTTTCTTGCCACTTCGATCTCCCTATCCGTTTCCCAACCGTAGCTATGGGTATTAGAATGAGGGTTACCGTAGAGTCCCGTGTAGAACTGGAGCATCTTATCGAGAACCCTTGGGTCTGTTGGAGTGGTGGCCTGCATATCCAAGTAGATCGGTCTTGTACCGTTCAAGGGGTTGGCCTTGAAGGCATTTCTTGAGATGCTTTCACCAGCCTGTTTCTGCAACTGGGAATAGTCCTCGACTTCTTGAGCGGCGGCTACGGCAGCAGAGGCATGTCTTGTGGTGGATCCAGAGATGAGTCTCTTGTGTATCAGCGGTCTGGCCTGGAGGGTAATGGCTCTAAAGTGGCGCATGGTTCAGTAGTTGAAAGTAAGTGGGAGTTCAAAGCCAAGTATTGTTCCTTCCATACCGTTTTGGTTTCTCTTCTCCTTCCGTTTGCCGTTGGACGGAGAAGGTCCGGTCCGGGTAACCTTCGCCGGCGGGTGACGGGGTTTCGCCCTTCGGATGGTCCTGTATTTAGAGGCCATGCTATGGAGTACAGAAGGTTTGCTAAACAAGATACATAGGATTGTTCAGTGATCTCTATGGCGTCTTGGGCTCTGCCACTATGATTAAATCAAACAAGCTATGGCAAAACAGCACTAAATTTGACACAAAACCGTTCCCATGCAAAAGTGGTTCGATCTGATAAGACGGTCCCAACCAGGGGGGCACTTTACGAGCTCCAACACGAACTTAAATTCATAGGGCCCAGAGATTACTACGCCATACACAGTGACGGCTTTCATGCAGACCATAGAGTTCCACAATCTGATAATCACCGAGCTGTAGTCATGGGCTCAGTGACTCAGTGACTCATATATTCATAGCCGTCATAGTCCGTAGTCATGGTCGATTGACCCTCCATCTTGTGTCCCAACCACTAACCTTTGGGTAAAAAACTAACGGCTCGAGGCATACAATCAAGATCGAATGAATACAGAAAAGTTCTAGACCATATACCCCAGGGTACACCATGACCAACAATGAATTCCTCATATCACTAGTGGTACGTATTATCTCCCTAGGGCAAAAGACCGTGATTCTAACAACCAGCAGAGCGGTGCAGCAGCAGGAACTTCAACAGATCTAACATTCTTCCCGATCGACACCATAAAGACAAGACTTCAAGCGAAAGGAGGCTTCTTCCAGAACGGTGGATGGAGAGGCATATACCGTGGTCTTGGTTCGGCTGTGATAGCGTCGGCGCCGTCAGCTTCGTTGTTCTTTGTCACGTATGATTCGATGAAGAGATATCTTTCACCACACACTAGACAATATATCCATAATGAAGACATGGCCAGTGCAGTGGCACACATGGGTGCTGCATCATGTGGTGAGGTTGCCGCTTGTCTTGTCAGAGTCCCTGCTGAAGTGATCAAACAACGTACACAGACCTCCAAGTATTCATCGTCATATCAAACTTTCCTATCGCTATGGAGGAACGAAAAAGGTGAGGGAGTACTCAGGGGTTTTTACAGAGGTTGGGGAACAACAATAATGCGTGAGATTCCCTTCACGATGATCCAGTTCCCGCTGTATGAGTGGTTGAAGAAGAAATGGTCTCTTCAACAAGGTTCCCAAGTTAACCCACTACAAGGTGCGCTATGTGGTTCTCTTGCGGGTGGTGTTGCCGCAGCATTGACCACACCATTGGACGTACTAAAGACTAGGATCATGCTTAGTGAACAGAGAGTTGGTGCTTTCACATTGGCACGCACGATCTTGAAAGAGGAAGGATTCAGAGTGTTCCTCAGTGGCGTTGGTCCCAGAACAATGTGGATCAGTGCTGGTGGTGCGATCTTCCTGGGTGTTTACGAGACGATGAGTAATGCATTGAGGGCCATCTAGTCTTTTGCACAGATATAGGTAACATAGATTACATAGAGCACATAGAGCACATAGAGTACATAGAGTACATAGAGCACATTCGAATACTTTACATAAGGTGATAATATAGAGCAACGGATTTATCGGCCCATTGCCGCTGCCATAGACAGCCCCCCGAGAAGCCCAATCACAGTGCAGGATTCCGCTGTTACTCAGCAACCGGGGCCTCCCCATCTGGGTCTGACACATCAGACACGCAACTCCGCTTTGTAACCCCATGTTGCTCTAGAATTGAGGGCTTTGTATAAAAAGGGGACTTTCCCTCGTAGTTCCCAACCCTTAGGAAAGCAATTGAGCATCAATCATCAAATACTAAGCAATGGCCACATTCACTATCCCAAGGGTGTCCACGAGGGCACTGTACATGCTCTCCGGTGCGGCTGCTGCCCTCTCTGGTGCCTACGTGTACAACCACTACAACAACAATGGTCACAAGAATAACAACAATGGTAAGGCTCTCTCTGCTGCTGCTGCTCTCTCTGCTCCATTCGCAGCATCCAAAGTGACCCACTCTAAAGAGGACTACCAGAAGATCTATAACACCATCGCTGAGCGGATCCGTGATGATGACGAATACGACAACGCCATCGGCTGGGGCCCAGTGCTTGTGCGTTACGCATGGCATTCGAGTGGTACTTATGCCCAGGCCTCAAGTGGATGTCCTGCTTCTGGTGGGTCCTTTGGTGGAACCATCAGACACCCAAGAGAAATGGGCGATGGTGCCAACAATGGGTTGCAGAATGCCGAATGGTTCATGCAAAAGGTGCACAAGAAGCATAACTGGATCTCATGGGGTGATTTGGTTACCCTTGGTGGTGTCGTTGCCATCCAAGAGCTCGGTGGTCCGAAGATTGGCTGGAGAGCTGGCAGAGAGGACTTGCCAGAGCAATATGTCCAGAATGATAGATTGCCAGATGCCTCTCAAGGTGCTGACTACGTGAGACATCTGTTTGCTCGCATGGGGTTCTCTGACCGTGAAGTCGTCTCATTGATCGGTGCCCATGCCCTTGGTTCATGCCATGTAACCGCTCCTTTGTTACCAGGTCAAACAAAGCCAATCCCAGGCTCAGGGTACACTGACAGATGGACCGCATCACCAAACTTCTTTACAAATGAATTCTTTAGACTGTTGATTGAGGATAAGACATGGCACTGGAAGAAGTGGGATGGTCCAAAGCAGTACGAGAATAACGATGGCCTCATGATGCTCCCAGCTGATATGGCGCTGGTCCAGGATGCTAAGTACAAAAAGATCGTGGAGGAATACGCAAAGGACCAGGATAAGTACTTCAAGGACTTTTCAAAGGACTTCCAGAAGCTGCTGGAACTGGGTATTCAGTTCCCGAGTGCGACTAAGGCGTTGTACTTTGACACTTTGGACGAGCAGGGTATCTAGATATTTAGGTATTTATTCATATTTCATTTATATCATTATATTAATCATGATTCATTGAAGTATCTAGTTTTCTTATGAGTACCATCACTAATCTATCACGAATTGATCACCAATTAGGCTCATTGCTGTCAGTTTTTGCTGTCCGAGGCCACCGGGAAGTGATCAAAATTTAATGCAATTTTTCAACACCTCAGGCATAAAAGAATGTGAAGGAGGATATCAATGAGCGAAGTTCATGTGAGTTAGTGATATGAATACGACCATATCCATATTAACAACAGTCAAAGATAGCACCAAAGGAAGTCTTCTACTGTGGAGTGTGCACTTTTCCACCAGAGGTATGTCCTATGTCCCTTCCGAGCATCATGTGGATGAACAAGTATTAACAACGACAGTATTGTGAATTCGGTGCCACTTTTAAGAAATGCAAGGTCTGGCTCGAAGAGGAGAACGAGGAGCTCTTCAACAAGTTATACTCCGATGAGGCTCTTGCCAATGCCACATCAACCTTGAGTGTTGAGAAACAAGAGAAGATCGAGAAGGACCTCCAGAAGAAACAGGCAAAAGAAGAAGCCAAACAGGAGAGAGAATTACAGAAGAAGCTTCAATCTAAAGTCCTCATCAAGAGAATTGAGAGAACAAAGAGAAAATATGCCGTTGCTATCTCTGGGCTGGAGGTGTTCGATATCGATATGAAGAAATTGGCCAAGACCTTTGCTTCAAAGTTTGCCACCGGTTGTTCTGTCACTAAGAACGCTGAGAAGAAAGAAGAGATCGTCGTCCAAGGTGATGTTGCTGAAGCAGTGGAAGAGTATATCACTGGCCTGTTGAAAGAGAAGGGCCTTGATAATATCAAGGTGGAACAAGTCGAGGAGAAAAAGAAGAAGAAGAAAGATCCAGCTGCGGTTGGTGATGCTGCCTAATGAAATCACGATGATTCTTTGTTTTTTAACTACTCGTAGAAGCCATCAAACTATTATTAATTAGACTTCTTCTCTCATACTCAAACTATACACTAAGTCCCTCTTCAGAGTATCGTCTTTGGCCTCATTCAGCCTTTTAATCAGCTCATCGATGTAGAAACTGAAATTCTTATACTTGTTAAACCTAGAATGCTTGAAGAACTCAACATAACTGGTAGAACAACCTCTTATTGATCCAAAAATCAATGAGATCAATTCATGTATACTTATACCTTTCTTCTCCAAAGTCTCAATCACCATCAGTTCAATCTGCTTCTTAACAAACAAGGAATCCTTAAAACTAGATAAGGGTGGCAATAATGGAATATCGATATAAGATGATTCTCTACCGCCATGTGCTCTCTCCATCAATGGGAATTGTTGAGATGTGACTTCCTTCACACATAACTTGATATTGAATTCCTTCTTCACAACTTTCTCTTGATACTCATAAGAATACTTGATTACTGGAATCTCTTGAAATTGATTCTTCTCAAAGTGATACTCATTACATAACTTATCCACCTCAATAGTGATATCAAACCGTGCGTTATGGTAATAGCCATCTTCCAGATCTTTTAATGTCATGTCCCAATGATGAGAATCCTGTGGAGTGATCATTTTACCTGATGATTCCACTTTTGTCAAGGAGACAAATGGTGCTCCAATATCAAATTGAAATTTGAAATCGTTGATATACGTCCTCTTAAAAGTATCCATCATCTTTGAGATGCTATTTTGGAAGTGTTCTAAGTCATTATGACGGAACATTTGATACTGTTGACGTCCGTGCGAGTCTGACAGCTGGTTGAAAAGAGATTCAGTCAATGCATCATACTTGTCAGAGATCAAATGGTCATATATACTGAACCCTTGGTCCAAGAACCACTGGAATTCTGTGTCAATCGGAATGGAAACATCAGTACAGCGTAACATCACAAGCTTCTTCACGCTGGCCTCGTCACTGAGTTCAGCAACGGTGAAAGCCAAGCTCTTCACGCTCTTAACAAGAGCATTTAAATCACCCGTCTCTCTGGAATTATAACTCTCCAGTTCATCGATGATTTCATCCCATCCTTGCCATTCACCAGATGTCATACCGAAAAAAGTTGATTCCTTTGGACTTAAGACCCGTTGACCAGATCTTCCCAAGATCACTAGACCAAACTTATCCTGTGATTCCAATTCATCCAGGATCAGGCGTAGTGACTGTTTGACGTTCCTCAAGTACTCAGCGTTATCTAACTGAGTGGTGTTGAACAAAGGCACGCTGACAATGAGGTTGACAGGTAACCTTTGTGGTTGTGGAAGCATCAACCTCATCAAGTTCAAAGGCAAGTCCAACCCTTTCTCTGTCAAACTGTTAAACTTTGTGATCTCTTCTGGGATCTGTATATCAGTACCATCAACAAGATTCCAGCTGTTGGTAGTCATCTGCATCAAAGATACTTTCTTACCCTGTTTGAGCTTATACGTGAAGAAATCATCCCATTTCGGTAGAAGAACTCTGCTCTGTGATCTTATTTGTAACTCGGGCAATGTCACTGTGGAGAAGTATAGCGTTAAGGTTTTTTCATCTTGCACCACAGAGTTCGTAAAGTGCTCCATAAGTAACACGGTACCAATGATGCTCTCAAATTCCTCGTTGACGATGAGAAGAACATCTGAGAATATGAATGCATAAACACTTTCCCAAGAATCACCATCTAAAGAGATCTCAAAATGGTCAAACATGGTCAATTGTGGCAGTTTATTGAAGTCAACAGCCTTGGAATCGGTGATCTGGTCCTGGAGTAAAGAAACAACCTTATCATTAATCTTCATCTTTAACCCAGCATCATCCGAGCTCAGTTCATTATTGTTCAACTCATTTGTGAAGATATTGACCATGTGAGACATCGTATAGGAAGAAATATTATCATCGACCGTATGTTTGGCGTACTCACTCAAGATCGAAACCTGTGGCTTTATGAGATCATTGGAACAACGAGGAGGGCTCATCCTTTTTGACCAAGGATGAGCTAAGACGGAGGTCCGCTCTTTTGAAGTTGGAGTTATTGATGAATTCACAGCTTCAAACGCAGCTGAAGGTTGGAATCCAGCAGAGTTTAGATTGTCTGTCATTTGGTTCACAGGTGTATATGGTGTTGAAGTCTCAAACAAGGCTGGTTTAAAACCGGAAAGCGGGAACTTTGGTAACACATCTTTCTTTAAAAAGCTCCTTCTCTGTTCTATTATTGGGGTATCAAGCTCATATTGACCATGATAAGTGTCGTCATCATTCACCAAGGTCTGTGAGTATAACTCTTCTAAGACAGACTCATCTGTTGGTTTGGCCTTAGAACCACAGAAAGAACAATCTGGCGAGGCAGTGATATCATCTTTGTTCAAAAGAATCAGATAGCAGTCATTATGACACTTATGGTCACATTCCAGGTCCAACAGTTTCTCCTTAGAAAGCTTTGTAGTCAATAGCTCTTCACAGATACAGCACTTCTCCTTGATATAACACTTCACAGCTTTCTTCATAGGGGTAGGCGTTATTGGGTAACACTCAGGAGGCTCTTTAATGCTAGAGTTTAGACGAGATTGGATAAATGGACTGGAGAACTGTGGTTTCTGGATCGTTGGTGGTGGAGTCAAGGAATCCAACTGAAGTGGCGGAGGAATCTTTGACCTCTTGAACATACGACGGGGTGTAGTAGCGACAAACATTCTGGATGCCACAGAGCTTTTGAGGAGTGGTGGCGTTGCTTGACAATATCTTTTGTCAATCTCCATGTTGCTATAGTTTTGGACAAGTTAGAGAGAAGACGAAATCTAGCGACATGAATATAATCAATGAACCAAGGGGGAGCCAGCCCTTTTTTAATACGAAACAAAGCCAAAACTCTATCTTAGAAAGATCTTCTTAAGATGTACCAAAACATGTGGGATCTTGAGCTTAAAAGTGTTTTTTTCCACTGGCCTCTCTCGAGTACCTGGCGAGATTTTGAGGTTTGCAGATAGATGTATGCTGATGCATATGAAATTCAGCCTTCCAAATTTTCTACCGCATTCGGAAATTACATGAGATTCACACTACCCAAGGAAGTGACAACAATGCAAAATTTAAGAGTCTGATATTGGAACATACTGCCCAGTTGAGTATGTTATCTAGTGGGGAGATGAGATATATATCAGTATTGGTAGCGCTCGCATGGGTGTAAACCTTCCTTTTCGATCTCTTACCCCTTTCGCATGATCTGTCTGTTAACCGATCTTCTTGCGCCATAGATAATGACCAACAAAGGCATCTAATACAGTGTTTTATTTCCTGCATGCCATTTACAAGGGACCATTGAAAATCTGAGGCTTAGCCATGGGCGAGGTTTGGAACTGTGGGATTTTGTATCGCGATCTGCCACTGTAATTTAGTGATATCTTTCCTTGGAATCTGGATAATAGATCGGTTGGATCGACAATTGGGAAGATCTTTAGTAGTCCAGTAGTACTAACTCAACGAACTCAGGCAGATCTGGAAGATGTGGATTTCCAGCCAGAGATAGCACTCTCTGCCTGTGTTTCAGTACCATCGGTAATTTGGTAGATGTTTTACGATCCCCCCTATCAGCTCTGAGAAGCAGCGCCCAGCCTTTAAGGTTAATGGAGCTTCTTCTATCACAAGTGGAATGGAGAAGATCCAGGAAATTAATATAAATATGGAGAACAAGAAATTGAAGGTTTCAACTTCTGGAACCTTCAACTTCCCTTCTACTCTCTCATCTCTCTTTCTGCGGTGATAACCCTGGCGATTTGAGGCTCCGGTTTCGAGAAAGGCATTCAATTAACATGCAGCTTCCTGGGAGTGCAATTGAAATTTGCCATAAGGGGCAAGTACTCTGCACTAAGAATTATTCAGATCCATCAACCAATTAAATCCTTTCATGTAATGATGAGAACATTGAATGAAAGCGCCTCACGTGACTCAGAGTAGCAAAGTCACGTGACCATGAATTTACGTTAAGCGCACTCATCCAGGGCCCTAAAAAGCCGAACCGCTGGCGGCGCCTCACGGAAGGTTTCACGAAAGAGAAAGTCGAAAGCTGAAGAGATTGGAAGGAAGAATACCGGAGGTACAGAAGACGAAGCGACGGAAAAAAGGTCACCAGTCACGCAGAGGAAACACACATTCTTTTTTCCTTAACCGCCGTCGACTCTCCCCATCAAAGCTTGCTGTTTGAGGCCTTGATCTGATGATGGAGTTGACACCGATAATACCAAACTACGCACTAAAAGACACACTGGCTGTGCTGGCCATTCTCTTGGCTCTGCCACCAACAGTAAGCGTTCTTTTCTTAGTGGTGTATGTGCTGGCGGCAATGGGCTCCCGCAGAGCTGTGTCTTGGGCTTCAAGACTTTTATTGCACAGTAATGTCCAGACAACGACGTTGATCACTACAACCGCAACGCCGAAGGATAAACAGGACGAGACCCACAGCGTCAATAATTTGTCTGCACTAATATTGATTCTTCTGTCTGATCTATGCATATGCATCACATTGAAAGTTACAGGCCCAGTGATGGCCAAAATCGCCTTCGTATTGGCCAAAGCCATCATTGCTGGCTCGTTATGCGGAGGTGACTGGATATCTGTGTTGACAGCATCCTTGATAGCACTATCAAGCGATAGGATATTCTCCTTCGTATCAACATACATTTCACACAACTTTGGTATCAGTATAACCTCACAGCATTCGTTGTTCCCACATTTATCAAGCAGTAATTTTCATTTATTTTCCTTTATTTCAAGTTTGTTTTCCAGTTATCCGCAGCTCCACCATAAATTCCAGATTCATTCCATCGAGAACTACAAGGCACTCCTTTCACTTAGCTTCAAATTTGTCCTAGATGTCTTGAATCTCCTTTTGGCAATTCATATTGTTCTCATTGCATTCGCTAGCGTCTTCAAAAACAACTTCTTTTCAAGATCCATAAATCAGTTCTCAATATCAAGCTCTGATTTCCAATCGCATTCAGTCCATCCTGTGATGTTAAAGGATCGAACTCGGGATCTTAAACTCCTAACTGTGGAGCTATCTCCAGAACAGGCAGATACGCCACTCATATCTGAAAACGAACAAAATTATTCCATGGAAGCACCTGCGTCATACCCAGAGGATGAAACATCAGACATCCTATCGAGTCGAAATATCGTTGCTGATAACTTTGAGAATTTCTGTCTTGGAATACAATCAAGAGTAAAGAATTCCACGAAGTTCGTCCAACCATTATGGACGTTCATGGCAACATTGAAGGCGATGTCCATCCGTAAAGATATATACTCTGGTGAGATCCAGGCAAAACAAGGTGATAATAATGCGCTGGTTCTCTCTGATTATGTCAACAAGTATGACGATTACGTGTTTGCCAACTTTGACCAATGTTTCAAAAGAAACAAGATCTTGATATTTGTTGACTACATCGGAGAAACTCTGATAAGTTTCCAGTTGAAAAACTACAAACGTGGTGATATTATCATTAGAGTTAATGGTGTCATTTGGTATCAGGTTTCGCGAGGTGATCATAAAGGTGAAGAGTATTTCATTGTTGGTGGATTGACACCTTTGTCTCAATATGACGTCCAATTCATCATCGAAGAGGAGGATGAGCTTGGGAATAAGAAAAAATATCTCATCGATGATTTGATAGTTAGTACAATTGATAAAGACGGTGGAAACATTTCCACTGTAAAGACCACAAGCAACAAAGTTCTGTCACCATTGGTTACATTGCAGGAGAGCTTGATCACCACAACGGATAATTTGAACCAGGAGAAGCTCAAGTTAAAAAAGCAGCGTAAAGAGATATCCAAGAAATTGACTTCCTATAGACAAGAGATCGAGAAACTCAAAGGAAAGATCAGTTCTAGCGACAGCAACGATCTGAAGAATTGGAATAAAGTCACTATGCTGAGAATCTCTGTCAAGCAAGCAGAGGAGGACGTGTCCAAAGTTGAGAATGAGATTTCAGAAGTGGAAGCCAGGGAGAATGAGGTGTATGAAGTGTATGTTGTTGAGAAGCGTAAATTCGATCAACAATTGAGAAACTTCCAAAACTTCAGAAACGTGTATACCTCTAAGATGGAGCTCAAGCGCACGAAGCTATCTGAATTAAATTTGGAGCTGGATAACTTGTCTACAAAGAAGGAGAAATTACAGATAAAGGCCGATAAGTTCACCGCAGATCTATCCAAGGTCATAGGCGAACTCAATGAGCTGTATATGAATGACCTCACTGCAAAAATCACTGCCAGACAAAGCCGTTTGGACAAGAGAGTGGGTTTGCTCGGCGAATTTACGAAGGAAATTGAAAAGATGAAGAAAGGATGTGATAGATTGGAGCTTGAGAATAGCCAGTTGAGATTGCAACTGAAGTCACAGGGTCCTAACTAGGAGTTTGCATATATGTTTGTTTTATTTTTCTGAGGTACTTGTAGACCACAGATAGTATAGGAGGTTGATGTTAAGGAAAGTCAAAGAGTTGTCTATCGTATTTAGTCATCGATAACATAAGTCATCGCGAAGTGCTTACATAACTCACATCTAAAATATTCGATGACTTATTTGAGAAAAACACAACGACCAGGCAGTTGAAACCCCTTAGAAAGAGCAACCAATGGAAGCAATGGATGCTAGAAAGAGAAACAGGAAGCCCGTCGTGTGCAACGTGTGCAGAAGGCGTAAAATCAGGGTGAGTGCCCTTTCTATCGAGGAACTTGCGCGTTTGTTTCCTCGAGACGCGTCATTTCTTATTTCCGGTGTAAACAAAACAACAATAGGAATTTGTGATACTAACAAAAGGTCAGTGTGATAGAGAAAAGCCAGCATGCACTGCATGTAAGAAGTCAAACGCCAGTCATTTATGTCGCTACGATGAGCCTATGGGTCCCTCTGAAAGACGGGAGAGAATCAACAATGGAATGGTGGCACTGGAGGGCAACCAGGGTATCAGCGCCCAAATCGAGAATGACCGTCAGTTGAGGCTTCAACAGCAACAGATTAGGTTTCAACAGCAGTTACAACTTCAACAGGAGCAACAACACCAATTCCAATCACAGGTTGCAGCTAGATATGGTGCTCAGCAGGGCCAGCCTTTGACAGGTGCCATTTCGTCGCCCCAATTGAACAGCCCAATACCTCAGGACGCTTATGGATTTGATCAAAGAGGTCAAAATATGTTCAATCCGATGTTGAATGATCCATGGAATATGCTTCCAACACAGGGACGCGCTCCTGCTCCGAGTTATAACCCTCAATTGAACTTGCTGAATGAATTGGAAATGTTGAGAGCACGTCAACACGAGATTGAAGCCCTCTTGGGACAATCAATGCCACAACCGCCATTTCAACCACCACCCCAGCAACAGCACCCCTTGATGATTATAGAACCACATCTTCAACAGCCGATGAACAAGCGCTCAAGATCCGATATGGAAGATGCTGACAACATGATTGATCCTTCGTTGTTTGAGAGCTATCAAATCATGGATATTCACAACTCCATGTGTCCCCAGATGAAGCACATCGACCTGGAGTGTAATGGCCTCTTGGAGCATAACTCGCTGTTGAAGAGAGACTATATTTATGGTATTTTTTTCTTCTATCTCTTGAGACACGATGACCAATCACCAGAATCTAAGCGTGGAAGAATAAGTGAAAGATTCAGCCAAATGATCCAAAATCCAAAGTATCAATACGAAGACTTCTACAAATATGAGCCTTCAAGCTTGGCCGAACTAGTGAAGTCAGTGGAAAAGAAATTACCGATAAAAAAGATCATCTGGCTCATGATTCAAAAATTCTTCACATCAATCGCTCATCCGTTCTGCCCAGCATTGAATGAGACTCAATTCACAGAAGATATCACAAAAATCATTGGAGAACGTGACAACAGTGACAGTAAAGTCAAGTTGAATATCTCCATTTCCAGTAACGAGGAGCTCATCACACTTTTGAAGTTGATGTTCATTGTTAGAATAGTACAAATTTCATTGTTGACAACCACAAGACCAGATAAAAACAGTAACTTTCTTTTGAAGAACTCACAACCTTCACATGATTTTGAATTCTTGATCGGGATCTTCTTTGCTGCCTTGATCAAATTTGATATCTCAGAGAAAGAGAAGATGAAACTTCAATTGATGAATTTGTTCTTAACACTCATTTCATTCAATGGAAAGAGATCTTTGGACTATACTCCTTCAAATCTCTTGAGCATGGCGTTACAGCTCGATATCAACAATCAAAATGACATTAATACAGATGAGACGCTAAAGCAAATCTGGTACAACCTTTACAACTTATACTACCAGATCAATATTCAAAATGGTCTTCCAATTTTTTTGAGCGAGGAGTTCTTCAATATTGAACTTGGGCATGACGCCGAAACTGGACAGAAGTTCCAAAATTCTATTCGTGCGTTCTATTCCAAACTGATTGAAGTTTACAAAGTTGTGCGGAGACTGATGAATGTTCTACACAAGAACTCAAAGAATGGTGTTAATGTATCTTCGATCGTAAAACTGCTGGATGAATATGATAATGTTATGGAAAGGGAGATTGGTACGTATGAGAATTTCAAGCATGAGATCGGTGCCACTTACTCTGAAAAAGTATTGAAGGTTGTTAACAGTAACATACACAAGCTCACAAAGTCGAACATTTTAAGTTTGATCATGCTACACGTTGAATCACAACCAAGTGCCCCACGCGAAGAACTGATGAAGTATGCTTTGCGGTTCCAGAATCTATGTCATGAAGCCATATCCGATATATTTGATATCATACAGAACTACAACCTTTACTTCAACTCTGGGTACGAATTTATCGTCTTCAGTTCCATATTCATGCTTCTAGAGAAGTTGTTGAAAGAGCTTATGAGTTTCCTACTACGCGTTGAATTCTACCAGAAACCATACAACTCGTTACTCAAGTTCTTCTTGAACGTTATTGAGGAGCTCGATGGATACCCTGTATTGAAGAACTATTTCCAACTATGGCGTCTTCAGAACCGCATAAAGATATTGTTACACATTTTGAAGAGACATTACAACGGAGAGATCAACGTGTTCGAGTTGAAATTTGAATATAACGGTGAAGTGATCGATTTCACGGGGTTCCCAACTCAGTTCCCTAAGTTTGATGATCATGCTTGGGCATTGATGTATGAGGGGTTCAATAAGTTAAATGAAAGATTCGATACAAAATATTCGAACATTAACTCTAAGAAGGAGTTGTTCGATTCTATTGATTTTCCAGAACCTGAGTTCAATATAGAATTCTTTCATTAAACGAAAATCTATTATAAATCTTCGAAATCACCCATGACTTGTTGATCTTTTTTCATCTTTTTCTCCATCTTACTCTTTCTAATCAGATCTTTCCAATCTTGCTCCTGATCTTCATCTTCATTCTCAACCAGCTCTAATTCTCTTTTCTTCTTTGCCTGTTCCGACTGTTGGAATCTATCACTTTGATTCTGCCTGGTGGAACTCGATTTGGACCATGCTGTATTATTTTCACGTTTCTCTTGTCTCTTAGCTCTGTTCTGTAGCTTCTTCTCTTCAGCAGCCAACTCTTCCAATCTCTTAGCCTCTTTGGCCTCATCGGCGTATTTGAAATCTTTGAAGTCCACCGAAGGATCGATATACCCATCCTTTGGGAAGTTTTCACCGCTGATCTCTGGCATCTTTGGCAGACGAAGGAGGCCATAACTCTTAGCAACACCCAAGTAGTCCAAACTTTGCAATCTGAAAATAGAATTAGCTGTGTGCTTTGAATAGTACCTCACGAAGCTGACATAGCTTATGATCGATTTATCATGTCTCAATCTATCTTCCAGCATCCAGTGTTTTATTACATCTTGGAATCCATCCAATCTATCATTACTCAACTTAAACTCATCCAATTCAATACCTTTGACCTCAAGGAACTCGACATAATCTTCTTCCCTACCTTCATTTAGGAACGTTATAGCTTGTCCAAAGTTGCCAGCTCTGCCAGCTCTCCCACAACGATGGACAAACATGTCTGGGTCCTGTGGTGGGTCCAATTGAACAACCAAGTCAACATTAGCGACATCTATACCTCTAGCAGCGACATCGGTTGTCATCAGCACAGCCTTGGAGCTTAGACAAGTTTCAAATTTCTCCAATGTCCTTAATCTCTGTGGTGTTTTCAACTTACCATGTAACGAGAAGAACGAGAGATCTATGTCATAATGACGAATCAAATGACGGAAAAGGGAATAGAAGTATTCAACGGAGGCACACGTTGGGAAGTAGACGATTGCCTTCTGGAAATGATACTTGGTCAGTGTTATTAGCAATTTCTCAACCTTTTCACTTGGGTTCACCACCGCGTAGTTCAGTTGCAACGTTTTTGGCTTATGACCCTTGGAGTTGACAACGATCCTCACGGGGTTTCTCAAGCCTGTTCTATGAAGGTTCTGAGTAGCAACTTCTGTAAGCATGGTAGCAGAGAAGAGCCCGACTCTTTTCTGTTTCGGCAAAGAGGAGAAGATGAAGTCCATTTCCTTCTGATAGTTAAGATCAAGCAACCTGTCAGCTTCATCTAGGATCAAAACTTCAACGTTCTTTGGGGTGATCTTATGGAAGAACTCGGCCAATCTTCCAGGTGTACCAATCAGGATATCAGATTTTGTGGTCTTGTATACTCTAATATCGTCATTCAAGGACTGAGCACCACCGACAAGGATCTGTGTCTTTATAGAACCTTGGTTTGGATCAAACTTGAGCACTGATTCAAACACTTTGGCAATCTGAACGGCGAGTTCTCTTGTTGGTGCGACCACGAGTGCGAATCCTTCCTTCTTCACCTCCTGCTTAGTGATTCTGTTCAGCACAGGGATCACAAAAGCAAGCGTCTTACCAGAACCGGTGACAGCCTCCACAACAACATCTTTGTTTTTGCTGAACAGTGGGATCGTTGACGCCTGGACCGGTGTCATCTTCTCGAACCCCATCGACGCAATCGCACCGTCCACCCATTGCGTGAGGCCCTTTAGCTCTGTCCAAGACAGCGATTTGGACATATCCTTTTTGTTGTTATTTGGTTTTCTGTCTTGATCCAAGCGATGAGGTGAAACTTTTTTTTTCTCCGAAACATGAACAACAAAATCCTACTGGGGAAGACGGATCAGATGCTCAAGAGGATGGCCAGCAAGTACATCGACTGGTCTAGGGAGGCTCTTGTGGAACGCATCTCACAACTGGAACAGCAGCTGGGGAAGCATGCGCCGAAATTCCAGAAGGAAAAGCCCCAGAGGTCGCTGGACTTCTCCAAGTACTCAACAAGGTTCATTGCCCTGAAGTTCAGTTATCTCGGGTGGAACTACAACGGGCTGGCCATACAGAAGGAGCAGACTCCGCTGCCAACTGTGGAGGGTACAGTGCTGGAGGCCATGGCGAAGTGCAGGTTGATCCCATCGATATCACTACAGGAGATCCAGTTCAGCAGGTGTGGACGTACAGATCGTGGTGTCAGTGCGATGAACCAGGTCATCTCTCTACGAGTGAGAAGTAATTTGACACCCGAGGAGCAACAGGATCCATCCAATGACCCACGGGAGCTTGACTATTTGAATATCTTGAATTCATTACTCCCAAGTGATGTTAAAATGCATTCACTATGTCTGAGACCTCCAGAAGGATTTGATGCTCGCTTCAGTTGCATTTCAAGACACTACAAGTATATATTCCACGGCGCTGATTTGGACGTTGAGGCCATGAACATAGCAGCTGGGTACTATGAAGGTGAACATGATTTTAGAAATTTCTGTAAATTGGATGGATCGAAGCAGATCACTAATTTCAAGAGAACAATCCTCAAATCCCAAATCTTGGAAATTGAACCAGGATTCTACTGTTTTGACCTGGAGGGATCTGCCTTCCTATGGCATCAAGTGCGTAACATGATTGCAGTGCTCTTCCTCGTTGGTCAAAAATTGGAATCCGCAGAGATCATCAAGGATCTGATCAACGTTGAGAAATATCCACAGAAACCGGTGTTTGACATGGCTGCTGATTTCCCCTTGGTGCTCTATGATTGTAAATTCCCAGAGATGGAATGGATGAGTCCCCAACCGACTGCAAAGCATAACCGTACCACAACAACAGTGTATTCCAACTGGCTAGAAACCAAGATCAGATCACACGTGTGTACGTTCATGATGGACTCATTTCCTAAGGTAGAGAATGGGAATTCCACGAGAATCAACTTAGGTAACGGGAAGGGTAAAGTCCTTGGCCACTATGTTCCTATAGAGAAAAGGGAGCGTCAAGAGTCCTATGAGATTGTAAATGATAGATGGGCTAAGAAACAGAAGTTGAAGTGAAGAAGAGAAAGATCATGAATTATATGACGCGAATTTTATAAGCGTATCTATGAATGCTCCATTCTTTATTATCATCCCGTCGTGTAGTTTTGACTTGAGTTCGAGGAAGTTTGGTGTATCCAATTCAATCCTGTTCAAGTTTATGACTATCTCTTCAAAATTGGTGTCTATGATAGGGTCAATCTCATTCATCTTGATGATCAGGCTATCAGAGCTCTCATCTTTAATCTCCAATTGTTTTAACATCATGCGACAGTATAACCCATTTACTATCTTCCAGTTCGAAGGATTCCATTTCACATCTCCAGGACTCGTCAGGTTCGACGACTGCATTAGCAGCTCCAAGCTGGCCATTGTGATCCATGTCTTGTTTCCATTCTGTATTGATTTAATCTTATTAGGTCCATATCCATTACTGAATCCACTTTGGAGACCTTCAACGTTTGGGATGAGCCATAGCTTCTTATCCTGTGGATTATTGAACAAGGAGAAAGTCATAAGAATGGCCCGCGGTACTTTAATAAGCTTAGTGGTTCTATCGACCCTAATAGGGGAACTCAGTGCCCTTACAAAAGGATTGGCATCTAAGCTAGGTAATGGTGGCAGTGGCACCAGTGGTTGTAGCTGTAGTGTTGATCCATCCCATTTGTGAGGTGTTGTGAACACAGGTGATCTCTTCAATTTCGGAGCCTTAGGTATGTACCTGGACATCTTATTGTTTTTTGAATTCACAGCTCTGGTTGGCAGCAATCTGTTGTTCAAAGTGTATGGATTAGTATCACGTTAGGGCCAGAATGAGAAGTTCGCGAACTCGTCTTATATATGGTAGAAACACTGTCAAGGAGCAGCTTATATTGGTGGGACCTTGTGCTTTATACGGCCCTTGAAGTCTGTATTATGTTTGTGCGACCTGCATAGTTTTCTTCAAATTCTATAAACCGTGATAAAGTTCTATAATTATTGGAACCTCCCAATTCCCATCTCGTTGTTCGCTCCCCCGCGCTGCCCATCTCGGAAACCGTCTTTCTTCATCTCGAGCACTCTCAACACCCACAACGTCTCGAAGAAGAGGCTGAACTCCAATTGAACAGTTTCAGGAGAGTACTCATACTAAGCGACAGCTGAAAACCATGTTCATACCCCAATTCACCTTCGTCCGCCAGCTATCTACACAGACACAGTTCAGAGAGGCAATGTCTTCGATAGCGTCCCATGTAATGATCCTGACTGCTGCAACATCACAGACTCCCAAGCCCTTCTATAAAGGCCTGACTCTTTCGAGCGTAACATCGCTTTCGATAGATCCAGATCCCCTGGTCCAGTTCAACTTGATGAAGCCTTCATTAACAGCGACATACCTCCATGCCTATGAGAAGTTTGCACTACATATCTTGTCACCATCCGAATATAGTTGTGATTTAGCAAGGCTGTTTGCTAGGAATAGACACTATGATGAATCTTTGAAAGATTTCGTTCCATTTGAACCATTCAAGCATTTACAAGAGCATGAGTACGAGTTCTATGACAATGTCCATGGTTGTTCATTACCCATCTTGACCAAAGTTGAGAAGGTGATGATATGTTCCAAAGTGCAAACATTATCTGTTCAAGATCATGAGGTTTGGGTAGCTAAAGTTGATGAGGTCATAGATAAAAATAATGGAGTGAAGACGGGTGGCTTGCTCAACTTCAATAGGAAGTTCCACATAGTTGGAGAAGATTTACACAAATCAACAAAAGTTGACTGATATTAGAGTATTTTTTTTTTCTATTTCTGCATATCTACTAGTAATCTTCTTCGATCTTCTTAGCAGCTCTAGTACCAAACACAACACATTCCAACAGAGAATTACCACCGAGTCTATTCAGACCATGGACACCACCACTAACTTCGCCTGCAGCGAATAAACCTTGGATAACATCACCCTCTTTATTCAGGACAGATCCATTTATGTCGATCTTAACACCACCCATGGTGAAATGGACTACTGGCGTGACTTCTCCAATGAATAGTGGGGTATCAGAAGTGATATTTGAGAAGACATGTTCTTTAAATTCCCTTCCGAACGCATCATCATCACTTTGGGAATAGTCCTCTAGTACTTTGACGACCTTTTCAGCGTCATTTCCAAACTTTTCATGAAGGGTAATCTTTTTAAACAATTTCATCTTTGTATAGAAATCAATCTGGAACTTGAAATCTTGATACATATCCTTGTTCAATACAAGGTATGCCTTCTTTCCCTTCTGTTTCAAAATAGCTTGACTCACCACATCTCTCGTGTCCAGCTCATTAACGAATCTCTTCAGTTCAGAATTCAACAAAATACCACCAACACCTCTCAAGGACTCTGCCGCTAGGAATTTCCAGTTGTTTTCCGGGTCATCCTGTTTAATAAATCCAGTTGGATGTATCTGAACGTGTTCCATATCTATCAATTCACCACCGATCTGTTCCAATAAGATCTGTCCCTCCCCTTGTGTATTCCTATCATTCGTTGTTGGTAATTCCAACAACTCAGGTTTATACTTCTGCAATAGCTCTTTGGAGTGACCAAATCCACCAGTGGCCATCACAACGTGGTTCGTACTCAGATACCGTTCATCACCAGTTTCTAAGTCAACATAGTGAACACCTTTGACATTGTTATTCATGACGTCTAATCCGACCAATTTGGACTTGAATTTCAATTCCAGTCCCTCCTGCTTCTTCATGCTGGCCATTACCTTTGAAACGATCTCGTAACCTGGAGGTATGCCCTCTGATCTATGCGTTCTACTCTGAGAATGCCCACCGAGTCTATTCACCACATCTAATGAGACACCAATCTCACGCTGGAGCCACTCAAGAGCATCTGTACTCTCATTCACAAGTACTCTCTGGAGTTCAGCATTACCAATACCTTTACCACTTTTCATTGTATCCCCTACAAATAAATCAAACGAGTCCACAATCCCTTGCATTTTCTGCGTAGTGGAATGAATACCATTAATCCCCGAAGATGCTTTCATACTGTTCCCCCCGAACTTGTCACCTTTCTCCAAGAGCACAACAGGGATACGATGTTTGAGTAGATGATGCGCAGAGGTCAAACCTGCAAGACCTGAACCGACAATAACGACTGGTTTCTTCATCTTCTGTTGCTGTATGGCGTAGTAGATCACAGAGATGGATAAAAGTAGCAATATCAGTCTCATACACCCGAGGGGTTGGTTTCTTCGTTTGTTTAAGGAGAGGGCTGAAGATATTTATACGCATCATCAACATCAGCATCATCTGATTGTACCCTCGCTTGACGTATTACATAAGGTACGTAATGTATGACATAAGCATTACATAAGACTTAACAAATAAACTATTAACACTGCCTTAGACAACAACAGAGCAGCATCCGCAACAGCGCCGAAGAGAGCAGAAGAGAAGGATCAGGATGGGCGACAACGTTCACAGGATGAAGTCCACGCGGTGGGCGAAGGCCTCACAGGCCAACTACGATGGCGACGACTGGTGAGTGTGGCCTGGCATTGCACGGTGACGCGGGAGATACTAACAGGTGGCCATAGGAGTGATGATAGCGAATACGAGGGGGAGACCAGTGCTATTCCTGGCATTTCTGAAGAAGAAGTGGATCAGAATACACAGAAGATTATGGAGGCATCGAATTTGAAGATGTTCCAAGGTATTGATATCGGTGAAGAGGTGAATAAGCAATTACCCGCCCAGCCACAGACTGAGGGTATTGTGCTGCATGAACCTGGGTTAGACTCAGAAGAGATTGAAGCATCAGATAAAGAGGAACACGAGTACGAATATGATCCAAGCGTCCCGACCAGTACCTTTGCCCCATTCCCTAGTGAGATTCCGGAGACAGAAGAAGAGTTCATCGCTATGATGACCGAATCACAGGAACAACAATCCAAGAAAACACAACAGGGTGACAAATCAGTACCTCTTATCCAATCCCGAACTTCTGAAGACTTGGCTACGGGTGAGATGGCGTCTATACACTCGCGCTCACCAATTGCAGAGAACTTGACGTATGACGATTCTGAAGAAGATGAAGAATATGTGCCAAAACAGAGCCATTTCCGTTCAGATATCATCATTTCTCCAGTTAAAGCTAGGCATGATGAATCCAAGGATATTGAAGATCATAGGTCCCCCACAGTTGAGTCTTCATCGATTCCTGGTGATAGTCCAATTGCAATCTCTTCAGGAGAATCAAATCCTTCGAGTTCAATTGCATCATCTGAAGATACCGAGATTGCTACAAAGCCCATTGAACAAACTATCCAATCACCAGGATCTGAAATAACTCATATTTCCCATCAGGATGCAGATGATAAAAACGAGGATGATTATATTCTACAGGCCTCTCATTTGCAACCGGACCCTATTTCGGAGCCACCAATCCAGAACCTTACAATCAATGAAAACTCTGAACCCTCACCACCTGCAAATACCGATTCAGTATCTGTGACTGAGAGCAAAAAGAAAGATCTTGAGATCAAGCCACCCTCGGCTTCAACGTATCTCGAACAACCACAATCAAGTCCCGAGACGTATGAACTCTCAGATACGGATACTTTGCATATAACAAAAGAATCAAGTGGCAACTCATCAATCCGTGAGATTTCCGAAGACGAAGCTGGGATACCCCATTCAGAAAGTGTGAAATTTGATGGTCAATTACAAGAGCATGCCTATTTGAGTGATCTGATACACACTCCAGTGGATGAAGGCCAGGAACAGTTCCAACATGAGTCTTCGGAAGAGGAGCACTCTGCTGATGAGCCCGGTAATCGACGTGGTGTCTCTTCTGATCTCAATAGAAACTCTCAATTCTATTCATCCGTGAGTGATTACTTTGATGATTACGCAGAGGACGAAAATCAAGAATCTTTAAACATGACGAGAACTCGCTCATCAGGGTCACTATCCACGGGAAGTTTCTCCCTAAATGGTGAACGTAGATCCTCAAGAATGAGTGATCGTACAGAAAGTCTCACAAACCAAAGTCTTTCCCAATTTTCTGAGGTGCAGTCAAATGCTGAATCCACAAAGGAGGTTGAACCTGGTGAACCACAACTCAACTCCGCTCTTTCGATCAACATGGGTCACTGGAGACCAAATACCGAGAGTTTTAGGGATCAATTCATCAACGGGAGTGCTGTTGTTCCACCATTACCTAAGTTGGACAACTATACAAGAAACTCCAATGGTGAGATCGTGGAAGATATGCATTCCATTCCAGAGAGTGGCAATGAGCAACCTGTATCTACCGGTGATGAAAAGGATACCTCTATGATCTCTTCTTTTGATACATCTACCGAGATTGAACAGACACAATCTAAGGCCTTGTATGATGACGTTTATAAGACAGATTCCGATTCCGCCATTCCTGTCCATATACCACTTGCAACTTTGAACTCAAGGGATGATAGCATTAAGAGTAACCATTTCCAAGTACATTCATCGTCTTCTACTACGAGCCTTTCCATCCCAAGGCAATCCCAAGAATTACCGAAGAGGAAACCAAGCACTTATCATTTCCAGAACATTGTTACTTTGAAAGATTCACAACAAAGGATCAAGAAGTATAAAGAGGCACGTGAAGAGGAGGCCAATATCCAGACTGGTCTTGAAATTTGGATTTCACAGGCATTAGATGGTTCTGAAGTGGTGCATTATAAAGGTAATAAGAACACCCATGTTAAACAAGCTTATGCAGAGGCCTCAAACTTCAGCAAGAGGCATACAAACATGAACATGGGTTCACTATTACAGAAGGGCCGTGTGCTACAAGGTACTTCGTCTCAGACTGCACATAGCTTCGCAAAGGGTGCCAAGGGTATCTTTTCACGTGGCAAGAAGATTATCAAGAATGAGAAATAGGTGAATATGCTATGTGAATTTCATTAATGAGCACATTGTCATTTTTCTTTGATTTATTTATTAGCAAGCTTTGAGAGTCGTAGTTCACCATGTCTTCTAACTTCTTTGTCCATCATATCTCTAATTCTATGACTACCAGCAACGGCGATGGCGAGCACGCTTTCCAATTTATCCAATGGAATCTTGTTCTCCAGGATCAACAGGGCCAATTTCTCACTCTTACCCACAACAGCGATGGTGAGGTAACTCACATCATTCTCTTCCAAGTAGTTTAAATCCAACAACGGCGTATTATCATAGAAACCTGCACTCACAGAGCTGATATAGTCATACATCGCTATACCAGCATCTATCAGGGCCAGTGTAATGGCATTCATAACGGCACTGATAAGGCCCCCATCAAGTGCAAGCACATGACATGTGAGAGATATAGTAGTTCTTGGATATTTCTCTGTGATGATACTCTGTTCAAACGTTCTCTTCAAACTTGTGATGATCTCTTGTATTCTTCTTTCATTTTTGTTTCTCTTCTTTCTATCAATGGACGAAAAAGCAGTCACGTTCAATGATATGGACAGTGTAGCTTGCGTGTTGGATAATTGAGCCCTCGTTGGAGGTTCCATCGGCCCCTCGACGATGCAGACAACTTTTGAATTACCTTGTTCCACGTAACTGGAACCGTCTGCAGAGTTTGGATGGGTATTGATACGACACTCGAAGCGACGGAGCTCGTTCCAACGACGACCATCCATACGGAGTCCCTCTGGTGAGTATATTTCCTGCTTTGACATAGCTTCTTTTCCCTCTTTACAGCAGAAAGATATAACTAATGGTCGAGGCCTGCGTTGTTCCCATCCCATAGTTAAAAATTTGAGACCAAGTGGTTACGAAGCCCCTTGTGAAAAATCGCGAACTCGTGTTGCGCGTTGCTACTGCGGTGTTTCAGTTCCCACTGCCTGTGAAGAGACAACAACAACAAACAAAAGGGAAAGAACAAAAACTCCTCCAGAGCGGCAGGAACAAAAAGGGCGAGAATATGGTGAAGATCGAATGCACGACTGCTATTAGGACAAAAAGGGCACTGGGGATATGGCCACAGGGCGCCATTGAGCCCCTGGAGGATTGTTCTCTGTTGGAGAAGTCTCTTCAGCTAGAGTATTTGCTGGGATCGAACAACGCAAGATTCAATCCTCTGGAAGAGAGATCCCCAGAGGTGGAGGCGTTGCTAGGTGATACCCTGGCACTCTTGGACCAATGCTCGGATCATAGCGTCGAGAAATTGGTGAACGAGGCCAACTGTGCACACATGTTGATCCTCCAAGGCGAGTTTGAACGCGGCTATAAGTTGTTGAACACCACGCATAAGCCAACTGATAGTTATGACCAGGGTGTACTTTATAAGAAGTTTTTCTTGGCTTCCCTTGTGTTCCGCTTTCTGGGAGACGCTGTAAAGGAGAAGAATGCCTTGATCGATGCAGTGAACGCGTTCACCACCGTTCCGGTTGCAAGTCATATTGAGGCAAACAAGTGGTTGAATCTGTGCTACGATCGTTTTTTTGGACTCGACCCAACTGCGACAGTGGAAGGCCTACACCGGGTGTTCAAGAATAAGAACTTTGTGATCTCATATTTTAATCACCTTTCATCAAGAGGCATGAAATTTCAAGCCACAATCGAGGACCTCAAGAACTATATCCTGAAGAGAGCAGAGTCGCTCATCTCATCTACAAAGTTCCCCAAGGCTACAGAATCAAACAATCACGAACTAGAGGAGTTCGTTGACCTGGCGTCGAAATCCTGTGCTCTTTCTTCGTCACAGTTGAAAGACATTACAGAGAGAGCGATTGCCAAAACGTATCAGTCACACATTATCCTTCGCTCTCTGATTAGGGTATTCATTTCTGAGAAGAAGACTACGGAGTTGCAAGCCGCTGTTGAAGTTTACGATTCTTATATCCAAGCCTATTGTGAACAAAATGAACATCAGTATAGAGACATTATATCCATTATCCAGATTAATAAACTGCTATTGGATCAAAGGCTCGACAACAAGTCCCATCTTGAGCCGGAGGATTATGCTTATTACTCCGAAAGAACCCTCAGATTGAAGAACTTGTTGAATGAGTTCTACAACGACCAGGGCATTGAACGAGTTTCAGAGTTTGATATGGCTGAAGTGCTAGTCAAGGGTCATCCGAAGACCCTTGATGAATCTTTAGCGAGTCAAATAAGTGGGGTATGGAGTACAATTGCTAATATGTCTTGGATATTACTCAACCATGAAGAGTTCAATTACACCGAGAGCAAATCTGCTGTTGACGGCATCTTGGAAACTTTCCGACTTTCTATCTGGCTCTCACCCCAGAACGACACTGTCTTCCAATATGCAAAGACCTTAGCAACCTTGAGAAACATCAAAGGGGCATATGGTGTCCTTAAAGTGTTGTTGAAAGAGTTGCCAAAGACGTCCCCTTTGTATTTCCAATCATGGCACTTACTTTCGTTGATCCTTTCTGTTGAAGAAAATAAGGATGAAGCATTCAAAGTAATTGGATTTTTAATGAGTGAGATTTCAGATTTTATTGAGACAAGCACCGCCTCTGCTACACTTAGAGATACCTTTATCCAAGCCAAGATCACCCAGTTGGCCATCATTGAGGCGCTATTTGGTGTCGAGCAATCACTGGATTCACTACCAGAGTTATTTGAACTCTTTCATACACTTTATTTGGAGTTCATTGAGTTGGATGGGAGCAGAACTCCAGTGGCTCCAGAAAAGGGACACAAAAGATCATTATCACTGGCCCGTACCCAAACTATCCAAAAGATAAAGTCTATTCGTCATAAAGAACATAAGTCTGAACCTGAACCAAATCCAAAGAAGGCTCAAATCACCATTCGTGCAAACTTCCCATCTGTGAAGAAAACGCTTCAAGACATTTGGCTCGTTGCAGCACAGATCTATTTCAAGTTGAACTTATTCACCGAGGCAGAAGAGGCCATCATTGAAGCTGAAAACTCTTTCAAACCGACTCCCGACTCTCATCTTGCACTTGCATTACTGATAAGTAAGAAGAGACCAACACTGAGTATGAAGGAGATGGACACTGCGCTGATGCTGGGTAGGCATGACATTGCACCTGTTGTTGGATTTGCCAGTTTGGTACTGAACACCGACGAAAGTGTATTCGTCTCTGAGAAGGACCGTCTTTCGGCTATCACAAGGGCTAAGATCCTCCTTGAAGGTATAAGTGATACGTTCCAAGGTGCACAGACTACAGAAGTTTGGTGGCTGCTATCTAACATCTACGAAATGTTTAAAGATCCCAGGTTGAAGGATGCTCTTTGGAAGAGTGTGGAGTTGGAGGAGACTAGACCGGTACGTAGATTTGAATTTACCTGAGTGTCATCTGTGTCATCTCCTTCTCTGAAGTTGCAGAACGTGTAGGCCGTGACCGTAAATACCCTTCTGCCCTGGACCGGCCCCGCAAAAGAACCTCGGAGGAGTTTGGCGGGCCGTCACCGGCGTGTCACCCATCCAAAAAGATGTCGACACATACAAAAGTTTGAAGATGTTAGTAACCTTTTCTCTCTTTTTATCCTCCATAGATTTAAACCCAAATCATGTCTACTAAAACCATTGTTGTTCTTCCAGGTGACCATGTTGGTACCGAAGTTACCAACGAGGCCATTAAAGTGCTCAAGGCCATTGAAGAAGTCAGACCGGTCACTTTTGACTTCCAACACCATTTGATTGGAGGTGCTGCCATTGATGCGACTGGTGTCCCATTGCCAGATGAAGCTCTCGAGGCTTCGAAGAAGGCTGATGCTGTCCTGCTGGGTGCCGTTGGTGGTCCAAAATGGGGCACTGGTGCCGTCAGACCAGAACAAGGTTTGCTTAAGATCAGAAAGGAGTTGAACTTGTATGCCAATTTGAGACCATGTAACTTTGCCTCAGATGCCCTGTTGGATTTGTCTCCAATCAAGGCAGAGGTCGTTAAGGGTACCGATTTTGTCGTCGTTAGGGAGCTAGTTGGTGGTATCTATTTTGGTGAGAGAACTGAGGATGATGGTTCCGGTGTCGCTTCTGATACTGAGACTTACTCTGTGCCAGAAGTGCAAAGAATTACCAGAATGGCTGCATTCATGGCTTTGCAACACAACCCACCATTGCCAATCTGGTCTTTGGATAAGGCTAACGTTTTGGCCTCTTCGAGATTATGGAGAAGAGTGGTTACCGAGACCATTGAGAAGGAATTCCCACAGTTGACCGTTCAACATCAATTGATCGACTCTGCTGCCATGATTCTCATCAAGAACCCAACCCAACTGAACGGTATCGTTATCACGTCTAACATGTTTGGTGACATCATTTCTGATGAAGCTTCTGTCATTCCAGGTTCTCTTGGTCTGTTGCCATCTGCCTCTTTGGCGTCTCTGCCAGACACCAACAAGGCCTTTGGTCTCTATGAGCCATGTCACGGTTCCGCACCAGATTTGCCAGCTAACAAGGTGAACCCAGTTGCCACCATCTTGTCTGCTGCCATGATGTTGAAGTTGTCCTTAGACTTGTTTGAAGAAGGTGCCGCCATTGAAACCGCAGTTAAAGAAGTCCTTGACGCTGGTATCAGAACTGGTGATTTGAAGGGTTCAAACTCCACCACTGAGGTTGGTGATGCTATTGCCGCTGCTGTCAAGAAGATCTTGGCCTAAGAACCTTTTGAATGAATAAGTAACGATTATATAACTAAGCAAAAAGCAGGTATTTTTCTCTACTGTGTAAACTAAAACAAATCACATGCATGGTAGTATACAGATAGAATCAGTTCTGTTGAGCAATAAAGTCATCGATATCAATCTCCAAGACAGGAGCTGAACCAGAGTTTGAAGTCTTGACTTGTTTCTTAGCTTCTTGCTTTTCAATCTTGTGCAACTTAGCCAATGGACCATATCCTACGATATCGTTGTTCAGAACCAATGGATCAAGGAAATATGTGACTTTCTTGAAGTTCTCACCAAGGGCGACGATTTCGTGGACGATATCTTCGATACAGATGATACCTTCATCGCCCAATTTCTCTTCAACCAAGTTGTTATCGTTCAACTTGATCTGTTTCTTCTCACCATCTTGCTCCACAGTGACAGTAGCTCTCTTCTGGACCAACTGTCTGACACTTTGCAGAGAAGGTTGTCCTATCACTGTGTATGGAGAGATAAGTTTCAAAAGAGGATAGATAGTTTCTGTGAGTTTGACAAAGACACCAGTGTTGATATGGTTCAATCTGAGGAGCAGAAGGATTTTTTGCACTTTGGAAGGGATCTTGACGCCGTATGGACCTTGAGTTCTCACGATGAAGTAGAGAGTTGGTTTACCGGAATAGATCTGTCTAGTCTTTGTGCCATCAGCTGCAACTTTAGAGATATAAGACTTGCTATTGGACTCGCTCACGAACTTGGCCCTCTCAACTTTCGAGACTCTCTTCACACGCTCTTGTTCTCTTCTGGTGGCCAAGGTCTTTGTCACAAGGGATTCAGCACGCACAAATTTGTTCTTTCTCTGGGTCTTCTTTCTTTGTTGTTCCTGCTGTTTCTTGCGGGCCTGTTCCTGCTTCTCGATTCTGAGTCTGTCGGCGTTCTTTCTCTTACGAAGAAGGATCTCTGGGTTCGAGTTCAGTTCCACCATCTTTTGCACTGTTATACTGCTGCTAAAACTTCCACTTGTTTGGAGAAAATATTCCTTCTCATCGCCTGTGCCTAAAATTTTTCTGGGAGAGAGCAGAGTGCGTATACCAAGATCACTGTGTGGGCCTTCCCGGAAATTGACAGGGGCTGCGAAACCACACAAAATGTGGTTCCTACCGGATTAGGTCAGCAGACCTTTTTTAACTGGTTGCCATGGTTACTGCTCTGGGAGAAACAGCTTGCTGCTTCGCCTATCTGCTGATTGGGAGCCATTAATATCTGTTAGGGGCAAGGCTAGTCCATCAGTTCATTATTTGAGCACAGTGTTATAAATATATTTGTTATACATTATGATTTTCACCGAGTTTATGGACGTCACTCCTTTTTCCCACTCTGTGCTCCTGTCAGGGATCAATGTCGCAATTTGGTATCAAAGGGGAAATTCTGATTATCTCCTGGGCAACCACTGGGCCGATAATGAAAACGACAGGGCACGAAGAGAGAAGTTCCAACGGTTGGATGATAATGGTGGGGGGCTCCGGAGGGGTGCGGTAGTGGTGCTTGCAGGTAGAGAGTATCAAATAAAGCGATGTGAGTAGCATAAAAGAATCTGACTTTCAGAAGGGTCAACGAGAAATAGAATTGTTCTGCAGCCCTTTCTGTACTGGATTGAGCCTCGAGAACCCTATCTCTTTCAGGAGTGCTGTAATTATTAGCTTCATGGAACCTTTGGTGCGAAGTAATTGTAGAGGATTTGATCCCCTGAGAGTAATTTCCTAAGAGATCCAGACAATTAAGCCCACCGGCAACTCCTCTTAGACAATATCCCCCTGCAAATTGGCGAAAAGGTGCTGCTGCGTGCGCTACGAAATTGTCAACATGGAAAAAAAATTGACTGGAGTCCTCGACCCATTCAGCTCCTTCCAGACACACTGAGCTAACCCAACTGGCTTCCAGAGGCTATTACTTGGTCTGAGATATTAATACCATTGAGACTCCTGTTTTTAAGAGACTTCTTTTTGATCCCTTCCAGGTTTCTCGAGAAGCCCTACATTTCGATACTTATCCCCATACGGATCAGACAACACCTACTCAGCAGCACCAAATCAGTCTCACCACCAGAAAGAAGATACTACAGGACCCATCTGAGAAGGGATATTTCAAGGCAGACAACCGAGAGGAACTACCTGCCAGCTCCCATTTCCAGCTTCTCTCCCTCTGAACGCTCAGGTCTCACGGGGCTCCGTAACCGGTCCGCAATTGGTGAAGAGTTTTTTCCCTGTGTTTGGTAACAAACTTCAGTACAACAAAGAAACGGAAGATCGCACACAGCGCGGGAGTCTTTCAACGACCTCTTTCCCTTTCTTTCGTTCGTGGTCTCCAATCATTTCCTTTCTAGCGCTTTCAAGTGATCACTGAAAGAGTCAAAGTGCCAGTTCCAACAGGGAGCCTCCATTTCAAGGAAAGTTTTCGTTTGATCTGCCTCGAAGCGCTTGATCAACAACCACAGCGCTTACGAAACATACACACACAGCGGCTACGCAGATCTAAAAGATACAACCCAATGTCAGAGGAGTCCAAAGTGGATCAGGCGCAGAGGCCAACACAGGCTCCAAACAGCCAGCAGCTCGGTTTGAAACAGGCCCCGCAACACAACAACATCACCAGCGGCCCAGGTCCAACTTCTAACACAGGTACACCAATTGTCAATAATTACGCACAGGTACCAGTGATAGTGGCCCATTATCCATCAGCAAATGGATTACAGCACTTTCCCTTTCAACAGCAGGTAATACAGACCCAATTCTACCAACAACATGGCAATCCTCAACATCAATCACTCCAGCTGCAGCGCCAACCTCAAGTGCAACAGAATACCCCACAACTCCCTCATGTTGGCACTCCACAACCACAGGTTCAGGCGCAGTACTCTACCACCACGCTACCGCCACAGATACCAATTGGCGGGGCGCTTCAACACCACCATCAGGACTTGGGCACAGCAGGGGCGCAAGGGTTCCAAACACCAAAGAGATCTTTAACTGGCGACTCAGGCTCTCAGCCAGGCTCTGCTAGAAGATCTACATCTACAACACCCGAATCTGCCAGAAAGAGACAGAGAAAGGCAGATCACGCATTTCCTGGTGAAGATGGCGACCAGGAGTTGAGAAACATGGCGCAGAAAGTATTAGATATTCCATTGGAGCAAGTTGCAGAACAAGTAAAGAACGCAGAGTCACAGCGCGATTCCTCTGTTTCTACTCCATTACCTGATGGCAAAGTTATACATATCAAGAGCGACGTCGTGAAAGAGAGACAAAGACAGATATTCGGTATGACTTGGCTCATGAGATCGTGCGATGCCTCGAGTAAAGCTGTGGTACCAAGAAACAGAATCTATGCACGCTATGTCAGTATATGTGCAGAGAATGGACTCAAGCCGTTATCACCGGCTTCTTTCGGTAAGTTGGTGCGTATTGTGTTCCCAAACTTGACTACTCGTCGTTTAGGTATGAGAGGTCAATCCAAATATCATTATTGTGGGTTGAAGTTGATTGGAGATGATGGTAATTCTGCTATGACATCCAGTGCGAACACTCCGCTTCATAACCATAGTGGGTTGGAATCTTCATTCTTGCCAGGAACTCCATATGGATCCAACAGTCCTGCTTCTTATCAATCACACGTTTCTACTCCACTGCCTTCCAACTCTACTACAAGTACTTCAGTGGCAACAATTGCATCTTTCATGAATGAGCATGTGTCATTAGAGCTGAAATTTGACCCTGAAATTCTGAAGCTGATAAATGAGAAGAGTTCAGAATTGGAAGGACCAATAGGTCTTCCAGATATCAAGCCGTACTTACCTCCAAACACAGACATGGACACTGCTGATACTCTGTATGGATTGTACAAGTCACATTGCACATCCATATTCGAAGCAATGAGATATGTTCAGATCAATAAGTTATATGCATTGTTGACTAATTTCGATGCTTCATTAACTATACCTGTCTTAAAACTCTACTGTGCACCGTCTATGTCCAGCTGGATCATTGCATCAGATACGATCATGTATCAGACCATTGTGAAAATGTTGGCCAAATTAGCACTCCAGGAAATCCCAAATGCAGTTCTGCAGCAGTTGAAACAAGTTGCCCAATGCTATACTGAAAAGCTTCATATCTCTATGAAGAAGATGCCAGAAAAACTTGTTAGATCGAGGTTGATTATCTCTAGGCACTTCGCCCACCTCATATCTCGACTGGTTAGAGTCTCTGAGACTGGTCAATCTGCCAATAATGTGCTTTCACACACTCTTGACAGAAAGCTGATGCATGATGATTGGGTGAAGAATGTTGATGTGGAGCAGATCGCATCCAAAGAACTACCTTGCGATGGAGATAATTTCAAGAGAGCTGTTGAAGTTCTTCGAGTGAAAGTTCCTGAACTATTGACGAAACAAGATTCGGAACATGAATCGTTCATCAATGAATGGGGGTTGTTCATTGCTTCGTTACCTGAAGGTTTTGAAGGTATTCCACCACGTTTGTTCTTGTTATGCACATCAGCATTATTGACTAGTGCTCTCCGTGAGATTTCACTTGCAGGTGGTCCAGGATTCGGGGGATGGTGGGTTGTTAGATGTTGGGTTGATGAATGGATCGGATGGTGTGCAGAGCTGGGTGGATTCCTTGCCACACCTATTGAGGCTAGTCCTCTTTTGACCGGTTCTTCTGATCTACCAGTATCACATGCTTCTGTTCTTGCTGATAATGATAAGTCACATGAGACACAGCCTGTTGATCTCTTGGATGGTCAGTTTGGTGCATTGTTAACTCGTCCAGGCGCCAATGAAATCACGAATAACGAGCGCAACAGCGCTAAGGCTGAATGAAGCGTTCTTCGAAATGTTTTCAATGGACTTGTTCTCTTTGGTTCTGTATATCTCAAGCACTGATGTTATTTATTCTACACATGTGACGTTATATCTGAGGGACTTGCTTATGATCCAAGATGGGATGGACGATGTCTTACAGTCTGTCTACTCCACTCACCTGATCCCTCTTATTCTTTCCCTCTTCACTGAGTGAATCACCGAACCAAACAAAAAGTATCTAGAGAATTTTGATGACTATGATTAGCGTGACGTAGAAGAATTGGACTATAATAAGCCGGCGTTCCGTAGTGCGTTGTGCAGCCGGAAGTGCTGGAAATGGGAGGGCCTAGATCGTTTTTCAAGCGAGTACCGAGGATCACACTACCAGTTTTACCCCAGATTTTAGCGGTCTGGCTGATCAAGGAGGCGTAGAAAATCGGAAATACGTAACTGATTCTGTCTATAGTAATGGAATGAAAACTAAGCAATATGACGCTACCTTCGATCCCCATGATATCAGATTTACACCCGGAAATACCACCGATTAACCCCCTTCCTCCATATTTTCACCACTGACCTGTGTCTGAGAGTGCGTCTACCGTTTTCTGGGGCACCATGAAAAAATCTCGAAATCGAGGAACTTCAACCGGTTCTCTCCACAAAGAAGACCATAGAAGACCATACGGCGGCAAGGGTAACGTCACTGTTGAGAGAACACCCCAGGACACATACCAGTCTGAGGAGATAAGAAACATTGCACAGAGAGGAACTGTCAAGCATGCCAGTGTACACAGTGTCACACGTGAGTATTATTGTACCCATCCCCTTGTTTTGACACAACTAATAAAGCTTCCAAACAGGTGCAGAATATTAGAATATGTGTGATCATGGTTGGTCTCCCAGCGAGAGGGAAGTCTTTCATCTCGCAGAAGAGTGAGTTTCAGTTTTCTGCCTTAAGCAGTCGATACTAACACTCTAATCCAGTCGTGAGATACTTATCATGGCTATCCATCAAGGCTAAGTCCTTCAATGTGGGTACATACCGTCGGCAGACCGAATCACATCCAAGCGCAGAATTCTTTGATGCCAAGAATGAAGACGGTTTGAAGAAGAGAAGTGAATTTGCCCAAGCCGCTGTTAAGGACATGATGACGTGGTTTGATGAAGAGAATGGTGTTGTTGCCATCCTTGACGCCACGAATACGACCAAAGATAGAAGAGACTGGCTCCTGAGACTCTGTAGAGAGAACTCTATCGAGCCAATGTTCTTGGAGAGCTTCTGCAATGACGAGAAAATCATCATGAAGAACATTGTGGATGTGAAAACCACGTCTCCTGATTATGAAGGTCTGGATCCTGATGTCGCAGCTTCTGATTTTATCAATCGTATTGAGAAGTACAAACAAGTCTATGAACCGTTGACGCTTGAAGAGGATGGTGATTTGACCTTTGTCAAATTGATCAACGTCAGTGAACAAGTGATCATAAACAAGATTGAGACTTATCTTGAAAGTAGAATTGTCTACTATGTTATGAACTTGCATATCAGGCCAAGATGTATCTATCTATCAAGACATGGTGAATCCATGTATAACCTGGAGGGCAAGATTGGTGGTGATGCAGACTTAAGTGAAAGAGGTTGGAAATACGCTCAAAAACTTCCAGAACTCGTAAAGCAAGCCGCTGGTGAGGAGGTTGATAATTTGACCGTGTGGACCTCTACTTTGATCAGAACACAGCAGACAGCGCAGTACTTACCGCATCACAAGCTTCAATGGAAGGCACTTGATGAATTGGATGCTGGTGCATGTGACGGCTTGACTTATGAAGAGATCGAGAATCAATTCCCTCAGGACTTCAAAGAGCGTGATGAAAACAAATATGAGTACCGTTACAGGGGTGGTGAATCTTACAGAGACGTTGTTATCCGACTAGAACCTATCATCATGGAGCTCGAGCGCCAAGAAAACATCTTGATCATCACTCATCAAGCTGTATTGAGATGCATCTACGCATATTTCATGAACGTTCCACAAGAAGAATCACCATGGATGTCCATTCCATTGCACACTTTGATCAAGCTAGAGCCAAGAGCGTATAGCACAATTGTTCAGAGAATTAAGGCGGATATCCCAGCTGTGAGTACCTATAAGGAGAAGGGCACAAGTCAGTTGGGTGAGAGAATCGACAGCAAGAGTGCCTCGAAGAATTTGATCACTGGTGCATATTTGGAGAAGTAATCTAGGTAATTTACACATGAATGTTAATGGAACATGTGGTATTGTTGCCCTCTTTGTAGAAATAGGTCCAACCACATTTCGCTCCTTCTCTTCTTTGGGGATTCTGCTTTTCTTACGTATAGCCATCAGAAGGGGAGGTCCAAGTGTAGATCCAAGTAAGAGCGAATGCACCGGTTTATGACGGCCAGTAGCAGTGGATTACTCTATGATTATAGTATAGGTAGGAACAAAATCCCTTTTATACTGCCGCAAGCAGCGGCATCAAACACAGAAATAAGAACAAATGCACATTACAATACGTCAAAAATCCTCTATACACATCATTTTGGCTTACCCTTTGGACCCCAATTCTTTGTTGGGTTCTCCTGGTATCTCACAATCTTCAACTTTCTGAGCTTCTCAACGCTCTTACTCAGTTCGTTGAGTTCAAATGACACTTCTTGATCTATCTTGATTTGCTCATTGGTCATGATCTTGTAGCCAGCAGTGTTCTTGTTCATCTTATTGACGTCATTTTGCTCCTTTTGTACGACATACTCCTTGAAGATGGCCCATATCACTCTCCATGGGGCATTCGTCTTAACAGCGGATGGGATTGCGTGGGTCAAGGAGGCCTCATAACCCAAGTTACCAAAGGCAGCAATAACAGATTTGAGAGGAGGCACTTGGAATTTTAGGATGGAAGACACTTTTTCAGGCTTGAAGTAGAATGGTGCCTCAACTTCATGTTGAGCCAGTGTAAGCATACCCTCAATTCTCTTACGCGTCTTGTACGTATCATCGCTCACCTCGGTGTTCAATTCGAGAACCTTAGAGATAAACTTTTTGTTATGGAGCTTACCAATATACATTGGGCCTGCAACATGGTTGGTGTAACCACAGTAAGTACAGTGAGCACCCACTGGGGCGCCTTGAGCCAATCCATACTTCTTGGAACCGTTTTCTCTTACGGTAACCTTACCCAATGGTTGAGTCTCTGTAGCACCACAGCCGGAGCACATATACACCAACCCTGTCTTGGATGCAACTTCTTTAACTTCAATTGGGCTAGTCTTGACCTTAATGAACAGTCTCACGTAGAAATCGATGGAGAGACAAAGCAAAGGCTCGATAGACTTTCTGTATTTAGCTGCGGTGTTAGCGATCATACCAAGGACCAATCTCAAAGCAGCTTCATGACTGGAGTCATGATTAATCATTGCAGAACCCCCATAAAGGGCAAAACATTTCTCGGGGTAACCACCGCCAGCCAAAACGGCAAGATCAGTACAAGTGATAAGAAGCATACCGTCATCACCAACACTCTGAATAGCCGCATCAATGAAAGGAGAAGCAGTACCATATGGATCCAAATCAATAACATTGAATTGTTTACCCTCAGCTCTTGACTGATGCATGAAAGCATTGGCATCACCTCTGTTAGGCTGGACAATGTTGCCGATCTCGTTGTGTTCGATGTTACGCAAGATAGACTTCACAGCATCTTCAGAGAAGTCATTGGCAATGACTTTCTCAACATTTGGAATCTCCTTGGCGTATCTTATGGCACGAAGGCCAGAAGCACTAAGAGCTTCAAGAATGGAGATATACGGTTTTATCTCTGGCTCATTGGAATCGAGCTTGCGCTTCTTGGAAATAAGCGCATCCCCGTAAAGCTTAGACCAGGCACGGATAGAAAGGGTGGACAAATCACGGTTGAATTGTTGCACTGGGTTGTAGAAGACATCTTCTTTCTTTGGGAAGAGGATGGTGGCCTTGCCTTCAGTTACTGGGGTGAATTCAGAATTAGTGGCAGCCTCAGCAGCAGGAGCAGACATTTTCAAAGAGCGACTGATTCTAGTGATAAGTGTTCTAAGATGGCTCATACACAAGCGTACTAGAACTTGTGCTGAGGCGTCTTTCCGTCTTGGTGGTGATGATATGTTCGAAATTTTTCGAGACAGATCTGCCAAAATTTCTTGGGTGAGCGAAAGCTGCCAAATTTATATCTGTCGATTTCTCTCTCTTCTCTCCAGTGATTTGGTAGGAAGAGCTCACAATGAAGTTGATCTTTGGGACCATTCTGATAAGCCCATTCCTGATCATCGGGCTGATATATTTGGGAAAGTAAGTGGCGCTCTTTAAACGAGAGAGGTACAATATTAACATGCTCCAGTAAACACAGTGAAATCCTTCTCCGGCATTACAACTACTACAACTTGCTCCTGATCAAAGTAGAGAACAGGTTATTTCATGGATACCTTATAAAAGTGCTCAACTATGTCATGCGATGGTCCGTTCCTGCACTCTATGCAACTCTTTTTGTCGGGTTAGCGTACTATTTCTACAAAGAGACTTATCCAAAGGTATTAGATCCCCATCCATTCGTTTATAACTTATTGCTGGGCATTTTGGGTATTCTGTTCGGCCTAGCGGTCTTCACGCCACCATTGATTCACTCACCAAAATTGCGACAACCCTGGAGACACGATAACCTAATATTCTTCCCTTCAGAGTGCCGTACTTGTAACTTCTCAAGACCTGCTCGTTCACGCCATTGTCGATACTGTGGCAACTGCATCGTCTTATATGACCATCATTGTATCTGGCTGAACAACTGTGTTGGTATGGGGAACTATCAGTGGTTCTATTCATTCCTTGTGGCAAATATTGTCGTGATGACATATGCACTCTATATCGTTGGATGCGTTCTCAAGAGAGACTGGAAAGGATTGAATAACATAGCAGAGGCCAAAGCTGAAGCAGCATTATCCTTTTTGTTAGCAAGCTTTGACTGCATAGTCATCTGGTTCACATATATGCAATATTCTCTGCTGAGGGACGGAATGACTACGAATGAGTTGAGTAAATGGAACGTCGTGCATGATCTAGTCCAATCAGGAACACTCTTTGAGCTCAGCGGTATCTATTTCGAGTACTTGGAGCATGAAGACGTGTTTGTAAGTGTGAACCAAATAGATAACAGGGTCCGCAATGTGACGAAGGACATGTTGAGGAAAGTTGGAAGCATTGAACAGTTGACAAACATCTATGATAAGGGAAATTTATGGGACAATGTTAAAGAGAGATTAGATACCAAGCCGCTTCTCTAATAATGGATTAATGGTAATCTTTCGTATAGTTCTTGTTGTAGGTAGTTGTATATTTCTATCTTCATGGCCATCAGTGGAGGAAGTAAAACGTCTTTGTAAGATCGATGAAGCAATATACTTTGATATTGGGGGTGCTCTGTCGGAAATGATGTACTTCGACACGTATGTCTCAGGTACCTCAGGAGGGTTTGAAGAATGTGGTGGAATGGAGGACTTGTGGAATAACCTGAAAACAGGATCGGTGGGCTTTGATTGGGGTGCCAGTAATTCTCTTTGAAACTTCACTTTAGATTCGACTTTCCTTAACTTCACATCGAGTTGGCTCATACCTGACTCCTCCTTCTCATCTTCGTATCTCATAATAAGTTTCCTCTTTTTAGACTTCTTCTCCGGCCTCTTCATTGTGCTTGGAGTGTTATCATCAGCACCAGATTGCATGAAGCCCTCCAAAGTCATCTCCAACCCGTGGCATAAATCACGAACACCACTGACTAGCCTCACTCGGTTCCACCCATGTGCCCTATCTTCATCATCCTGGACGTCATCTAGCGAGTGGTCTCCAAAGCTGTGCCGACTATTCCTAAAGCTCGTAAACCCTCTGCTCTGAAAGTCCTCATCACCAAATGCTACAGCATCATACTTGAGCTGTGTCCTGTTGATACTTTGTGATTTGGCTGTGTGTGTGATTTGATCACCGACTCCGTATAACATTCTGCGATTAAACTTGTTAACTCCTCATGTACGCATGCATCGAGGGCTCGACCATCACGTACCGGAGATCGCTTGTTGTACAGTGCAATAAAGTTCGCGGGTTGGAAGGCTGCAAGCTTATTTAAGCAAAACTAGTATAAATGCGAAATTCTTATGTCAGTGTTGCGCCAAACGTCTCCAAAGTGGCTGCAGCTCTGTTTACATTTCACTCTGAAACTTTACAAGATTTCTTGAAGCTACTCAGAAGCCTTGAACCACCTGGAGGCTAAAAGGCTAAAGCTAATGCTAATGCAATTGCTCGTCCACTGAGACCTGACCATGATATCCCATACATGTTTATGCTGGTGCAATTGTCAGCGTACACGAACCAGGGACGCAGGGGTACGCCGTGTACCGTACAGGATACCCAGGCGAGACATCACGCTGCCCACAACTACAGAAAATCATGGATCTGCATCTTCTGGTGAAGCCTTGTGAACTTAGTCATAAGCAGTAGTGCATAAACAGGGAGCGATCTGTGCTTAGAAGCAGTGGATGAACGCTGTTCCTGAGTTTTCTGTTCTAGAATTTGGCATGACTGCCTCCTGTGAGATCTATATATCGTATACTTTATAAGGGGCTGAGATGGCCCTCCTTCTAAGCGCACCTGTGTGCTGACTGTTCTGGCCTTTAGGTACAACATCGTCTTTGATAATGTCAAATCAGGGACTGCCAAGCCTGAACTTGTCTTGTACCCCTTGCCAGGCGCTGAACATCCTGTGCGATCACAACATACCATGTTCAAACTGCACACAGAGGCAACGAGAGCACCAATGCATTCAACCATTACCGTTAGGTAGTCAAATTGTAACATTAATACCTCCAAATACGGACTATGGAAGGACTTCAGTGCAAAGTGTGCCATCAGGCAAAATCACGAAGAACACAAACTCACTTAATCTCTTACCTCCAACACCAATCATTCCATCACATGTGAACTTCTTTCCCCGGCAAGGGTCGCTTATAGAAGAGCTTAACCGGGAGATAAGCGATAGAGAATTCAACATTCAACATTTGTCTCGATGTATGATCGACTTACAGAACGAGAACTTTGAGATAACGAAACAGGCGGCATATTACTACAGCCATGCACTACGACCTGGTATACTGGATCTTGGGACAGAACTAAGTAATGATAAGTTGTTTTATATGAAGAAATTGATGGTTGAGCTTTTGCCAATGAGAGGTATCACCTCGGTATTGAAGAAACAGTTCTTCCTTAGCACTTCCTACGTGAAGAACATCATCAATACTACCACATTCGAGAAGGAATATGAGAGGATGTGGAGATCAGTTGTTAATCAAAAGGTGATGTCTGTTGATTTGAACTTTATTGGGCTTTTGTTCATCATCTTGTGTATTGGGTTAATAACTGCACCACATGAGTTGATTTTGAGTACTGAAGTCATGAGCAGACATTGGCCCACAAAAGAATCAATTGATCAATGCTGCAATCAGTGGTTTCATGCTTCAGGGCAGATACTGGCTTTCCACAAGACGAAGTCTCTCATCAGACTTCAAATCTTGTCACTTCAAGAACTTTTCTGTTATATACAGAACGATGTGGTTACCACTGATCGGATTATCACTCAAGCTGTATATGAGACTCATGAACTTGAGCTGAGTAATAATAATCAAAATGGGCTTGAACTTGAGAAGCTATTGTATTGGGATGTCTGCACCATGGATACTAAGAGGGCTTTGGAAAGTGGACGATCACCGTTCCTCAGATGTTGCCGTTCCAGGGTCCCCTTCATCTCGGATAATGCTGACGGCACAATCACTTTTGATTCCATGTACCCACAGCATACTGCCCGATTGACAAAGATCATGAACAAAGTTTTTGAACTTGATCCAGATTGCTCACTCTCTGAGAAGCTTTCTGCTGCCATTGAAATCGATTCCAAGTTGAAAGAGCTTTCCAAGAATAAGTTTGATAATATGGATAATAAAGTTGGCAAGTTTCAGAAAAACTTGATCCATATTCAAGTAAGTACCCACCGATATCGTCTCTTTGAATCCTTTTTGAAAAGCGAGGTCCCAATTGCGTTGAGAGTCTGTTGTGATGTTGCAAAAGATATTTTTAGAGAATACAGATTTCTTAAGACGCAATTCATTATGGGCCAAGATCCATTGTTCATTGCTCAGATACCCCAACTTATCCAAGCTGGGATCATTCAATCAACATGTCTTCTGTATCATCCCAGACTACAACCGCAAGATATGGAGCTCATCAAAGGAGATATTGAGGCACTGCATAAGGATATCCCTGCAATGAGGCCATTCAACACATTATTCTGCTTAGAAGAAGGCCTGAGGGCATTGAATGAAATTGGGAAAATGCTAACTAAGACAGGTAAGTCACCAGAAACCTCCAAAATGAACTTGGGTGCCCTTATCAATACAGGGCCCGGAGAGCCTTATCAGGAGCTCGTCCACGAAAGTCTCAAGATGATAAAAGGTGTTCCTGATAACACAATCGCCAGAGATAAGTCCACTATGGAATGGGCTCGGTTCTTCTATGGATACCTCACATTGTATGCGTAGATCAAAGGGCCCGGATGCGGCCCTTCTAACCGCTTAAGCCCAGCACAGTTGCCAAGCTGAGACCGAGTTTTTTTGTTGAGCAAGGAACTGCTGGTGTCCACTCAAGGACATAGCGTGTCATCTGTGAAAAGATACTTCTTCTTAATGTACGTACTTCCTCTTGTAGTTTGTGACAATTGAGGCCTTCTTCAGAGACAAACGCAAAGATAGGACCCTTAATTTTCTTCGCTAACCTCATTAGAACTTAGAACAGTCTCCGGCCGTGCGACCGCTGCCATCTCTCTGCATAGGCAGGTTAGGCCGCCAGACAAAAAAAAAATAGGTAGGATCATCAAACGTGGCTCATCACCACAACACTGCACCAAGAGTCACACTAAGGGAACCACACAGAGCGGTAGTCTTCCACTTGTGTTTTTTCAACTCCCACGGCTCCACTGCAAAAATCCCAGACCAGTGATACCAGTGATACCCCCCTTGATTCCGCTCCTGTTGTTATATCTTCCATAGTTCATTTTATCTCCAACCATATCAATCGAAACTGATAACAACAACACAACACAAAGATGGCCGTGTGGGAACATCTTAACGTGGATCAGGCACATATAGCCTACGCCGTCCTTGGTACGTTCTCCGCCATCTTTTCGTTGGTGTCCCTTTTCGTGAAGGAGAAGCTTTATATCGGTGAAGCAACGGTTGCAGCCATTGCAGGTCTTATTGTTGGACCGTACTGTCTTAATTGGTTCACTCCTACGACATGGGGGAACACAGACAGTATCACTCTCGAGATCAGTCGTGTCGTGCTTTGTCTACAGATCTTTGCCGTCGCTGTTGAATTGCCAAAGAAATACATGCTTAAACACTGGCTCTCAGTATTTATGCTCTTGGTCCCTGTGATGACCTATGGTTGGTTAGTCATTGGGGCTTTCATATATCTTTTGATCCCAGGCTTGAACTTCTCAAGTTCTCTTGTTGTGAGTGCTTGTATCACTGCTACAGATCCGGTCCTGGCCGCTGCTGTCGTTGGTAAAGGTAAGTTTGCAAAGAGGGTCCCAGGTCACTTGAGAAACTTGTTGTCCGCTGAATCAGGCTGTAACGATGGTATGGCTTTCCCATTTATCTTCCTGGGGATTAATTTGGTTCTTCATCATGGTAACGCTGGTGAGATTGTTAAAGACTGGATTTGTGTCACAATTTTGTACGAGTGTTTCGTTGGTTGTATCCTTGGGGCAGTCATCGGATACGTCTCAAGACACACAATCAAGTTCTGTGAGAGAAAGAAACTCATCGACAGAGAATCTTTTCTTGCATTCTACATCTTCATCGCTGTGATGTGTGCTGGTTTCGGTTCCATCCTTGGTGTGGACGACTTGCTCGTCTCCTTTGCCGCCGGTGCAGCGTTCGCATGGGATGGTTGGTTTGCCAAAAAGACAGAAGAATCGCATGTCTCCACTGTTATCGACTTGGTTTTGAACTTGGCGTACTTTGTCTATTTTGGTGCTATAGTACCATGGCCACAGTTCAATGACTCTGCAATCGGAACAGATGTTTGGAGATTAATCATCTTAGCAATCATTGTCTTAACTTTGAGAAGAATTCCAGCTGTGATGGCTTTTAAGATTTTCATTCCTGATATCAAGACTTGGAGAGAAGCTCTGTTCTGTGGTCACTTTGGCCCCATTGGTGTCGGTGCAGTTTATGCAGCCATTGTTGCAAGAGCTGCCCTTGAGGGAGAGTCAACCCCATCAGCGACGCTACCGGCTGAAGGTTCTCCAAATTATCAATTGATAGTATGCATCTGGCCAATTGTCACTTTCTTGATCATCTCTTCTATTGTCGTCCATGGTTCTTCTGTTGCCGTGATCACTTTGGGTAGACACTTGAACACCATGAACATCTCAATGTCCTTCACGACAACCAACGGTAATAACGCGAGCTGGATGTCTCGTCTTCCAGAATTGAAGGCCAACGGTCGTTCCTTCTCTTTGCATAGAATCGACACCATGGCCCCAACCCTAGCGAGTGGTAATGATCAATTGTCACAAGCCCCGACTATTGAGACTTCAGGTGTTCCTGTAAGGCCAGCTGGAGGTATGCGTAAGAAAATTGCTAAGACCAATAAGAAGAGGAAACATCCATTAAAGAGAGTTTTATCCGATGATGCATCTGAGGAAATTGACAGAGAGAAGTTGCAACGTGAGAAGGAAGCAAAGGCTACTGTTTTCGCCTTGGGATCAGCCCAGAAAGCAACAGATTTCGCACCTGATAATTATGAAGAATATGCATCCCCAAGAGTTGGAATTACACCTTCGACAACATTCACCGAGCCAGTTCCATTCCCAGGGCCAGTGCCTCTTCCAACATTGGAAGGCAGTGACAATGAGGAGTCAAACGAAAAGGATGAAAGTACCCAAACTAAGACTTATAATCAAGAAAGAAGACCGACAAATGCTTACAAAGAAGGCCGTACTCTTATTGTTGAAGATCAACACGGTGAAGTTATGGATACAGCACAAATCGTTGACTATGATGAGCAAACAGATTCTCTCAAATTGAAGAAAGTTGTCTCATCGTCATCTTCAATGGGCTCAATTTTGTCTCCTATTAGATCTCTAGAGAAGTCACTGGATAGAGTTCCTTCGGAGAAGCGTAAGCTCGTTGCATACAAGACAGGTGACCATTTGATCATTGAGAACGCTGACGGTGAAATCCTTAGACGTTATAAAGTGAACCACCACAAGAAGGATGGTAGTAGGAAAAGAACAGGCTCTATTCTCTCAGGTGTTGCTGGTAAAGCCTTATCAGTTGTTGGATTGAAGACCACGCTGACTGGTGAGAGTAAAGAGAGTGGTAAGTCCCCTGTATCCCCTGTGACACCACACACCATCATTGAAGAGTCTGATGAAGAAGATGATGAGGGTGATGAACGTGATGAATCATCTGTTGAAGAACTAGAGGATCCAGAGGAAACTGCATTTGAGAGACAAAGACGTCTTGCGGCCTTGGGACAGATATTGAACACTGATGAATCTGAGGATGAAGAAGATGAGCCTGTTGTACATAACATCTCTACGATTAGCAGAGTTACAAGCACGATTGCCAATGGCCTGAGAGTTAATAATAAGTCAGAGGCACCAGCTTCCTCAAGTATCAAATTTCAAGATCCTCCAACCCACTGAGAACCCTTTTAGACCTTCCTATTTTGCATTCCGTTGATAGCGTGTATTGTGTTTATATCAATTTGCTTTTAATGTTATTGATTGTCTTGTAGAAGCAAGTTACAGTACTGTGATAATATATTAAATTCCATTTTTAACGATTTAGGATGCTCAGTAAAAACGTTTTGACGTCTGAAATTTCGCTATGTTTAATAACATAATTGGTTGGCAACTTGAAACTTACGTATTTATACTAAAGTATTAAAGGAATAGTATAACAGAACCAAGAAACATAGGAAAACATAAATGTCGAGTTGTACAGTATGAATTATCCTATATAAGAATAATGATTATTTTATAATCGATATAGCTAAGTTCCGCCTGCCCGTGCCTTGCTCATGTGTGGGAAAATCCATTTTTTCTGGGACGAGTTGTGTGTCTCAGAGCCAAAAAATTAATGGAAGAGACGAGGTTCGAACTCGCGCAACTTTACGTTACCAGCACCTGAAGCGGGCGCCTTAACCACTCGGCCACTCTCCCAGAGGTTCTGTCTTGGAAAGCGTTTCTACAGACCCTACCATGCAAAGAGCAATCACGTGACAGGACACAAACCTTACCCCAAACCACCTCCACACTCTGATTTGGAAGGCAAAGATGTTTCTATCTATCAGAATATATATCATAATGCATTCAATTCTTCATAGCTTCATCTCGTCCTCAAATGAACCGATATTAATGCGGCTGGACCGTCTATTTTTTTCCTATTGGGGCGCGTTTGAATTTAAAGTTTGCACTACTTTTGGAACAGGTAGCATACCGCTTGGATGAGAAAACAGGCGAGGGATGAGTTTTAATCGGGACATATCCTCTATCGATTTTCCACCCTCAGTATTAAGTACATGTCATACCGAGCACCCTTTTAAGTTCTTGGACTGTTGTTCTTAAGCATATTCTTTCTAGAACACGAGATTATGATTTATCTGTCCCGTTACGTCAGATCGGATTTGCCTCATCCAACATAGATGGGTTGCGTGCCTTTCTGGCCGACACCAAAAACTTGTCAGGGGCATGTTTCTATATTTAACTCAACCGCGTACAGTACAAAAACGGGCCGATTTCCACTGCCTTCACTTCTTTCGTTTCCACTTCTGGATCAGCATAAACAATCTAAAGATGTCCAGTATCTCTACTCTTTCTCTCGTTCCAACACAAGCCGTCGTCTACGCTGCTTCTAACGCCAGTAACTCTACTTCCTCTTCTACTTCCTCTTCTAAGGGTGGTGCTGAACAACTCCAAATGGGCTGGAAGGCTGGTACTTTCATGGGTATGTTGATGTTGTCTCCAATCGTTTTGGGTCTCGGTTTGTAAAGTGCTCCACATTACATGAATGGACCATGGAAGCTACGGGATCTGCTAGATGTAAACTTGTTGCTGCTTCTATGACTACAGTCCAACGTCGCTGTATGAATGAATACGCATCATTATTCGAGTTTGTTATGTAGTAGGTCACTGATGAACAAGTTCAACTCTCTGAGGAGTCCCTCCTCTAGACTTCAGACCTCCTATTGGGAACAGATGTACTATGTCTTGATTATCAACTACTTAATTGTATCTCTTTTCTAGTCTATCTGTTCAACAGTCAACTGCATTTTGCGAATCGATACCAAGAAATGTGACGGGTCTCAAAATGTAAGAATGAATCCGTGACAAGAGCGAGCGCAAACAAATTTCGAGATCGGGGGCATTTAACAGCTCAAACCTTAACAGCAAAGCTGCTGGTGGCGAGATGAGTCCAAGCTTTCTCCTTATGAAACTCATTATTCTTTCAAAGATTGCTTTAATACTTTGCTTTCCTTGATTTCTCGTATCTCCTTTTCCCTCTTTTCAGTCGTACGCTTTCAGAAGACCCTCTCTCCATTTTTCGTTACTTTTCGACGAATAATAGCCCTTGTTCTTGTTAGCAGAATCTCTGAAACTTTCTTTTTTAAAATTACTTGGCCAGGACAGAGTTCATAAAAATCAGCAGCCAATAATTAGGGGAATTTTCCTTGAAGAAGTTATTAAGCCCCATTTGGATCTCATTAACCTCTTAAGATGGCACTTCTTTCAGATCTGGCCTTCTTTTCAGTTTTTCAACTTTGCAAGGGCTGTTATCGCATACTGGTAAATCCTCCTGATAAAGTTCTTGAATTCGTGGAGTTTGATATTTCTTCATAGGCTTTTTACCCTTTTGAGCTCTTTTCAACTTTGCCAAGTGCTTTGGAGGTTACTTGAGCCTTCCAGGAAGAGGTAAAGTTGAAACTTCCTCAGTAACCAGACTTTCTCAAAGATCTAATGCTAATGTGGAAAAGTTTTGAGCACGTAGCGTCAAGATTACTTTTAGTCCGATCTGATGTTGCTGAAGGGGAAATAGAGGCTAGAACAGTTCCTGTTGTGTCTCTTTTCTCCGTTGTATACTCTACATTAAGATCGCTAGTTGTCTTCAACGGAATTCCGAAACCTTAAGGTCTCAACGTAGGAGGATCTTTTACCAAGAGGACTCAAAACCTAGTTAGAAGAGAAAACGTGTTCCACAGATAAGACCTCAAACACAAGCTTCTATTCATCCACAAGGGTGCTGTAATAGGAAAATGAGACTCAATGCTACACACCTTCTAATTCTCATTCTCCCAACTCTTCTCTTCCATTCGAGAGGCTCCAAGGCAGGATAAAAAAGCTCATACCCTCTAAAAGTCTCACGAATTTCACCTTATTTGAAGAGATCTTCCATGTAAGTTCTGGTGTACAGACAGGAAGCCATATTGTTCTCGAGATTTTCTATAGGAATAGTCTCCTCTGAGTTTGCAAGACTAGTTCTATTGTTGACCTGAGGATCACAACGGATTGCTCTTCCAGTGGCGTCAAGATTCTCTGGTCCTTTTGGAAAAAGAAAAAGCTAAGGTCTGCGTGATTCGTATCGACAATATGACCGCCTGGTTATTTTTGAATTTATCTTCCATCTTAGCCTTTGAAGGCTTGTGGGCTGGAAGGCACTACAATCTTTGTACTCCTTTATCTTGGCCATTTATTCCTGCCGCTATACAAAGCAAGCTGTTGATACATTTGAAGCGGAACCGTATGAGAGGGATCCTTTACCTCAATGACCTAGGATGTTTTGTATTTTGTATTTTGGGTAAATGTTTCCGATATGGCTCCTGGTGTAAGAATCAGCCTTCAGGCTGGGAAAGTGGAAGAAAGATTTACATCAAATGTTCTGTTGTGCTTCTAATTATCAGAAAACCTATCTGATTTCCTTTGTTGGCAGATCAGGCGGTAAAGCGATCACTAGCGTATGGCTAACTGTTTTCGGTACTTCATAGTATATCGGAGCATTGGCTAGTAGTTAGTCCAAAGTTCAAATTGCAGATCTTAAGCCTATCAATGACAAGAATCAAATAGTCTTATTGACGGATTTCACCACGTATCGGCCCAACATTACCATTTAGAAGGCTAATAAAGGTCCAATGTGTCTGTGCACTACCTCAATTCCGACCGCTATCACGTGGTCTCCCGGAAAATGTTCTCTTATATCCAAAAAAATCGTGTGAAGGAGAAAGGTTGCAAACAAACAAGTTGAGAGTTCAGAAAGTTCTCCCTGTAAACAACGATGCTTTCTCTCAGTATCAGAAGCTCTGTCCAAAGACAGATCCTCTCTCGTCCATTCTCTGCATCGACCCGTCTCTTGCAGAAGTCCGCGGAAGGCACCCAACCAGGTATGAACTGGGGAGATTTCTTCACGCTTCGTCGCCAACAGCGTCGTATCAACATCGCTTCCTCTGTGGTCACTGCCCTTGTCGGATCTACTGCCTCCTGGTCCTACCTCGCTAACGTTGAAATCGATCCAACCCAACTGATCTTTGGCTTTGACCCATTCATGATCTTCTTTGCCGGGTTTATGGGTGCCACTGGTGTTGGTTATATGTTTGGTCCACTCCTTGGTAACTTGGTGTTCCGTGTCTCAAACTCTTCAAAGATCCATCAGTACAAGGCTAAGAACAAGGAGTTCTTGGAGAAGGTTTCTAGAAACAGAGTTGACCCAAGTTCTCAGAGTTTCAGTAATCCTGTGCCTGACTACTACGGGGAGAAGATTGATGGTTTGAAGTCATACAGACAGTGGTTGAGAGACTGCCACGCTTACAGAAGAAAGGCAAAGGAGTTTTTGTGATCCCTAACGACCCCCTTATGTACATAGTTGGAATGACATGATATTCAGAAATATGTAAGCTTTCTAGTATAAAAAAGTGAATCACCAAGTAATCAGCTGAAATCTATCGTCAATATCCTTTTGTAGAGTGATGTACTCCAGTGTTCTCTCAAAGTGCTTCTTGGGATTCTCACTAACATTACCTTCTTGACTGAGAGTTTCAATATTGGTTTTAATCAACTCAATCAAGCCATTGATGTACTTGATACTGATGCTTTCATTGCCATGGATAAAGTAATATAGGCATCTGTTCAAGATCTCGACAAAGAGCTCAATAGAAACAGCGCTATCCATGCACATATCTGCAACACGCAATGATCTCTGTAGACATTCCAGCACACGCTTACCATCTCTATAAAACTGTGTGACACCTTCTTCTTCACCGAGAGCAGGAATCTCAACACCCCACCAGAGATGTGAGGCCAAATACACTGCACGACACTGATCTGGCTTCTTCAAGAGTTTGGACCCATGAAGAGCTGTCTTTGTGATCAACGTGTCATAGTTATCACGAGAAAAGTTTCTGCATTGTTGGAGGGTACCGACAATAGACAGGATAGATTGGTACTGTGAACGAGAGTCTGAGATGGATTCTTCATAGATTGTGAAGCACTGCGCGAAGAACTCATAGGCAAACTCTTCTGCTCTGACTTGATCTGCGATGGTAGCAGCAGATAAGTACAACTTAAAACTTAGATCGTTTAGACCAACTCTGTAGAGATCGTTAATGACTCTCGAGGAGAACTTAAACAAAGAATTTGTGAGGTCTTCTGTCTTGTTACGTCTGATCAACTTCAAAGTGTTGAAGAAAATAGCAGAGTAAGTGTGCTTGACATTTCCTTCGGACAATAAGCTCTTGATGCTTGTCAGCAATTTAGCATGGATACCAGTATCCTTGTTCCACACGAGATGGACCAACTTGGCCAATTTTTCTTGTTCATCGATGAATTCGATAGATTCTTCTCCGTTTGCATCATGCGCCTTATCCTTACTTACGATGATAACTTTTAACAATTTGAGTACGCCTGTTGCATGGGCCACAGTCTCGATCCGAACTCGTTCGCCAAGAAGTCTCTCAAGGATCTCCAGACTGACAGTTCTCTGCACTTTGAGAGGCTGCGAGTTCAGCAGATCAACATAGCTTGCAAGTTTCAAGATGTCTAAGAGTTTCTCATAGCTGTTGACTGGCGTTAATAGAAGGAGCTCAAAGTCTTCTTCAGAACTCTCAGTTGAAGCTCCTACTTCTTTAGCCCTATCAAGGGCAAACTTGAGCAGTTGATCAATGTTATCGTATGTGTTTGGGTAATAGGTTAGAGTCAATCTTGAGACGGAATCCAGAAGCGAACTTATTTCTTCGATGGATAACTCCCTTGATTTATCCAGCTCGTCGATGTAGAACCAGAATTTTTCAAACAAGTTGAAGTCCAACTCTGGGCCTTGCTTTTTCCCATCATTATCTTCTATGGTTAGATCGTTTAGATCCTCTCTTTTTGCGAACTCTGTCAGTCTATCAACCAAGGTAATCAGCACTTTCTTTAAGCTGACATTTGGGTTCAAGTCCTTCAAACAGCCCAGGTACACATCGAGAGTATATAGATGGAACTCATCAGGAAAAACTTGGATCACAACGTCAAGAAGATACTCTTGTGCAATGACATCCTTACATTGTACGATCTGTTCCAAGATTACAGGTAGGATCTGGGTCTTATAATAGTCCTTATCGTTTTCCAACTGAGAGAGCCTGACCAAGTTCGATCCGACGAGGATCTTCAGTTCTTCTCTTTCTTTTGTTCTCTTGACTCTATCCTTGGAGGGGCCTTGGTGTTGAAGCCTGACCCATAGCTTGTTCATCTCGATAAAGTTTTGGATGACAAACTGTATTGAGTCCTGTGTCTCTGGCAATAAGTTCTTGGTTCTCTGCTGCAGGTAGTATCTCAAGAACAGGCCTCTGATAGGATACTGGACACCGCGGCACATTTCAATCATATCCTTCATGATCTCTTGGATAGGTGCGTCGGGAGTACTCATGTACACAGTACCGATTGTGATCATGAGGTACAATCTTGGAACAATATTACCGGCATACTGGACGAGTTCGTACAAGTCTGCAAGATGGTGATGTGGATGGGTATCTCTCAAGAAATTGGCCAATAGGTTCAAAGAGTCAAACACCAAGATATAGAGCTCATAGTACTGTTTTGGTGTCAATTGCGAAGTTCTCAGCTCAGTCAAGAAATTTGAAGCATGTTTCAGGGCATCCATGAGCTTTCCTCGGGTCTCCAGACAGTTCTTCATCAGCTGGGTCTCCGATCTGATAGTCTGGATAGCATCTTGTAGTAGTTGTGCCTGTTCCTCAGGGGTGATAGTCTCGGCCATTGTGCCTTACAGTAAAGACGGGGATTTCTCGAAGCAGGATAAATTTCAGACTTCGATATCAACAGCTGGTGGTTGCCAAAAATATCTTAAACAAAGCCAGCGCGCGCAATGAACTAGGCAGTTGTGCTGCTGACGGTTGTGGCCTTCGAAGATGCGAAGCTGGTTGTTCCTTTCCGGTGGGATTTATCGGTCGCGGGTTGACGTGGGCGAACCGGGAGGCACAGAGCCCGCGAACTCGTTTTGTGCCTTGACGGCGGTTTGGGACACATGGATGGTGGCCTCCGCATTTTCCTCACAGTGGAATGATGAACAAGGTGTGTTGTTGCCTTAGGAGCTAAAGGGTGCTGTTAACGAAGAGACGCCAGAGATTGAGCCATGAGCAGCACATCCACTCCAACCAACAGCTCGATCGCGTCCCCGGGTAGTCCGGTCGATACCAGGGCCACTGCAGTTGCACCTATCTCCATCTCCACAGACAAGACCAAGGAATCACTTGAAGATGACCAGGTTAGACAATCGTTTGCATCCTTCCAGTTCAACCCGAATAGCTCAAGCAGTGTGAATACCAATGAGAAGATCCTAGAACAGCTTCCAGCATCAGGGTCAAGCACAGGGTTAACGACGCCTGCCTTCGCAAATTGCAGAAGGCTCAGCATTGGAACCAAAGCTGTGATCCCAACTCTGCTCAATGCCCAGCTGAACAACTTCAACTTGTTCGACTTTGACCATGAACCCAAACAGTCCAAGCCGGGCTTTGAGAATGGGGCTCTTGACCCGAACAAGATATGCCTTGAGAATAAGCTATCGACACTATCAACGGCATTGATGACAAAGAGACAACTAGGAAAGATCATCTCAGGCATTAGGGATTTAGAGCAGACGCTGAATAGAGTTAACATACGGTCCAATGTGACCCATGTTATGGTTGTGACTAAGCTACACGACCCAGAACCGATCCAATGGGCTCATAAAGTATCTCGTTTCCTATTGGAGTATAACTCTGAGTTGAAGATCTACATCCAGGACAAGTTACAGGAGAACCCGTCTTTTCAATATGATACCCTGTTAGATTCTCATGAGACAGCTAAGTCCAGAATACGACTATGGCAAGCTGATAGATGTTCTTACAGACCTGAGTTGTTCGATTTGATCATGACATTTGGAGGTGATGGTACTGTGCTATATGCCTCCTGGCTATTTCAGTCTGTGATCCCACCAGTGTTACCCTTTGCCCTCGGGAGTCTTGGGTTCTTGACGGATTTCAACGTGTGTGAGCATAAGGAGATACTCTCCAGTATCATCGAGAATGGATACCAGTGCTCCATCCGTATGAGATTCGAGTGCACGATCATGAAATCGAGGCACAGCGACGACCCCAATGCGGATTTGAAAGAAGAAGTGCGTAAATTAGGCTTCGACACAGATACCCATGATATCTTTGAGACGTTCACTGTGTTCAATGAAGTTGTCGTCGATAGAGGTCCAAATGCCATGATGACCACTTTGGAGATGTTTGGTGATCGCGACCCATTGACCACAGCGGAGGCAGATGGATTAATTATTTCCACTCCTAGTGGATCTACAGCTTACTCACTAAGCGCTGGAGGATCCCTTGTCCATCCTGAGATCCCTGGTATCTTGATCTCGCCAATCTGTCCCCATACTCTGTCGTTTAGACCGCTTGTCATCCCGGAATCTATCATCTTGAGACTTGGTGTCCCATATGATGCTAGAGTTACCGCGTGGTGCTCATTCGATGGAAAGAATAGGGTTGAATTGGACAGAGGTGATTTCATCACTATTACCGCAAGTCGTTTCCCACTTCCATGTATTAGGAAGCCTGGCTCGAGAAACATCTGGTTTGAGAGATTGAGTTCTACGCTTCATTGGAATGAACGAAAACCACAGAAGCCCCTTGGCGATCCCTTACAGTTCCCATAAGACACAGCACTTCGAGCTGATCATCATGGTTTGTTTTTGTGTCACTTTCTGGAAAGCCACAAAGTCATCTCAACAGATGAAAAATAGATGACCTGATCATCTCAAAAGATCACGCTTTGAATTTCATTGGAGGAGCATTGTACAATATGTCTGCAATCAACAGCATCATTGGTGTTTATCAAGGTTCAGGTACGTTGCCTTCTGCGCCGAACACCTCCATGAACAGCGTCACCAGTGCACCAGATCCATGCAGAGAACCACTGGGCACAGAAGGATACCAGTTTGGCCCTATTGAGAACCTTCCGACTGCTTCTTCTTTTGCGTTGACTGGTACACGGAACGACAATGTGAGCAGTGCTACTGGCGGGCCATCACCTATGAAGAGTGGTGCTACACATAGTTCCTTTTTCCGTTCCCCTTTGAAGTGGTTTATGAAGAGATCAAAGTCTGGTGATTATTTCTATGAGGATGCAGCTATCACTGCTGAATTGGATGAATTGCCTCCTATTGATATCATTACTGAGAGTGCCGTTGAGAAGGATGAAGATGGGATAGAAGCACAGTTTGAAACACCATTGGATGATGCCTTGTTAGTAGATGGTGAAGTTGATCCAATCTATGAAACATATGTGCAGTATGTCTATTACTCACAGTATTATGATGAAGTTGATTCCTGTCCTGCTGTTGCTAAAATTGAAGTTGACCCTCTTCCAAAGGCGACCCCGATCATTGGAGAAGCTGAGAATGAAACACCTGAGGTCTTCAACAAAGCATTTCATCTTGGCGACGAGTCATCAGATCATTCGAGTCAATGTAAGCAGTCTACGCTAACCAGATTGGCTTCAAAGACAAAGGGGTTCTTGAGACAGTACGCCGCACATCACGATAACGCTATTGCTAGGGATAACTTTGAGAAGGATAAGCACCATAATCCAATGCCGCGAAAGCTCTCTGCTCTCTCCTTCAGAACACCTTTATCCAGAAAGCATTCATGGAAATGGAGCTCAATCCGATCACATAAGGTTTTCGATGGTGCCACAGACGAGGCCACAAGAGCTCTTGCTTCCCTATTTGACGAGCCGGAGTACCATAGAAGATTGAGCTTAGGGTATGTGTCAAAGAGACGCGAGTATCAACCGGAGTTGCATGACGAGAACCACAATCCGATTCCGATCTCGTGCCAAGAGGCGGAGACGGGGTCCACTAAGGATGAACAGAACATGTGGTCGACAGGATCGTATCTCTGGGAATTGAAGCAGAAGACGATTCAAAGAGCACAGAGTTTCCGGTTACGGGCCAAGAGGGCAGCTCTGTCATTTAATGAGACTGCTGCGGTTGCGTAGTAAGTCAGATTAAAGTCTAACTGAAGTCTTATCTAGCGTTATAACTTATAGTCGAAATGGATAAACGCTAGTAGTTTTAATTGATGGTTTTAACTTTTATAAAGTTTTTAAGCAGTGTTAACTAGTGTTTAACTAGCGTTTAATGGTTTGAGCAACTTTACTTTATGCTGATTGTACAGTAAAAAGTAGGTAGCATTGGAGGCCAAGACCCGTCCAGATACGGTAATTGCCATCCCCGGAAATATTTCCTTTTTTTTTCTCGGCTTTAGCACTTTTATGGGCCGGCTCTCGCAAAGCTCAGGGAGAGCGAGAGAGAACAAAGAAGAGAGAGTGGCGAAACTTTGAAGGGGAAAAACCGCCAAAACAAAAAAAAGAGGCCGCCACCAACAGAGAAAAAGACCGACCGACCCCTTTAGACTAAAGACGAAGAGAACGAGAAAGAGATCCACAGTGAAGAACAAGAACACAAAAGAGAGAAGAGCCCCAGATGAGAGATTCGAACTACAAGTCCGTTCCTCTCAACAAGGCTGCAGTTTCGATCACCACGAACCTCTACGATAGGAGGGCACTCGATGCGACGTGCGATCGGCCGCTTGTAAACTCATTGAACCATTTGACATTTCTAACGAGCTCCTCCGCCAAAGTGCGTGAGACACTCGCCACGGATGGTGGGCTGGAGAGATTGGTGAGCATTCTTCACGAGTGTAAGAAGGATGTGTCCTCCGTGGCCGAACGTAAGGCCAGGGGTATGAGAAAAACCATTGCGGAGGAGAAACAAGACGCACTCATCGCGTGGAAATGGACGTTAGCTTTCCAGTGCCTCGTACTGATCGGGACCAGAGGAACTGAGAAGATCAGAGAGCGTGTTGTCCAGGCCGGTGTCATTCCTATCATCGCCACCGTGTTGGACAACTACTTATTGGTAAGCAGGGACTTTGATGGGCAGACAGATACAACACTGAATGAGAAGTTTATCAACATGGTGAAGCATCAGGTGAAGATTTCCACAGCAAGACAGAAGACGTTGAACGCTTCGCTATCGTCTAATGACGATGCTGAGACGTTGTTGTCGAACTATCTTAGTATGAACTCGGAGTTGTCCCACTATTTGACCGAGACACAATATGACACAGAAATTGCCCCAGATATGATGCCAAACATGGAGATCGATGGACTTCAAATTTTACAAAACATCACCGAGATGAGCATACATCAGAATCTGCATGACATCAACCATACTATAACTTCTCCAAGATTTTTCCTACGAGGGATTTTGATACCAAAAGATGACGACGTCGTGTGGTCATTACAACTATTGGCTTTCATCTCCAAGTATTCAAGCTTGAAGTGTCACTTGCAATCCACTCACATTGTTGAATCTCTTTCCCTGAGATCGCTCCTGAGAGATTGCATCAGTCCAGCGTCCATCCCCCCGCCTTTGGATACGGACGACGACCCTGAGATTGAACTCATCTCTAACCTGTCATCCGACGAGAGTGAACAACAGTCGCATGCAGTATCTCATTCATCACAGCTAAACCAACAAAATGCACAAGCTCTGCCACCTCTCACGCAATCATCCGCTCCGCCGAGCTCCCAGAGGGTTATCGAACCCCAAACACAACCACAATCAGGTGTCATATCAGCATCACAATCGCAGATCCTTATCCAGATGAACAATAATTCCCAGGAGGACGTTATGAACGATAACGGTCAAGGTCACACTAATGGCATCGTTGTCAAATCTACACAGTATCACAATGAACTGTTGGACGATTACCAACAGCCAAAGGCTCTTGAGAACAACACGCTGTTGACCGGCAATGACAAGACGAAAAACTGTATCACGAAATCACTTTTGAATTCCATCCTGAAGTTTGAGAAATGTTGCCTACGTTGCTCACAGAAGGATGATGTTTCAAAGTTGCATATTCAGGACTATACATCGAATGAAGAGAAGACTTTCAATTTCATCGAACTCTCTTGCAAGCTGAACAACTTTTATTCGAAGAAATGCATCTCTTCGAAGATTTCTCAGATCAAGAAGTGTATCAAGGAGAAGGAAGAATATCTGACAAAGTGGAATTACCAAACTTATTTCTTGAACAACACCACAGAATCTGACATTGACCATACAAATGAAGTTTCAGAATATATCAACATCTTTCCACTGGTTGAGAAATTCACCATCAAATCCATCAACACCACTGATATGTGTTACTGGTCTGGTGTGATTATGCGTAACTCATGCCGTAAGAATGATACTGGTGTGAGACAATGTGCATGTTTTGACTGTGGTAAATGGGAGAAATTCCCGCGTCAGTTTGCCAAATGTCGTCGTTGTAAAAGAACTAAGTATTGTTCCAAAGATTGTCAATTGAAGGCTTGGGTTTATCATAAGCATTGGTGCTTGGATTCCAGTTCTTCATCTACTAATAGTCATGCTACCACTAAAAATGGAGATAACTCCTCTGCAGCAGGAGATTCTCAACAGCCAGTAAGACCTGGGATCCAACCGGCACCATTGACTGAGAATCTGTGATTTGATTTTGATCCATTTCTCTCATTCTTTCATTCCAATTCTGTTTGGTTCTGTTGTACTACAAAAGGCATTGCTGTTCTCAAGGAACACATACACACATACCCAAATCTATAGATTCATGATGTTATGGCCAGACGATGTGACGATGTGATATTTTTTTTGGATTCGTTTCACAAACAATAATTTATTCAGGTGGAAGGGGGTATTAGGGTTATAGTTACTAGTTATTTGATTTTACATTCTTTATATACCATTAAAAAGAACTATCCATTTCATATCTACTGTAACACTACTATTACTATACCTACGCGTCAGAGCTCAATATTCAACAAAACAAAAAATTCACGCATCTTTTTACAATATCTAGTCAGAGAGAGCCCTAGCCTTTGCATCAAGAAGTTCTTTGAATCTGTGGTTGGTCTTTGCACCCTTGATCAATTCTTGAGCTCTTGTCCAAACGTTACCGTTTGAGTAGAACTCATCTCTCTTCTCCAAGAAGGCCCTTTCAGCAGCTCTAACCTTCTCAATGTTCTCATCCTTCTTGTTATTGTATTCCTCGTAGAACGTGTCCAGCTCCTTTGAGGCAACTTCTCTAGTCTCCTTGGTCTTCTTTTCGTTAGATTCATCTCTCTGCTGAATCTCTAAGGAGTAACGATCTCTCCACTCCTTAACGGCATCCGATTCGGTCTTTGGCGGGTTGAAAGCTGGCTCATCAAACTCTTCTTCCTCGTCTTGGACCACAGGTGCGCTCTTAGCGGTGTTATCTTCGACGTCTGGGAATTGTTGTTCAAATTGCTTCACGTCATCATCTTCATCCTGGTGCAGATACTCTTCATCTTGCTCGGTCTTGAATTGCTCAGCATCATCACCGAGAATTTCCTTCTCTCTTGTGAGGAAGTCCTCGCTCAGTTCGTCTTGTTCCACTGGAACGTCAATCTCTGGGAATTTATCGGCCATTGCGGTCAGTTGTGGTTCAGGGTTATATCGGGGGAGGCTAAGCTGATCTTGCGCAGTGCCCCTCGGTGGTGGTTAATCTGAAAGCAAATGAAGCAGTTCAAAGGTTATGTGTATCAATCGGTATGGTCAGCAGATAGTCCAGATGTGGCCCTATAAACACTCTTCAATATACCCCGTTGACAAATATTGCTGGCTTCGCCCAGAGTGAATACGAAATTAGTTGTGGTTGTGGTTGTAGATGTTCGGGGGGTGGACACTGGCGCCCACTGTGGGAGCTTCGCGAATTCCCAGGCCTGTCCCTCTGTAAACCGGATTTCACGAAACCCTTTATAACCACATCCTGGCACCACAGGGGCCGGCTTCCTGAAAGCAGAGGTGCAGCATTTTTTCGCGTTTTGTTTACTTTCGTTTGACTTAAACCAACAGAACGAAGAGAGATCTCTCAGCCATGACGGAGAATACACAGGGGACAGATCTACAGATGGAGAGAAGAGAGCCAGTGACACCACCAAACGAGCCAGAGACGAGAGCTGAGACCACAGACGACCAGATTGATGACCTTCTGCGGGAAGTGGAGGAGTTAAAGGCGTCCAGTCCCATCAAACTCCCAGTCGGGGAGAGTAATGAGAGCACGCCAGACACATCTTTGCCATCATCACATTTGGAGACTTCTCCTGAATCCGAACTTGACCAAGCGATGAGCCCTGCTGTGAAAGCAGAAAAGCAGAAGCCTAATATCCCGAAATCCATCTCCCAGGCCTTGACATCATCCTCTCTCAAAGTGCTGAAAGTTCGTGATAAGAACGTTGCCCCAAAGTTCATAGGTATTAAGCCTAAGGAGGACCCAGTGGCAAATAAGAAGATCGAGGCACTACAGCAGAGAGAATACGAACTTAATATCAAGAGTCGTAAACTACAAAAGGAAATTGACTACTTGAGAAACTTGATTGAGACTGCTAGCGTCTCCTCCAATTTGGCAGAGCTAAGGAAGCTGAAGTATGCTATTGAGAGACTGGAGGACTTTTTAGACCAGAAGGAGAAGGAGAAGTACGAGATTGGCATCCAACTGACCCGGGCCTTGAGGAAAAGAGTCGACAGTGGTGACTATGGTGAGTTCTGGTCCAATTAATGATATGTGCTATTATCCCTCTCTATATACGTTATGAACTAAATGAACACTCTTTTTGACATGATGGAATATGATAGAGTGCAGTGCGGTGTTCCGTAGAAGCCTTCGGCGTCGTCTAATAAAGGTAGCAGGACGCAGTGGAATGGGTGCCAAATGAAAGCCAGCAGACTAAAGACTAGAGCCTTCCTCTACGGACACAAAGATACACTCGATCATGCAACCCGTCAGCTGGCCACTCACTGTGGTTCACCGCTTTCGGTTTGCCAGTGGCATATAAAGTCGTGCCTCAACCGTACACATCTCGAACCGTCTGGAAATTCGTGAGCGGTTCAGTTCCATTAAGAACGTTGAACAGAACTATTTCAACAAGACCAAGCGAACCGAGAAGGCAGAATAGAGAGAAGTGACAATTAAAGCTGGTAATCTGATTGAGAGCCGAAAAAACACTTGCCACATATCTCACCCGTTCTTTGCTATTGCTTCTATCTGAATATATCGCAACTTTTTCTTGACCAAATAATTGCCATCCATCATGAGAATCCTCAGACCGATGACCACAGTGCGCACACTGCACAAGATCACCCAGCGCAACCTCTCGTCACTCAAGAGACCATCTAGTATCTTCTCCCACCATAGAAGACTAAGACCACAGGCCCGTCTGTTCCATGCCACCGCTATCGCGCGTATCGATGACCCATATAAGATCCTCGGTGTCGATAAATCTGCGTCAAACTCTGAGATCAAGAAGGCCTACTACAAGCTGGCCAAACAGTATCACCCGGATATCAACAAGGAGCCGGAGGCAGAGAAGAAGTTCCACGATGTCCAAGGTGCCTATGAGATCTTGTCCGATACTGAGAAGAAGCAACAGTATGACCAGTTTGGTTCTGCTGCGTTCGATTCCAATGGTAACCCATCCCAAGGGAATCCATTTGCAGGCGGCGGTAACCCATTTGGACAGGGAAATCCATTCGGTGGTGCCCAAGGGTTTGGTGGGTTCAACTTTGAAGATCTATTCGGTGCTGCTTTCGGTGGTGCTGGTGGTCGTGGAGGTCGTGCTGGAGGTCGCGGAGGTGCTGGTTCCTCTTTTGTACAGGACTTCAGAGGCAATGATTCCGATGCTGTGAAGTATCTATCGTTCAAGGAGGCGCTGTTTGGAGTGAAGAGCACACAGGTGAAGTACAGCGTGTGGGACACATGTAACACTTGTCATGCTTCAGGGTTGCAACCAGGAAAGAAGAAATCTACCTGCTCTTCGTGTGGAGGTACAGGCTCCAGCGTGCACTACATGCAAGGAGGTTTCCAAATGGCTTCAACGTGTATGAATTGTAACGGTGAAGGTGTGACTATTGATGACCATGATGCTTGTACAACTTGTCGTGGACAAGGTGTCGTGATGGCTGACAAGGAAACAGAGATTGATATCCCAGCTGGGTTAACTGATGGTATGAAGCTAAGAGTTGCCGGAGAAGGGGATGCTCCAATGGCCACTTCTGGTCCTGGTATAAGACTTCATAAGGGTGATTTGATCATCAGAATGGTCGTTAAGCCGGACCCGAGATTCAAGATTGACCGTTCTGATCTTATCCATGAGGTGGTAATCCCTTACACAACTGCTGCACTTGGTGGTACCGTTGAAGTTCCAACAGTGGATGGTCCATCTGTGAGATTGAGAGTGCCATCTGGCAGTGAAACTGGTGATGTGTTATCCATATCCGGTAAGGGGTTCCCTATCCGTAACAACTTGAACAACAGAGGTGACTTGAAAGTGTCGTTTAAAGTGAAAGTCGTAAGACCAAGCTCACCTGCTGAAAGAGCCCTCTTAGAGGCACTGGCTGATCAACTCGGCGACTCCACGGCTAAGCGTACCCTTGAGTGGAAGAAGCCAGCCGAGTCGTCGTCATCAGCAAAGGCTGAAGAAAAGTCACAGGGCCACTCAAAGTTCCTTGACTTCTTGAAGAGTTGTTCTGATAAATTCATCCACAAGAAGGACTGAGACCATTCTGTACATACTGATACTAAATTGCACATACAGATATTAATATTCTGCTCCTTATAGTAAGTTGTTGTGGCGGTGGTGGTGTGTTTGAGAAACTGAGAAACCTATGGAGGAATCCTCTATAGAACCTCGAAAGATCGATGCAAGGAGTTAAGAGGACTTCGGAAGGGCGATAGTGATCAGCTTGGGGTCTCTGTTGTCGGGTTTATGTTTCTTGGACATAAGTGTGCTTTTCCAAGATATCGTAAAATTTGCGACGTTGGGAACTTGAACAGCAGAAGCAGACGATCTCTTACCGATCTTGGGAGAAATATACCCGTGTTCATTGGATACATAGTTAATACGTCGATAAACTTAAACCTTGTTTTGAACTCACACGGTTTATCTGGATTTTTGTTACAAAAAGTTGGCCACAGAACATAGTGTGGTGTCCATTATTATGAAGGCTCACCTCAAGGTGGTATAATCCACGACCATACACACCTATGAGAACTGAAGACATCAGGACTCCGCAATCGACTCCTCTTCTAATGCCTCTTCCGATGTCTCTTCCAATGTCTCAAAACTTCGACTTTGGTCCCTTTCAATCCAATTCTTATACTTCTCCTCTCGCCTTCGGGCGCTCTAATTGGCTGATGTGAAACAGGGGCCTCCCTCCCAGAACAGCTGGTCAAGATAGGCAAGGTGACATGCCCACATACTGATACTACAGAAAGAATCCATCATATCACATTAATCATTAGCCATGTCCCATTTTCCCCTAAGGTCTGGGCATTCGTACTCACCAGTAGTACTCTTCCTCACTATATGCTCTAGCCAGTCACTCGCAAGCATTTCTCGGCCGCATGGGCAATGTCCCTCATAGCCCAACTTCTCATTGAGACCATTGAGCCTTTTCACTTTAGCGTCGTGGAACGCGAAATGGGCATGCAATAAATGTTTCTTGAAATCGTATTGTCTGTTGAAGTACCCAGTCCTATGCGAACAGTCATCTCGTGGATAGATGCACTTGAACCTTGAGACAGTCCCATGGATCCTCATATGACGAGACATGTCTCTTGATATTAGGCGGCCACACTTATGGCATTCCTGGGCCTTTGGTGCCCTTTTAGGTACCGGCGCTGCCATCACAGAGTCAACGGCTACCTGATGATGTTGTGAATGTTGATGTTGATGTTGATGTTGATGTTGATGATGATGTTGATGTTGGGGTTGGGGTTGGGGTTGGTGTTGAAGTTGATGGAGATGTTGCAAAGGCTGTTGTAATGGCAAAGGACTCTCCAAGTTCTGCTCGTTAAAAGAATCACTATATGACCGTATGGGGATGGCTGTTATCTGAAGCTGTGGATAGAATCGTGGGTCCATTCCATACCCGTCCATATGCCCATACGGAGGCACCATATGCTTCGTACCAATATTGTAGTTTGACAAGGGTTGCGCCGCCGCAAAATTCACCATTAGATTGGACCCATTGGGAAGCAGATTGACTGGAGAATAAGCGTACTGAAACTGTTGTGGCATAGTATAATCCACGCTGGTAGGATATCTGGGCTGTTCTTGAGAATAGTGTGGCATGTCATAACCGATATCACCTCTAGTCCCAGGGAGAGACCTGTAACCGTTGTTATTACCGTTGTTATTACCGTTGTTTTCATCTCTTTGTTCGAACGACATTGCGTATCCATAATACTACCTCACTTCTCTAATTTCTCCTGCCCCTCTGTGTGTATGGTTATAGTCTAAGAATGAAAAAAAGGAACCAAAAACCTCAATAAGCCAGATTGAACAAGCAATTCTCCGGAGAAGGGAACTATCAATCTTTAAGTTTCATTTTTAGGTTACTCGCCGGCTTCGGGTTTTCTTGTGTATGTGGTCGGGACGTCGACATTCGTGACGCAGGCGGAAGCGATCAAAATGTACATGATATTCTGGACATACAATAGGGCGTAGCTTTGATGCACAGTTTGGCTCAAATTCTAAAGGTTGTATATCTTACAGCTTGATCTTACCCAAGTTTGGGGAGCTATGTGCCCAAAGTCTCGCAGAAACTGACAATGTCTCAAACTACGTGTAGAGAAAAAGCCGCGAAATGCAGGATGTGGGATTCTATCGCATGTGCATGCAAATAACCTTACTCAGCCGCTCCAGATTCAATCTCGGGCTGCAGATCACGGCACATCCGGTCGAAGGTCTTCCAACTTCCCCCGGTGACGACAGCCTGACTCATCATAGCGCCCTGTACGTTGTGCGCCCTGTACGTTGTGGACCATGTACGGTCAAAAACTAGTTGCCTTTGTGAAGAACTGCTGTAGATGTAGATCAGTTATAGTAGCTTTCTTTATTAAGTCATTGGACAAGCTAATTTGACTACTAAATATACAGTTCAATCCAGGTTTACAATCTCTAGAACTCCATCGTTGGAAACCGGGTCCGATATTCAGTTTCAGCTGTAATTGACCGATAAAGAATAGCCTAAAATTCAAGTCATATCTGTGAAGGCCGCTGTGCTTTAGTCGCACACACTCCAGTGTATTACATCATAATCAAATTAGAGAAAGCATTTGAGCGCTCGCCGACACCACCTGGTTTCGTGGAGATGTCCACTGTACTTCTTATTATATAATCTCGTTTTGGAGCTACCTGAAGATATATATCCTCCCTGTTGCGATTAAGAAATTAGCAGAGTTAAGTAGCACTCTGCGTGCATTTACACGTATCTGTACAGAACTCCCGGAGAATCTTGCTGATCCTTCATGTACATATGCAGTAGTAGTATCAGAACTGTGCTCAATATGTGTACATGTAGATCATTCTAGAATCGTGATTGATCATCAAGGTGTCTTTCTAAAGAACGTTTTGAATATTATTGACGCTCACCTGCGCTGCTTTCCAGTTGCTATTTTTCACTGACAATCAGAAAAAGCCGTGACAAAGCGAAGACTCGTAAACGTATCAATTTAACAAGAATAAGATGGGGGGACCCTGGAAGGAACTTCGGCTATATTTTCAGATAGGCTCTAGTTCAACCATCAAGATGTAGTATGTACAGAAATCATGTTAGTGCTCAAGATGTCAAGCCAGTGCTGTCAATAGCAGCCAGCTCCTGCTGCAGCACAAGAGCTAGGGCTTTCTGCCGCAGAGAAGCACAGATTTGTGTCAAATGCCTGTATGTATGACTATGTGGGTCTTAAGTCCGTTCTGTCGGGGTTAATGCAGCCATTCATAACGTCATATAGCCCACAGCTGCGCTAACTCTCCCATGGGAGAGGCTATACGGTTGAATAATACCCTAATAAGTGATAGACGGTTAAGACCTAGATCCTATTGGTAGAAACTTCAAGCTTCGGCACCAGCTCTTTAGCTTATTCATAGTACAATCACATATACTATACAGATCTGAAGAGCCTGAGTAACAAATGTCCGAGCCCGTTCTTGGAATCAATTATATCTATATTTCTTCTGGCAATGAGAAGTTTATCTCATATATCGTGGTAGATCATCAGATTCGGGTTCAATATCAGTTGGTATCAGACAAACATTTTGAGGCACGTTATGTAAGAAGATCTTCCTTTGGAACTGCTAACTTTAAACATATGTGTAGCTCATTGATAGATCGCGACACAGGCCAAACTTCTAGGATCAAGATGTAGGCTGATAGCGGTGAATCGTGTTTAGACCTCTGATCTCTGAAGCCGTTGAAATAGAAAGCTGTTAGGGAACAGGAGCATCTGTCTCGTTGATGTGGAAGTCCTCAATTTCGCAAAAATGAGAAAAGATCTAAGTCCTGGCTGCAAATATGAATTCATTCTCATATCTTAGGATATAATGAACCGTTAAGTAAATCGATCTGATTCTATGGGACAGTAGTTCATGTATGTACGATGTGCATAATCGAACCTTAAATCTGTAACAAATCTTTAATAAATCTCCAAGCTAAAAGTTAAATCAAAACCACATACGCCGGACAATAGACATCAGACATACGCATCGCATGATGATTCCAATTTGAAGCAGCCTATAGAATTTAGTAGCAGCCCTCTGGATATTATATTGCTTCTGCGAACTATTCCAAAAAAGCAGGATAAGCTGTAAGCCCCCCTCCCCCTCCTGATCGCTCACATGAAACGATTACCACACATTGATATACATCCCGAGAAACTTACAGTTCGTGCCGCATCAAGTACAAGTTTGAAGCCCATTTCTCACATTTGTCCCAATCTTTGAATTCATGGCCGAATCATGAAGTTTGAACGTAACCTGTGAAAATGGTGAAACATTCAGCTCTCAGTTTGCTATCGTCTGCTCATTCAAGGTACGCTTCAGCACTCAGTGGCTTTGTAATTCAACATTGTAACAAACGGCCGCCCACGGGCCTCCGGAATGCAAAGGTTACAGTATGGTATCTGATATCAACACATGGCGCCACCACCAGCATAGGCATGTACTTAAGGGTTGGAATATGGAACTTGAAATGTCTGAGAGTCAATCAGACACCTCGGGTTGTAGATACAAGTGCTCGATTGGTTGAATACCCTCTATTTTAGTATATAGCATGAAAATATAATAACCAGTGGTGCTAGATCTATATTAGTTGACCTATGATAATTTTGAGCTGATTTAAATCATTTAAAAATAACACATATGATATTTGTTGATTTATTATATTTTGATAAGATGGAGGAATATGATTACGCCCTGGAGATTCATCAAAGACCCATTTCCAAAACTGAACACTAATAAAAACTAATAAATATGATTTAACAACTTTGGCTTTGAATTTTTCCAATAAATCTCTCAAAATTCTAGCTAAGCCAGAAATTTAAGTTCAACATCTCTACGATATCTTATATCTTATCATGCGATATTTGCCATTCTCATCTTCAAATATGTAAGATGCTAAAATCTAAATTTCGTCATTAACCCTCAGGATCATAAGAGATGACAACATGGACGAAGACATACGATTTCGTCTAAAAGAGAGAAGTCCTCTGGAAACACTGAATGATCTTTCTGTTGATACTGATGTTGTTGGAATGGTCAAAAAAATCTTAGCTAGCCTCGATAATCTTGGATACAGAAATCTATTTTGTCTCCAATATTCCAAAACGTTGAGATTTTCATCAAAAGATAATGAAGGAAGCTCTTGGAATTGTCTCATCTCTCTTTCGACAGAGTTTATTGGTGAAGAACGAGATGCTTGTTCCATTTGTCTCCTCAACTGCTGAGGAACATAACCACGGCGTCCTGCAGCAGCAATTGGTTCTGTTCGCTCCTTAGTTAGTTCAGGGATTCTGCCAAGAACCGAATCATATTCGCATAACGTACGGGTACACTCCTTGGTAATATTTTCAGCATCCAGTGTAGTTAGGTGCTGCTCAATAAACCTTCTCTTCATTCTAGGATCCAAAAGACACCCAATGTAAGAAAAGTCTGTTCCATCCAATAGATCGTAATACTTTCTGTGTTTCTCCCTTGCCTTTTCCAAGCCTCTGATGAGGTCTTTCGGCAGACCTGACTGACCTTGCAAGATATTCATTATACCTAGATCTTCATAGAGTCCTTCCTTGGCTTCAGTGGTACCATCAAGTATTGTATCAAAAAAACCTGTGATCACATAATATGTTGCCAAGACTCCCTCAGTGTTGCTGGTCTTTGTACTGAAGCTAAGCGTTATTTCATTGAAAAAAGAGAGCACTCCACAGGTGATTTCAATAGAATCCCATTCCCGAGTGGTGAGTTTGAGTTCTCCGAACAAACCACTGTACTTTAAACACGTTCGGATTTCATCAGAATAACGCTTTTTAGCGAGTTTCGAAATGAATTCTTCAATTCCTTGCTTGAACTTCAATGCATATGACAACATGTCGTAGAGACTAGAGTTGGGCTCGGATCGGTGATTCGTGAATCATATATATGATACTAGCTTCTAGTAAATTTATCGAGGGCTTGGGAATACCATAGGAGGGCGGTGATTTCTATCGATAATCGTTTATAGGATTATTGGGATACATTAAAAGACCTAAACATTATTGTATTTATGATGCATTTCAAGAATTGTCTTCAGCTGGC
>PPNS03000043.1:0-91435 GCA_003708225.3 Williopsis suaveolens | reverse complement strand
TTTCAGGTTGATACGTTTGCTGAAGAATAAAATACACATCATTATAACTTTCGAATAAAACCAGGGGGTCCGGCCTCGTATTCGATTTAGTTCGATTCGGATCGATTCGATCTCATCCCTAATTTTCATAGGCAACTCGAAGATTTGCACACGAATCCTCATTGGACACTGACCAAACTAGATATGCAACTTTCTGAAGTTGCTGATAGAGTACCAGTTGTTGATGCTAAAGGTTTGGAATCCTTATCTACCATAGTTAACGAAAGGCAAAGCTTGAATGCTGTATGCTTTCCTGAACTGCAAGTGCTATATAATACATATCAAAAGCAGCATTGACGGAGAACTCCCTCCACTCGCCAATAGCATCCCAGATTTGCTTTGTCCCTCCTTTTGTTGATGGTACCATGTCTCACATTCAAATGAATAAGAAAGAACACAACAAAAATGCACGGGCAGCGGTACTGATCTGAGCTGATAAGAAGATGCCGATCGGATTTCGATGCAGGCTAAAGAAGTTGGCAACGATAATTCGAATTCTCACCCTGGTGAAGGGCCAATAAGCGGCAAGTCTATTGACGCGATAGATAAACTCTTGGGGATTTTGATATTGTGGGTGCCACTATATGTTGAAATTAGTGGCTTTCTTGTTATACAATTTATTTTTCTCTACGGTGTTATATCTTGGAAGGGAAAGAAGCTGGAAGTTTCCAATTTCCAGCCTGCTGTTTTTCTGTCGAATCACTACCTTCCTTTAAGAGAATCAGAAAACCAAAGAGGCTTCAACGAAAATTATGTTGTATCTTGTTCGTGATCAATCTGTGCCACTGTGTGCAATATGGCAAATGATCTCACATGCATGGCATGCACATATGACGCTCCTAACTCAGGATCCTCATGTCTGTAGTAGTCTTAACCCGTTTGATTATCAGATGACAGACGCCAATACCCCGTGGTTCTCCCGGTACTCTATCTAGCCTCGCTGTTGTTCATAGCGGTCTAATCTCACGTAGAACGGCCGGACTAAATTTCGGCCACAATCGGATATAAGAGACGGTATATTTAAAGGGCGCCAGTCTTGTCACTTTACAAATGATGATATGATATGTATCTGAGTCGAAACACTCTACGACCTCTACAATGTCAGAAAAATCCAAAGCTTTCCGCATTGGGATCATTTGTGGGAGTCAAAGGAAGCCGCGCGTTGGGGACCACATCACAGAGTTTGTCTCAGGACTATTCAACATCATCTTGACATAAGCACACCGCTTTAAGTCTCGTTTGACTATATCGACGTTGCCACTTCCGCTTCCCTTCTATGACGAGCCAGGAATTCCCTCTGAGATCCATTCTACTGAAGAATATGTGCATCAGCACACAAGTGACTGGTCTCTCCGGATCGCGGCACGGGAAGGGTTCGTCTTTGTGACTCCACAGTTCAACTGGGGGTCCCTGCGGCTCTGAAGAATGCTATCGACTACCTCTTCAATGAATGGAAAGGAAAACCAGCCGTTATTGTGAGCTATGGTGGTCATGGTGGTGAGAAGTCAGCATAACCGCTGAATCTCTGTCTTGCTGCTGTAATCAAGATGATCGTTGGAGATAAGATGATCATTAACCTCAGTTTCCCAGGTAGAGATAGATGTTCTCATGAAAGCTGTGAGGGACTTACCACTGGATCTCGACAGCAATGCAATTTGGGCTTCAGAGAATCAACAGATCTGTGATGCCTGGGATGAAATGGCTGAATCTCTGGCCTTTGGAGAACGGCTCACGCACCAAGAAAGCTAAAGGCTACCATATCAAAGTTAAATTCTTGGATGGTTCCTGTATCACCTAAGTGATCACTGTCGATTACTCAAATCTTATGCTGCTTCTCATGACGTTGACCAGTATTTCTCTCATATCAGAGGGTGAAGGAACTGTACTCGCCATACTCTGTTATATACTATTGGAACTAGTTTTTTTCACGCTATACACCTTATTTCTGGCCTGTTTCAGGCATCGTATTGATTATTTTTTTGATTTGAAACGTGGAAACACCATGGTTGACTGCAAATACTTCTGCAAGGCAGAGAATTCCCAAACATGTAGATGCTGATTATATCAGTTTCAGACACACTTCAAGATATTCTAGTCTCTAACAAATGATTTCTCTGTATTGAATCTAACCTATATTCCTGAAGCGCTCTGATAACGCGAAATTCTAATGGACTTCATCTAATAACCTATAGGTAAACGACTGGGATCCCTCTGTATTGAATCTAGTTCATGGCAGAACTTTAAAGATCGATTGAAAGCAATATCCAAGACTCGGATATTTTATTTTCTTCTTCGAAGGAATAGATCTCAATATACTTACTTACCTGCATGCAATTTGAAGTTCAGTGGGTTTGAGAGGAGCATTATTCGATAAAAGGCTTATCCTTCTCTTATCGCACTACAATAGCCAACGTATAAAATCAGGTTTTTAGTATACAAAAGGTAAACAAGAGTGTCTCTAATTACTTGATACGAATCTTGAGACCTGAAGCTGGAGCACCAATAGCCGTAACAAGTGCAATCTTGTCAAGTTTACCTTTCTCAGATGGCTGGTATTTGGCACCAGTCAAAGCATCAGCCACGAATGGAGCACCCTTGTAAATTGGCGTATAAGTGGCGGCACAGATATCAAAGTCGGCATCTTGATCAAAGTTGATCTCAATAGCATCACGGGCAATAGTGTCAGATTTGGCTTTGATCTTCTGTGGTTGTTCTGCACGAGGACCAGACGGAACGATCTCCAAGAATTCTGAAGCAAAGTACGAAGCTGAAGCATAGTTCTTGACCTTGAAGGCCTGATTCATAGCCAACTTGAGAGCATGGACTCTATGTTGTGGGATCAAACCGGTCTTCGTGAAGTAGGCAGCCAATTCCAAGTTACGTTGAACATCCTCAGCATCCAAAGCACGACGCTGCAATTCAATAGATAGACCAAGAATATATTCACGAGACAAAGACAAAGCCTCCTTGGCCTTCTCTTCATCATCCGCGTTATCAACTGCAAGAACAGCGATAATGTATATCACTTTTCTGAAAGATTCAATGGATGCCTCAAGATCATTAGATTTGAAGTGTTTGAAACCTTCGTTAATAGTTTGAGAGACCTCATCGAACCCTGGAATGAATGGAAGCACCTTCGAAACATCATCCTCTTCAGCATCAGAACGGATATAAGTGCTGATTGGCGAGAGACCTTCAGATCCTGGCAATGATAGTTTAGAAGCACCATAGACTTGCAAGAAGCGTGAACGCAGCGGCTCAAAGTCGACAGCACCAATTTGTCTGTTCAAGAATTGGGCAGCAGTGTCGAAAGATCCAGCAGCAACATGACATGCGGCAAGCTTAGAATTACGTGCCCAGTTACCAAGTTCACCAGAAATGGCAGCACCATCCACAACTTCAAACTCTTCTTCATCATCATCTTCAACTTCTAGATCCTCGTCACCCATATCCCAACCATCCTCTTGTTCACCAAACTCTTCATCATCAAACATTGGCTCATCGACAAAGGCGGATCCTGTGGTCTTAGGCTTCTCTTCATCTTCCTCACCCGCATCTGGGGCATCGTTGATAAGATCCATATCCTCTAATTGACCAGTAATGGCCTTCTCGAAGTAAGATGGTTCAGCAGGCTTCAATGGCCAATTAGATACTGTACCAGACGTGACAGGTTGTGGTCTTGAAGTTGGTTCAAGCGCTGGTAAGTCAACGTCCTCTTCAGCTACGCCAGCTTGTTCTAAGATAGAAGCTGCGAGGTCATGATGACCATTGGTCTTTGCAATAGCATATGCCAATGAAAAGTTACCAGCCTGAGCAAAGAGCTCTGCTCTCTTCTCAGTGGAATTGTTGTAGATGGTATTCTGAATGAAAGAACCAATATCTCCACGCTGTTCTGCAATGGCTTGCATCTTGTTCAATTTGCCAAAGTCACCAGATATCAAGTACAAAAAGGACAACTTGTCAAAGCTGTGTTGAGTTTGATAGACCAATTCCACAATGGAGGTGTTACCTTGTCTCAATGCCTCCTTACCAAGCTTCTCCCATATTTGAGCATTGTTTAAAGTCTTAGCCTCTTGGAGACCAACTTCGAGGTTACCACACTCCAAAGCCAACTCAAACTTAGTTTGGGGGTCTTGAACAAATTGAAGAGCAACCTCGGGATAACCAGATTTTTGCAAATATGCAATGATGTTTTGACCAACAAGTTTTGAAGTCTTGATGAGACGCAACACTTCGTAGAAGTTCTTGTTGACCAAAGCCTTCTTAAAACGGTACTCCGTGCTGTCGATCTTGATGATCTCAACTTCACCATCTCTGTTCAAAGTATACACATCTCTACCAGAAACCTTGGTAATGTACAAAGTATTTTCCAAAGTCTTGATGATACCATTGTCACCATTCAGCAATGTGTACTTGATGTGGTTCAGGGTGGAATAGAACAAGACACCTGTTTCTTCCCATGCGGCACTCTTAATACGAATGGTCTCATGCATAGAGGTAATCAACTCCAGCTTCTTGTTCACAATAGTAATGCTATGTTTACTCAATAGAGCCAAGAATTGACCATCAAGAGACCATGAGACGTATTTGACGTTGTTCACCTGAAGTTCTGACAATACCTTCTTCTGCTGGACGTCATAATGCACGACCGAGTTGTTCTTCAAAAGAAGAACTGTACCTGGACCAGCAGCAACTACATCTCTGACGCTGGAATCCAACTTGATGGCCTTTGTTGTGGTGTTATCCAGGTCCTTAACCTCCAAACTCTGCGTAGATTTGGTATAGACGACAAATCTGTTACGAGCAATGAACGTCGCGAAGTTACCATCACCCAACTTGAGATCCTGTGGTTCAATTGCACCTGTGACATCCTTTGGCAGGGCAATCAATGCATACTGTTCACCGGTTGTAACCAAGATAGAACGAGAACTTGGGTTGTAAGACAAGCTTCTGAAGTTGGACCAAGTGTTCCCAATCTTCTTCAAGGACAACATTGGCAATGAAGAGACCTGACTGTTGTAATCAAAAACTTGAACTTGTTTCTCATTGTTGATGTAGTACAATTGGTTCTGAAACAAAGCATGAGCAGGTCTTTCACGGTCCAACTTGAAAACCATAACACCAGAGTCATGACAAGCTGCGAACAGGTTGATGTGTGGGTGGGAACACACCATCCAGAATCTGTCGTTGTCCCTCTTGAACTGCTTCACTGGAGTACGTTTGTTCAAATCCCAGATTCTGATAGTCTTATCCTCACCGACAGAGATAATGAGATCCTGGGTTGGATGAAACAAGACACTCAAGACATTGTGGGTGTGACCTCTACATGTGTCAACTTCCCATGCCTTAGTCTCGCTCATTCTCCACAATTTCACTTGACGATCATCGGAACCGGAAACGATCAATGGTAAGCGTGGGTGGAAAGAAGCCCAGTTCACACCTCTGTCATGGCCTTCAAGGATGTATTTGACAACGGCGTCGGTGTTACCAAATATATCCTGTTGTGGGATCTGTTGACGGTTGTACTGTTCCTCATAGAAGTTGTTTTGAGGAGCAGAGTGCTTTTGCCTCAATCCAGAGATATCCCACACTCTAACAGTCTGATCCAAAGAGGCGGAGACGATCAAATCTTCAGAGGGATGGAATTGAGCACTCATGACATAGTGGTTATGACCGGTCAGACAGGTAATCTCTTGACGGTTTTGCCAGTTCCAGATTCTCACTGTTTGATCATCCGAAGCGGAGATGATCCATGGTAAATCATGGTGGAAAAACACAGTTCTTACATAGTCCAAGTGACCAGAAAGAGTGAAAAGACACTTACGAGTGTCCAAGGACCAAACCTTGATGGAGTAATCATCACCACCAGAAACGAAAAGAGGCTGTGTCGGGTGGAAATCCACACAACGAACAGATCCCTCATGGCCTTCAAAACGGTCAATCAAGGTACCCATTCTATAGTCCCATAATTGGATCGTGGAGGAGTACAATGAGACGAGGATCCATGGTCTGAGTGGGTGTTAGTATCTTGCAAGGAAAGAGCCTGAGAGACACATACCTTGTCGGGTGGAAGGCAATGCCCTTCGCACGCGAAGACTTGGACTCGAACTATGGGGATTTGGTTAGTAAACCGCTATAGACTTAGGGAAAGTGTTCATAGGTGAGATCAAGAGATTAAGATCAGCCAAGAACAACAACTAAAACATCAATTGAACCTCGCTCTTCTCCCGGAACATCACCCCATGCAGAACTCAGTGTATCACTCACCTTCGTCAGCATCTTCATCTTTGCCGTTGGTTTTCGCTGTTTTGGTGTGCTGATGATTCGAAGCTTTTGTTTGTCCCCTTCGAACGAAAACAAAGCGTGTCAACTTTTGGACGGCCGGGTAACGCTTCTGGTGGGAGGAGATGGTCACATCTATAAAGAATGAGAGAATACTTTAAATGTTACTTTAATGGAATTTCAAAAATGTTCTGATAAATGGCTAAAAGGTTGTAACCTACACCCAAATCATAATCTGACCGTTCACATGACTATATCAACATGTAAAGAAGACCTAACGATAGAAGAGACCCACCAAAGACGTGTGCACCGTTCGTCGACCTGGATGAGCTCTGCGCAAACTGCTGGAACCCAGTTGCGGTGGATGTCTTAGAGGTCTCTTGATTGGCCGCCGTTGTGGCTGTAGCTGTGGATGCTCCAGAAGTTGAGGATGAATTCTTAGAAGATGAGGACGAGGACGAGGATGATGATGATGATGATGATTTAATTGATGACGATGAACAGTCACCACTGTCCAACCCAGAGGAACCCTGGTCACATATAACAGTACTGTTGTCAGTGATCATCACATAGCCCTGGTTAAAGTCCTCTGTGTTGTTGAAAACATAGGCTTTGCTGCCCGTCTGCCAAGTCCCTGCTGGTGGATCGTAACACTCAATAGAGGCATTTTTCAAAGTGACATAGTAATAACCATTGTCCACCATATCCTCGGAATTCCAATCAACAGCACCACCAGCCCACTCGCTGGTACCGCTCGCAGAGGAGTCACCAGCTGGCCATAACGAGAATTGCACCCTTGATGGTGTCTGTGGATACTTGTACTCTTGCAGGGTTTCGTTCCAAGTATCCGCCTTCTTCAGAGTTCTGACCACTTCACCATCCAGCAACCAATCCAGTTGGTCCTCCTGCCAGTCAACGCCGTATGTATGATAGTTCTCGAATGTATCAGACGCGTCAATCTCAATCATATTGGTCCAGTTCAGCAAACCTTGGTAATAGTAGTTGGACTCACCACTAGTCAAATTATAACCAACAAACTCCCAATCGATCTCATCCTGGGCATTGGAGAATAAGATGAAGGCGCTCACAACACCACCACCACGAGATGTCTTAAACGTGGCACTCACTTTACCATACCATACAAAACGAGTAGATGAAACAACGGTACCAGAAGTCTGATTTGGCATCTGCAGCAAGTTTGCACTGTCATAGTCCCCCAAATAACCGGAATACACCCAGTCAGCATCCTCAGGGTCACCGAGATAGTCACTCAAGGACATCAAATTGTCTTTGTTGTCGAAATCTGTCTCAAGGTTCTTGCAGATTGGCATAGCCACACACGCGTTGATATCATAGGACCATGCTGGATGACAACCACCAAGACAGTAAAAGCCAGTACCACACTCTCCATATTGGTTACAACATGGTAAACTTTCAGGACAGGGCTGTGTCGCATTACAAACAACAGTGGTCGCACTCACCGATGATGCTAAGAGCCCCACAGAGATAAGGAAAAGAGGGATCATTTGGGATAAGCGAGTGATATCTCCCTGAGTATGCTCCTCTTTAATAGCGAATAAAATGTATAAAACAAGCAAGGAAATCTCTGTCTGTTCTTATTTCAAAACAGATCTGTCCGGCACTTCGTGTGCATTTTCGATCTGTTTTATTTTTTTGCTCCTCCGAAAAATTTTCGAAACGTCAAAAACAAAAGGAGAACAAATTGGGATTAATCGAAAGGAGTTTGGCGTCAAATGGATTTATGACGTCCTAATATTGCTCTACTATGGAATTATAATAGATTTCCCCGAGGAATTGATTCATTTTGGATAATAAACGCGTTAACTGGCCACCGAAAGGAATCGTTCTAGACCGACAGGGCTTAAGTACGCTACCAAGGCTTAAGAAGGCCACCAGGGCTCAATGACTACCAGTTTAATCATAAACACTCAACTATGTATTTTGAGTTCTATTTCTCAGGGAATAGAGCTATCTCATTGAGAGTTGCACCGCCTTGTCCCTGTGGATCAAGCGCATCCTCAACTTCAACAATAACATAACGTGTCAAACGCGGACTGTTGATCTTAAAATGAGTTTCGTTATTCGGTAAGAGTCTAACTTCATGAAGATACCTTGGGTCGAAGGGCTGACTTATCTCAATCTCCAACTTATCAACCAATTTGATGAAATCTTGGTTCTCCAGAGTTGCCATCATGTCTTCATATCTGATATGAAGCTCCTTTGCAGCATACAAGGACAAATACTTTGCAGGCCTTGATCCCCAAATCACAACACCATCTTTCAGCACTTGTGGCTTTCCTAAATCGATCAACATTTTCGCTGGCCTGCGATCAAATGGTTGCCAATACGTGTAGTTATTACCATCGACAGCAGAAAGTGGAACCTCTGCAGGTAATCCAAGTGTCAAGTTAGCAACTTGTTTGCATTCAGATATTGATCCAGGAATGTTCAAAGGTGGATCATAAATTGGTACAATGAGTCTCTTACCGGGAAACAATGTGTAGTTACCGGCTTTGTCATTTCTTGGATTCACTTCAATCAAGACAGGCGAATTACCACGATGTTTGATAATGGCAGAATGATCCGTCAATGTAACATCCAATAACTGTCCCATATATCTGAATCCTTTGATAACCGCGCCACCTGGTAATGAAAGCGGTTTCACAGGGTCAAAGGCCAAGTACCTCTCTAATTCCTTGGTCTCAGGATCCACTCTTGCACTGTACTTGAGACCCATGATACCATGCACAATTGCTTGCAAGAACCCACCATGAGCAGTCAAGAATGGGAATGCAGGATGAGTTCCACCATTGGTCAGAACATTATCATCGGCCTGTTCACTAAATTGGGAAAATGGGGAACGAACATATGGTAATACTGATTTCTGAAGATAACTCTGTGACGAACATCCATAACTGAACAATCTTCTCGATGCCATAGAAAAAACAGGGAATGTCATAGCAGGGCCGATATCAGCTTGCTTTAGCGAATAGTAGAATAATTCATTGATTGCCTCTTGTCTATGAGTGTCAGTGTGGTAGTTCAAAGGAACCGTTAACATCACAACATCAGCTTGTTTGATTCTCACAGAGGCATTCATTCCAGTATACTCAAGTGTTATACCAGTCGGAGACTGTGGAATATGGATATTTTGATGAACTTTTACCCATCTCGGATTCTTCTCCTGTTTCAAATGATCAGCAACAGTTATGGCCAAAAACATAATCTTATCGATACCAGCATTGGTAAAAGCAGCATTATCAACATGATTAGCAAACTCGTCTGGATCTGTCAAGTTCGAAGTAGTGTATAGCCCCAACTTCTCATCAAATTTGGTGTATTGAGACAAGAAGTCTGCAGCGTCTCTCAATAATGGCCATGTTGTATATCTCAAGTACTCTTCGTCCTCACCACCCAAGTATAACAAGAAAGAACTCAACGCAATATCCACATTGATATGATATTCATAATCGACACAAGGCCCTGTTGAAGTGCAATTACCGAATCTTCCAGAAGTCCAAGGGTATGCAGCACCTTCGTAGTTATATTGTCGAGCATTCAATATGGCTTGACCATGGGTATAGTTTCTATAGGTGCTAATCGCCTTAGCTACTCTCGGAGCGAATGGAAGAATTCCGGGGATGATCCAAAGATCAGTGTCCCAAAACACCATACCACCATAACTATCCGAAGATAATCCAGATGTCCCTAGTGCTGCAGACAATCCCTTAGCATTCCTGTTTGTATTGGCTATAAGATGGTACAAGCTTGCCCTAGCAGCAACTGTCAAAAATGGATCTGAGGGTATAAAAATGTTTGTGTCTGCGAAGTATTGGCACCATTCGTTGTTATGTGAATAGTACAAGTCTTCCTTACCCAGTGATTTAGCAAATTCGACAACCCTTTTAGCATGGTCGAGTTCTGATTCCAAAATTTGCTCGTGTATCTCTGTTGACACAATACCAACATACTTGTTCACTGTTGCCACTTCATCTGGAAAGATCTCAAATTTGGCTTCATTGACAACTGAATTGTGATCAACCACCTTCTGACACGATCCATCAACATCCCAAGATGAATATACTGCAGCCTTGGAATCAGGGACGTTCTCTGGATGTACCACCATGTAAATACCTTTATCATCTGTATCAATGGCCTCCAACCATGTTCTCTGACTTGTATTGAAGCTTAATGAATCTCTGACAGTGATATTCATGGAGTCAACGAGGGGTCGGACCGATAAGCTCATAACAGCCAATGGCTCAATCTTCTTATGTGTGAAGACTTCGATTCCAATCTCCAATTTATCCAACCATCTTAGCGATGTGTGGACAACACCATTCTGCATAGACATGTTCTGGTTATAATTTGATATGTCAACTGGTTCCACATTCTGAGGATTGAAAATGTGTTTACCAGTTTCATCTTCAAACTCAATATCCAATTGGGCCCAATAGGGTAGAGATGAGATGACACTATCATACCCATTTGCATATAATTCTGGGAAGTTGGTATCTGGCAATCTTTCCTGTAGTGAAAAGAACCCTGCAACAAAGGCACCGGTATATCTCCTATTGAACAATGGCCAGCCATTCAGCAATGGTTCGTCTGACTGGTCTGAGGAATGGATGTTGATCTCATCATAGGCGAATCCATGCCCCAACGTAGAGAGTCTAGCTCCGATATAGCCATTTGACACATAAGGCTGCTTCGAATAGACGTTCTTGTGATACTCGACATGTCCCAGGACGTTCTCAGCTTCATCGTAGAAGGAATTAGCGGCGTCTGCGACCAGCTCAAACAATTTCTCAGAGCGACGACAAAGGTCCTTCATTTGTACGTAATAGTCCAGCTGTCTCAGTATGTAGCTTGTGCGGTTCACAGTACAGATCCTAGAGGCAACATATCCTTTCAAGTAGAACGCCAACGGTAGTATAAGAAGCGCTATTGCCACCATTATGAAGCGCCCTGTCCAAGTGGAGGATGCGGGTGTGTGCCTGTATGGAATCATCATCTGTATTAATTCGTCTTTGTGTACAGAAATGAGTGATTCTGTGACATGTAGCCTTCGTGGATAGGTGGTAAACCTTTGTTGTTGATTCAAACGAAAATACTATCAACCAATAACAACTGAACCTTCCATTTCCCAAAGACCTTTGGTCATCACAGCATTGACCTATTATTGGAGTAGCCCCCCAAAGTGTGGGTTGCTACACGCCAAAGTCCATAACTGCAGTGTGGCCCTACCTGTGAACAGAATTAATATGCTATATCCTTTTCTTACAACTATTGTGGGTGTTTTGTATACCCTGGACTGTGAACAGTGAAGAAAGCTATCTATCAGCTTGAAACATAGAATATAGAGGGAATTATGAATATATTTATACCCATGCGTTGTTGTAATTATGTAACCATCATCTTCTCCTTTAAAACGGCGCTAAATTAGACATTTGGATGTAACCTCACATGAGCCTCACGCCAGCTAAAATCGTAATCATCATCCGTTTCCTCCTACTTAGAAACATGTGTTGACGGTCTTGTACGGTCATACATGAATAGTGAATAATGATATCCTGTCTATCAAAATTTCAGCTTAGTACTGCCTGCCTTTTATTAACATTTTATTATCTCAAGGATCTTTGGAAGCAAGATTTGATCCTTCAACCTTAAATAGTGTCCTGGTGTGATTTGAGTTGCAGTCCGAGTGAGGGTAGACAGTTAACAGTGTGTGTCACAATGAAATCCCCAAAATAAAGTTCGTCAATGTTTCATAAGTATAATTGCGCCATTTGCTTCGTTTCTTCATATCTTCCATAAGGCTTTGGCTTTGGGCATTTCTTCTTTTTGAGTGGAGCAGATATAATGTTCAACTCTTTTATCATACCCAAGCTTCTTTCCATGTTTTCTCTGTTATTTCACACTTTATGAAGATATGCTCAAAATTTTCTACATGATCGTCACGTAAACAATGTAGACTGCAATCTTTCCTAAGAAAAAAGATGGCATCACTGGTACTTGATCTCTCTTGTCTTGACCCGGCTATATTCATAGTGTTATATCCAGAATCTGTGGTATCTGTGAAGAAGTTCTAAGTGGCTTACTTTATTAGCTTAGATGTAATACATCCTTTCAGGGACGGCGCGTTCTTCTTCTCTAGGCCTGATGATCTTGATAGTTGCTTGCATGATATTTTTATCTTCTCTTGTTTGCTTTTTTATGACTGAAAAGGCAGAATCACTCCAAAGAGAGAGCATCATGTTAATGAGCTTGGTCTTCAATTCGATGCTAGCCTCTGTATAGGTAGCTAGTTGGTCTTCGGCAATCTCTTCTCAGTATAGAGCATCAGTAAGAGTTCTGTTGCAGAACTCCAAACACCTGGGAAAAATCCTTTGATCCTTGAAATCTCTTTAGCATGAAGAGACTTTCAAGTTGGGTGTTTGGGAGTGTTTCTGGCGGCAGCTCTGAGTTGGGTTCCCATGATGTTAATGTTTCGCCTCTGAGGTCTCGGAAACGTCAAAGAGTCCAATATTTCTCGTGAAACGCTCAAGTGAGTAAGACTCTTAGCCAAGTTACCCAAGATTAGTTTGTACCCGTAGTGGAGTCGTATCTGTTTCCTATTACCCAACAGCCATTCTTCATCCACTAATTTCCTAAGGAGTCTTGCAAATGGTTATTAGCATCTATCGAGCTTGAGCCTCCATTGATCTTATGAGTTGGAATGGAGTCACATATCTATTATCTAATATCCCTGATGTTCTGTATATGTTGGATCTATTAGAACAACAGAGATGTGTCATCTACTATAGAACTTTAATATATGATTGAATCATCGGTTCTCTCACATATAGTTTTGGAAACATACGTAGTAGTACTCATAGAGTATGAGGTATTACCAAATCAACCAACCGCAAAGCTGTACTACAACTGTTTGCATGAAACGCAGACCGGAAAGAAAAGAAAACCCTATCCGATAACAGTTTCGGTTGAAATCTTTCTTTTAGTATAATGGTTATTGTCACTGTTGACTGAATGTACTTGGGATTTCATTAAGGGCTCTTAGAAATATTGCACTCAATGGCATCACTCTCAAAGTTATCAAGCGTCGATTAAAATTGAGGGCCATAATACAAGGCATTACAAAAATATGTCACCGTTTCAACATTATCGGGAATCTCCAGCCAAGCTTCACCAGGCGGAACTCCGCATGCCTGCTCGTCTCAAAATGAAGGTGCATGATTGTGCTTTACGGATGCTTGAAAGATGACGCAGGGCGTAATCCACTGGCCACTGTGCGTACCATCGTGCTCCGATCGCCACTCATGGCAGTGGTCTTAGAAATCCGGGTTGGAACGTGAACATCCATGTAAAGCCGATCAAATGCTGATCTTGTATATAATGAGAAAAAGGCACAATCTGTGCCCCCCCCTTTATCCACAGCTTGGAGCCAGGGGTAGTTCGATTAACCTGTCACGTTCCGGTTAGCATAACAAATTAGGAATACTCGGCATAGTATTCACGTACTGCGGCTTTCAAGCTTTCTGGCTCGAGGTACTTGAACTTGAGAAGGGTTGAAGTATGAGCGGAACAGATACGTTCAAATACCTTTGGGTTTGTTAATAAATTCTATCAATGGATTTGACCATGAATTCAATTGTCTTCAGATCATAACCGAAAATGAAGAGGATCAATCTCTATATTATCATATTAAAATTGTCCCGCTAAATTCTTTTGTACCCAAAATTCAATATTCTAGTTCAGTAGGTCGATATATTAGAGAAATTGATAAGTGAAGTTATGCTAGTGGGCACAATGTCTAGAAGTACAAAGACAGAGCGCAGGTATTTTAGGTTTAGTGCAAGCATATTCAGTGCACTCTGAAATTTCCCTCCCTTTCATTTCTTCGAGATGGAAGAGTCAAGCTGGAAGTTGTGATCAAGTCACATAGCCAAAACTGGTAAATCCTATTGCTATAATTTTGGTCTTTCATCTTAGTTCATTACCTGTGAGGCAATGTATGGTGAACAAGTGATGAAACTTTATGCGATCTCTCTACGTACAGCGTGCTTGCCAAAATTCCTGAGAGAGTAGACACCCGATACTCAGAACCCAACGAGGGCGTTACAGAAGTCTCCCAGTATCTATAATTATGCAGTATGTACATTTATGGATAGTTCTGTTTGGTTGTACGATTTCAGTGGTGAGATCTTGAAGATAGCTATTTTCCTTTCACGTCCACCACATAGGGACAGATATCAATCCTTGCTTGTGCTACCCCCCCCATAATATTGAATAACTTCCTAGTTCTATTACCTTGCTGCTAAAGCTTCCTGTCAAACAACAAGCAAGGAACTGGGCATCTACTCATACTATGATCATGATCATGATTATGTCATTAGTTATGTTCTACATATTATTGCGCCTTATATATTTCAGCCGATTCTTTTATCCGATTCTTTTATCCGATTTGATTGTATTTATGAGCAATGGGAAAAATTGTTTGGGCAAACAAGAATAGGCACGTCATAAAAGGTTCTGATCAGTGATCTGCCGCTGCAGAGTTCAAGAATTTTCGGTTTTCTCATGTACCATGGACACAACTATTGGCGGATCTGGGCTTCTGAAATGTATACTTATGCTAAGAGAAAGATGTTATTCCACTGCCATCTGTGGCCGATCACATCATAGATGCCTTTTAAAACGAGAAATTTTGATCCAGTGTTACAGCTATAGAAAGAACTACATGAAATGGCCTTACAGACTGAATAGCTTTAAGATCTGGGATTCTAACATTCTAACTGACGTATCATGCCACGATCGTCTATCGTCGATCGTCGAAGGATGAGAGAGTAGAGAGTAGACCATTGCCTGCGGTGATAAAGATGTAAAATGTAAAACGCTATCTTACTGTGCTCAATGTATTACGACACGAATAAGCAACTATTCCATGGATCTACCTACCTTCAAGTCTAATACAGGCTTCGGGAGTGCCCGAAGCTGATGCCCTCACCGGGAAGTTCCGAGTCCTTGCCCATATACTGAACACCTGTATGCTGTTCATCCGACGAGGAGACGGAATACAGGTTAATACGCGAAAAAACAACAACAGCAACAACCACAGATGCTGCTCCTACCGCGGAATGTCGGTCACGTGCCTCGCTTCTCCGGTCCGCACCACACGCGGTCCTCACCTTGTGCGTTACCCGGCCCCTTCGCATCAGCTGGCCAATAAAATCGACGTTCCAACCTGCCGCCCAATGAAAATTTCGCGCTGTGGGCACCGCGGGCGCTGGCCAACGAAAAAGCCAACTCCCTTTTTCCAACACCTTCCTTCTCACCCATAACCTCTTTTTAAGATATCCAACAGAGCGCTATCTCATTAAGGAATATCACAATGCTTTCCCGCTCTGCTATCAGAACTGCTGCCAGATCCGCCGTGGCTGCCAACGCTGCTCGCGCCCTCAACCGTGTTGTAAGTACTCTTCAACGGGTGTGGATGTCTTGTTGTTTACCTGCGTTTAAGGGGGGATGGAAGAGATGGGTTCAGTGATAGAATACACAGTCAATTGAGTCAATTGGAGTTTTAATGGCTTTCATTTGTGTCTTAACTGACTGATTGTGAGCGAATCCTTCCCGTTTACCTTTTTAAGGGGGGATGGGCCAAAGCTCTGATCTCTCTTCTTTCAACTCCCGAAGCAATCAAGATATACACATTAAATCGAACACTATACGGAGAAGCATACTAACAGATATACCAGGCTCGTCCAGCTATGATGGTTGCTGGTCGTCGTTTCGCCTCTGCTAAGGCTCAACCAACTGAGGTTTCTTCCATCTTGGAGGACAGAATCAGAGGTGTCTCTGAGGAGGCCAACTTGGATGAGACTGGTACAGTCTTGTCTGTTGGGTAAGTTTTACTCTTTCTAACCTTATCAAGGTGTCTTATTTCCTTGTGCTGGGGTATTTTCAAGGGTTAAGATATGACAGATCCGGAGAAGTTATTTATGATGTTTCCTATTGTTTTATGACATTGCCCCATGGAACTATTCAAGGTCATATTGCTACTACTTCCCCTAGTGTCCAGCATGTCTTCTTTCCTTCCAGATCCCCTATCCCTTTCTCTCTTGTTTCCCGTTTGGCCTTTTTTGGTTGGATGCGCGCCCCAACGTCGAGGTTTTTTTCCTCGCTCCGGGGGGTGAAAAAAGGGGTGTCGAGGATTGGACGAGCACAATGGAAATTAGCCTTTTACTGAAACTCATACTAACAAACAACCAGTGATGGTATCGCCCGTGTCTACGGTTTGAACAACTGTCAAGCTGAGGAGTTGGTTGAGTTCTCCTCCGGTGTCAAGGGTATGGCCCTTAACTTGGAGCCAGGTCAAGTTGGTATCGTGCTTTTCGGTTCCGACAGATCTGTCAAGCAGGGTTCCACTGTCAAGAGAACTGGTAAGATTGTTGATGTCCCAGTTGGTCCACAAATGTTGGGTCGTGTTGTCGACGCTTTGGGTAACCCAATCGATGGTAAGGGTCCAATCCAAGCTGAGAAGACCTCCAGAGCTCAAGTCAAGGCCCCAGGTATCTTGCCAAGAAGATCTGTCCACGAGCCAGTCCAAACCGGTTTGAAGTCCGTTGACGCCTTGGTCCCAATCGGTAGAGGTCAAAGAGAGTTGATTATCGGTGACAGACAAACCGGTAAGACTGCCGTTGCTATTGACACCATCTTGAACCAAAAGAGATGGAACAGTGGTACTGACGAGTCCAAGAAGTTGTACTGTGTCTACGTTGCCGTTGGTCAAAAGAGATCCACCGTTGCCCAATTGGTTCAAACCTTGGAGGAGCACGATGCCATGAAGTACTCCGTCATTGTTGCTGCTACTGCTTCTGAGGCTGCCCCATTGCAATACTTGGCTCCTTTCACCGCTTCTGCCATTGGTGAGTGGTTCCGTGACAACGGTAAGCACGCTTTGATCATCTTCGATGATTTGTCCAAGCAAGCTGTTGCCTACCGTCAATTGTCCTTGTTGTTGAGACGTCCACCAGGTCGTGAGGCTTACCCAGGTGATGTTTTCTACTTGCACTCCAGATTGCTTGAGAGAGCTGCTAAGATGAACGACTCTTTGGGTGGTGGTTCCTTGACCGCTTTGCCAGTCATTGAGACCCAAGGTGGTGATGTCTCTGCTTATATCCCAACCAACGTTATCTCCATTACTGATGGTCAAATCTTCTTGGAGGCTGAGTTGTTCTACAAGGGTATCAGACCAGCTATCAACGTTGGTTTGTCCGTCTCCCGTGTCGGTTCTGCTGCTCAAGTCAAGGCCATGAAGCAAGTTGCTGGTTCCTTGAAGTTGTTCTTGGCCCAATACAGAGAAGTTGCCGCTTTCGCCCAATTCGGTTCTGATTTGGATGCTTCTACCAAGCAAACCTTGGCTAGAGGTGAGAGATTGACCCAATTGTTGAAGCAAAAGCAATACAACCCATTGGCTGCTGAGGAGCAAGTTCCATTGATTTTCGCTGGTGTCAACGGTTTCTTGGATGCCATCCCATTGGAGAGAATTGAGGAGTTTGAGACTGCTTTCTTGTCCTCCTTGAAGTCCAACAACGCTGAGATCTTGGATGCTATCAGAGAGAAGGGTCAATTGTCCGACGAGTTGTTGGGTAAGTTGAGAACCGCTACTGAGCAATTCAGTGCTACTTTCTAAGGTGCTTGTGACTGAAAAGTTTACATGCCTGCTTACGAGAGAAAGTACCATTCAACATTCATAGTAGAGATTCCTCTTTTTATACTTTACAATTCTGACGTTATTATGAGAAGACCTTCATAGAGAAAATGCATTGATATGAAAGGTTATAAAATTACAATAAAATTAAATATGTGATGAGTTTGATGTAGTTCTAACTTTGTCTCCTTCGATCTGTGCATCTTTCCTAATCTCAATTTTGATCGCATCGCGGCGAAATTCGAAGACCAATTTGGTTTCGCGGAACTCGATGATCAACTACCCGATGTAGCGATTGAAAAGCTGCAGCGATTGAGAAGCAAAATATTAACGCACAGACAGAAAACGATGGCAGAGAGAGTATCGTTCGATGAGTTATATCGTCGATCAACACAATACAGAGTATGGTCCTTCACCAGGCAAGGGCTCGCTATCCAGAGAGAAGCAGTCAACGAAAAAGGGCAACGCAAAGTGGATGAACGGTTGGCTTCGATGCCAGAAGTGGACGCCACCATGGTTGAGAAGGTGACAGTTGGAGAGGAATTGCAGCTCATATCGTTCCATGCGAGAAGTATTGGCAAACTGGCAAATTTCTTCAACATGCCATCGCAGGTGAGAGTGAGTATTCTGTCGGTTATAGATCCATGGGTTTCTCTAACAAATCTTTAGGCTACGGCTATCTCCTTCTTCAGAAAGTTTTATCTCGTGAACAGCGTTATGGAATATCATCCGAAGCTCATTCTTCTCACGTGTCTCTTCCTCGCAGCCAAATCTGAGAACTTCTTCATTAGTATCAACTCATTCTGTAAACGTATCCCAAAGACAACACCGGAGTCGATCTTAGGCTTGGAGTTTGAGATCTTACAATCTTTGAAGTTCACCCTGATGGCACATCACCCTTTCAGGCCGCTATATGGGTTTTTCTTCGATATACAGGATACATTGGGAACAGAGGTCACGTCAAAAGACTTAGGTAGAGTGTACGATTCCGCAAGAAGTATGATCAATGATGCCCTTATATCGGATGCAGTGTTTCATTTCACACCGCCTCAAATCGCATTGGCATGTTTTAAGAGTACTGATGAGGTGCTAACGATGAAATATCTGAACAAGAAGTTCGACAGGGAAGAGAAGCAAGAGCTGGATGAAGAGACCCTGAAAGACCAACCAGTTACTGATTACGAGACACTTCTACAACTTATCGACGAGTGCCAAGAATTCATAAGGTCTACGCCGAATCCAACCAAGGAACAGGCTATTCTTGTGGATAAGAAGGTTCAATTCTGTGTCAACCCAACATTGGTGCTTAAGAGAAAGAGAGAGGGGACAGCCGGTACAGAAGGTGACCAAAACAAGAGACAGCGTACAGAGTCTATGGAACCTCCACTCTCTACTTAATAGTTTCTTAGAATAAATTATTATTAATCATAGTTGTAGCTAAACCTCGGGGCAGCCTCACATTCCTTGGTTAGGGCCGCACTACTGTTGTCTGGGATACCACAACAGAATTTGTGTATGCAAAACCAAAACAACTTCAAAATAACTTCAAAGTCATTTCACGGAAAGAAGCGAAGAGAGAAAAAGAGGCCCTCAATAAACGCGTGCAAAATGGCATATGTTCAGTCCAAGGTGATGAAGAAGCGTCTACAAGAGAAGCGCCGTGTGAGCGGTGCTGCCCTTCTTCGTGAGGAGTTGAATGTGTCAACAGGGGACACAAGCTCCTTGTTGGACAGTTTGCCTGTTGAGAAGGACAAAGGTGTGATGTTGGCGAACTTCGAGGAGTGGATCAAGATGGCCACCGACAACAAGATCAATACCACCAATAGTTGGAACTTTGCTTTGATTGATTATTTCCATGATATGGATGTATTGAGAGGGAAGGATAACAACATTAACTTCCAAAAGGCGAGCGCCACTCTTGACGGTTGTGTGAAGATTTACTCCTCGCGAGTTGACTCTGTTGCTACAGAGACCGGTAGACTTCTTAGTGGTCTAGCTACACGTAAGGAGGACAGTCCTGTGGGAGGCGAGAACGACGATGAGGATGATGAAGATCCCAATCACAGCGATGATGATGAAGAAGAAACAGAAACGTCAGCTAAGAAGAAGAGATCCATAAAGACGAGAGTTCGAGACACAGGTGACACATTGACGACGTTTGAGCAGATCAAAATCAAGAAACTTTCCCAGGAGCTGAGCATAGATCCATTATTCAAGAAGACATTGGCTGAATTCGATGAAGGGGGCGCAAAGAGTTTGTTGCTTAATACGTTACATATCGATAACCGGTCTAGAGTTGTCTTTGACGCAAGCACCACTAATCCAAATGATGCACAAGATGAGGAGGTCAAGGATGAGATCAAAGACGTAGACGTGGAGATGACCGGTATAGATGATATGGCGATTGATCTTTCATCCCTACAGAACTTCTTATACACTGATATCGCAGAGCTTGATGAGAAGACGCTCTGTCCATCCATGGAGCACTTGAACTCTGTGTTGAAGGATATCAACAAGGCCAAATCCATCTTGAATGGGTTCACTGAGCAGCAGCAAGAATTTTCGAAGGTAGGCGATATGGAGAACCAATCCGATGTTCCAAACAACTATGCTGATGACTTTGATCCTGACTTTAATGATAACTCATACGGCGAATTGAATAATGAAGCCGCTGCAGTGATATTCCAGGATGAGTTGCGTCCAGATCAGGAAGAAGTTGGTGACGAAACCGGTATTGTTGCTAGTGTCGTTGATCAGGACTTGATGGCATATTTTGACAACACTCTTAAGCGCAATTGGGCTGGTCCCGAGCATTGGAAGGTTAGACAATTTAAAAAGGAAAGGGGACAATCATTACAGATATCTACAGCTCCTGGAGTAAAACAGAAGAAGGTAAAGGAGGTGTTTACCATAGATTTCATAACACCAATGGATGAAGAGCTAGAAGACAGAGTGTTCGCCAAGGGCAAAGGTTCAATCGTGCTTCCACAATCAGAACGAGAGGACAGAGATAACCATTTACTTCCTGATGATATGTACTTCTCATCTGACCAATTGACAAGGTTATTCTTGAAGCCTGATCAAAAGCTCAACATCTTTAGAAGGAAAGTCAATGTGCGCTCCGTTACTGATTCGCAAGAACTAGAGGGTGAAAGACAACCGGATGCAACATTTTGGGCTGATAACTACAAAGAAAGGGACGAACCTCAAGGAACGGAGCACATGGCCGATCCATTCTATGATGATGGTGATGGATTTGACGATAACGGTCCAGATTTAGACTTTGACATGGGTTCCATGCCGATCGAAGAGAAGGTTAGCTTTGGAACTCAATTGATCACTGGTGGTGTCAAAGTGAAATCTGAATATGTGAACTACTCTAAGAGAGCGAAGAATGTCAACGTGAAGCAGCTCAAGGACAATATCTGGAAGTCGATTGAAGTGAAGAAAGATGAACCTGTGATGCAATTCAGTGACTTGGTGAACGATATCACCAGGATGTATCCAAAGGAGCAGAAAAAGGATCTCTCAACTTCCTTCTGTTTTATCTGCCTTCTACATTTGGCGAACGAGCACTCTTTGACGATAGAGAACAATGAGGCCTTGGACGACTTACAGGTGACGGGTTATAGACAGTGATTAAACCAAATTTCCCTTCCCATTGTAGCGGTGTCTCGCGAAATTCCGCGCGACGGTGGAAAATTTTCGATGGGCTCGGGCGATGAAAAGTTTTACTATGGGAGAATAACCAAATTCAAAGAAAACACGTCTTAAACAAGTGAATATATAGCTTTTGGCGAATCAGTCCACATTTTCAATCAATCAGTCATGTCTCAATCTCCCTCATTGTCTTTCGGTCCATCTTGGTATGTTTTTTTGTGCTCTCTGTCTCATAGCCTAATACTAACATCAGATCGAACAGGATGCGTTCAAAGCCTACGAGAACCGGCTCAAGTGATACAGTCAGATCATCACAAGGATGGGGCCGTGATGCCCTGGTACAAGGGGCCGCGCAAGCGGAGGATGTGAGCAGCAGCAACGGCCATTCACAAGTCGAGTATAACAAGATTACCAGATCGTATACACTTGATGAATTACTTCAAGTGTGGGCCACTCTTCAACAACGATTGCAAACTGAAGGTTTAGAGGATCAGTATCATTCATTGGCCCCAATCAGAGACCTAGTTTCACAAGTCCAACAAGACTTGTCGTTCCAACAAAAGAAGTCAAACAGCCCAAAAGTTGCAGAGCTGAAAGCGAGACTAGGTGAGTTTGATCAATGGGCTCATCGTGAGCAAAATGGCTTGGACTTCGGCAGTATATTGAGCAGCATCAAGTCCACATCTGCTCCCACTCCACAGAGTCCCTTTATCTCTAGAAATATTCCACTACAACGTGAATCCTCCTTTTCAGCTTTGAATAGTCCGATTGGGAATGTTCCTTCCCAGGGCTTACCCTTCATGGACCCTCCACCGGAGTTGCTGCAGCCCTCTGAGATACAGTGGTTCTATATCGATCCTAGTGGCATGCACCAAGGTCCATTTGATGGTCCACAGATGCAAGGCTGGTATTCTGGTGGCTATCTCAATATGGACTTGCAATTGAAGCATGAAGAATCTCCTGATTTCTTCTCATTGGCTGAGTTCGTCACGTATGTTGGCAACTCACAGACTCCGTTCTTGGTTCCGCTTCAGAAGTCAAAGCCAGTGGTTTCAAACAATGGATTTTCCAACTTGGGTTTCGACTCAAACTCACTCTTTGCATCCCAAGGATTCTTGCAACAAACCACACCACAATTGCCACAGATTCATCCAACTCAACAATCAAATATATTTGGTGCTAACTCTGGTCGTTCTTCTCCATGGGCTCCCCAATCGGCGTTGGCTACCCAAACTGGTAACGGTGTTCAAGACCTCGGTCTCACTGCTCAATCTTCATTCTTGTCTAACTTCAACGAGTCCACCAGTATCACTGCTACGGCTGGTAACAGCTTCGTGAACCCACACGAAGACGACTTGTTCACTCAAATCCATACACAGGTCTTGAACAACGTCTTGACTGAGGACAATATCCCTGCATCTGCCTCTTCTACAACAGAACCTGTACAAATCCGATCTGATCAAGAATTCCAAGCAGAAGTTGCCCATTCACCAAAACAAGAGATCAAGTCATCTCCTGTTCCAACCCCTACTGCAAAGAAAGAAACAGTTAAGAAACAATTTAAGCCAAATGTTGTTATTGAGTCCAAGCCTGAGCTCAAGCCAACTCCAAAGCCAGTTCTTGCACCATGGGCCAATAAGCCTGCTCCTCAATCATCTGGTCCACGCTTGACTTTGGACCAGATCCAGCAGATCGAAGCCGAGGAGAATGCCAAACAGATGAAATTGAAGGCTGAAAAGGATAGGCAACTCGCCGCACAGTTGCTTGCTAACACTGAGAAGTCGTTGAGAGAGGCCGAGGCTGTCAAGAGTGCTCTTCCATCTACTGCTTCCTGGGCCAATACCAACAAGATCGCGACCCCTACAAAGACCTTGTTGGACATCCAACGTGAGGAAGCTGCTGCTGCATCTAGGGCCCTCAACCCAACCGGTGTGAAACAAACACCGGCAAAAACCTCATTTGCATCTATTGCCACTTCTTCCAATGCTTGGACCACTGTAACTTCGAAGAAAGTTACACAACAGAAGTCTCATCCTCCGACTACGACAAATTCGGTCAAGCAAGTCACACCAGATGTCTTGCGCTCCGTTTCAGCTCAGGCACCAATTGCAGCACCAACACAGAGCAAGTCTGTTTCACCTCGTCAAGAGTTTTTAACGTGGTGTCGTTCCACTTTGAAGTTGAACAACGGTGTTAAAATCGATGACATTTTGGAGATCATGTTAATGTTGCCCGTTGGCCAAGAGTCTTCTGAGATCATTGCAGATACCATCTACTGTAACTCTTCTGTGATGGATGGTAGAAGATTTGCTCAGGAGTTTACCAAACGTCGTAGAGCTATTGAGAGCCAAGCCAACGATGGATTGACATGGACAGATGCTCTTCATATTAGTGCTATGGATGACGATGATGGCTGGGACTTCCAAGTCGTGAAAAAGAAGAATAAGAGAAGAAACTGATGGTTTATATGTATATAACTAACAATCTTAACTGTCAAGATCGCATTGACCCTTTTTTTCAAAACTTGTATTATATGAAGTACTCATTCCTCCTTTGCCTCGATCGTGTTTGGGAACTTCAACTTACCCTCCTTATCGATTTCAATGCCCCATTCTTTCAAGAGACCGAGCTTCTTGTCCTCTAGCCCACCATACTTCTTCCCAAGAGCCTCGTTGAGACAAACTTCTTGTAGAAGTGGAATGAACTTACCGATCCAACCGCTCTTGTACTTTTCTGTCTCGGCGACGAGTTCTTGGATCTCCAGCTCCTCCAGCTTCTGTGAAGTTTGGAATCTTTCCCACAAGTCATCACTGATGGAACCCTTCTGGTAAAGTACGGTCATGAACGGTGTTACCTCTTTCAACTTCAATGTTCTCTTGACACACTCTGCACCCCTTCTGATCAGAGCAGCCTTAAGGACCTTCTCATTTGGCTTGGGGTCCTGGGCAACAAGCTCAAAGTACATCTCCTTAGCGACGTTTCTCTCGAAAAAGGGCTTTCTCGTAGCCAGCTCGTTGATCTTCTTCTGTCTGTACTTGATGGAGAACACTATGAGCGCGCCCACCATGATGGTGACGTAGATGATCGGCGTGTACACTGAGATTTTGGTAATTGGTGGTTCCTCATCCATTGTTCTCTGTTGCTTATCTGTCCTCTCTGCTCTTCCTTTGTTTCACGCTTCTTGCCAGTGTTGTTGATGAAGAAGGCCACGTTAAGGCGAGAAAAACCCGCGAACTTTGGCAACTGCGCTCTTCCACGATGGCAAAAACACTCTAGAGCGGGCGCCCATAGACTGATAAAAATGAACATCGTGAGTGCTCAATGGAATACACCATTGTGATCAGCGTACTGACAATTCCCTAGACGCTCCGTTTCCGCTCGAAAGATGGCATGTTGAGGGTCCAGGCGGCGCCGGACGGGGACCTCCTCTCTGTCATTGAAGAGCTTTCGCACAAATTGCCTGTTGATGTGAACTCTGTGAGTGTTTCTAATGCTCCCAATGGTCCGTTTGAGTCCCTGTTGGTGCTGGCTGGGAGAACTCCGGCTTCAATGGGTTTCAAGAATGGTGAGATGTTGTATTTGAAGTTTGCGGAATCACAACAGCGTCAGCAACAGCATCATCAACAGCATCAGCAGCATCAGCAACAACAACAACAACAACAACAATCATTCATTGAGATCCCAAATGTTCAACCGGACGTCTCGGAGCTTCCAATTGATGTCGAGTTGAAGAACGATGAAGGGTTGATCCCAAGGAAGAGATCGAGATTCTGTAGACACGGTGACAAGGGAATGTGTGAATACTGTTCACCGTTACCACCGTGGGATAATTCCTACAGAGAGGAGAACCAGATTAAGCACATCTCCTTCCACGCATATGTGAAACGGTTGGATCAAGCCACAAATAAGGGACAAGGGTCATCATATATGGCTCCTTTGAGTGAATCGAATTTCGCCATAAGTAAAAGATGTATCGGTGGCCACGAACCTTGGCCAAAGGGTATTTGTTCCAAGTGTCAGCCTTCTGCAATCACATTGCAACAGCAGGAGTTCCGTATGGTTGACCACTTGGAATTTGCGAACTCTGAGATTGTCAATTCGTTCATTGAAAGTTGGAGGCAAACTGGTACACAGAGAATAGGCTTCATGTATGGAACGTATCAGAAATACGACAAGGTTCCCCTAGGGATCAAAGGTGTCGTTGAGGCTATTTATGAACCGGCACAACACGATGAGAATGACGGTCTAACGCTTGGTTTGCCATGGGAAGAGGAAGAACAGGTTGATAACATTGCAAAGATGTGTGGGTTACAAAAAATTGGTGTGATCTTCACAGATCTCACAGATTCAGGGAATGGCGATGGCTCTGTGATATGTAAGAGACATAAGGACTCCTTTTTCCTCTCGTCGTTGGAGGTCATCTTTGCCGCAAAGTTACAAAAAAGATACCCAAACTACACCAAGTCATCCGACTCTGGGAAATTCTCTTCGAAATTCGTCACATGTGTAATCTCTGGTAATCTGAAGGGTGAGATCGATATGTTCCCGTATCAAGTGTCTGAAGGCGCAGAGGCGCTTGTGCAAGCTGATATGATTACGGGGTCTACGAAACCTTCATTTGCATACATCAACGAAACGAATGACGAGCGCTACGTTCCTGAGATTTTTTACACCAAGATCAACGAGTATAAGCTTCAGGTGAAGGCCAATGCAAAGCCAGCTATCCCTGTGGACTACCTCCTGGTGACTCTCTCCCACGGCTTCCCACAGGAGCCAAACGCGGTGTTCAAGACAAACAACTTCCCAATTGAGAACAGACAGGCCATGGGTGTCTCCAGGGACCTCGCGGACTTGAAGTCCCGTCTGGATAAGTACTCCAGAGGTGAGCTAAACATTGTGGCCACCGTGTCGGATTTCCATCTCTTGACACTGTTGCTCACAATGGACATCTTATCACCAGAGGAAAAGTCCCTTGTAGCCAGAGTAGCCACGGGTCACCAGGTGGAAGATGGCTACCAATTGGCAGAGACCGGTGGGTGGCAGACGCTTCTGACGATTGTATCAATGTCCTAGAGGCAGTAGCAGTAATAGCAACGGCAACGGTAATATACCAACCACACTGTAGAATTACCCGATCAGGAAGTCTACCCCCAGAAGGCTCTCGAAGGTTCCAGCACCTGTTACCCGGCCTTGCGCGCTGGGCGGAAAAGTTTTATTTATACGGGCGATGATCTCCAACGTTCAGCCAGCTTTGCATTGCTCTTTTTAAAGATCAAAACAGAAAGAAAGAACGAGATGAGTGCCCCATTCGGTATCGACTTCGGTAACCACAACACCGTGGTTGCCGTTGCTAGAAACAGAGGAATTGACGTTGTCGTCAACGAGGTGTCAAACAGAGCCACACCAACCATCGTGGGTTTTGGTAACCAGAACCGTGCGATCGGTGAGAGTGGTAAGTCCCAACAGATCTCCAACATCAAGAATACCGTGGACAACATCAAGAGAATCGTTGGCTTGGATTACTCCCACCCAGACATTGCCAAGGAGAAGCCTTTCTTCACCACCGAGTTGGCCGATGTCGATGGCCAGGTTGGTGCCAAAGTGAGATTCTTGGGTCAGCAGGAGACCTTCACCTCTACGCAGTTGGCAGCCATGTACTTCAACAAGCTCAAGAGTACCGTTGTCAAGGAGACAAAGGCAAACATCACAGACGTGTGCATTTCCGTGCCATTGTGGTATACCCAACAACAACGCCATGCCGTGTCAGATGCCGCTAAGATTGCTGGCTTGAACCCAGTGAGAGTGGTCAACGAGTTGACCGCCGCTGCTGTTGGTTACGGTGTCTTCAAGACCGACTTGCCAGAGGATAAGGCTTTGAACTTGGCCCTTGTTGACGTTGGTCATTCTTCTTACGAGGTTTCCATCATTTCTTTGAAGAAAGGTGAGCTCAAGGTTTTGGGTTCTGCCTACGATAAGTTCTTTGGTGGTAGAGACTTTGACTACGCCATTGCAAACTACTTTGCCGACGAATTAGATGCTAAGCACAAGACTGATGTTCGTTCCAACGCAAAGTCCTTCTCTAGAATGCTTGCATCTGCTGAGAAGCTCAAGAAGGTTCTCTCTGCTAACACCCAGGCTCCATTCAACGTGGAGTCTGTCATCAACGACATTGATTACTCTTCCTCCATGACCAGAGACCAGTTGGAGGAGCTCGTTGCCCCATTGTTGGAGCGCATTTCTCTTCCAATTGAGGCTGCTTTGAAGCAATCCGGTTTGTCCAAGGAGGAATTGGACTTTGTCGAGGTCATTGGTGGTGGTTCCAGAGTTCCATCCCTTAAGGAGAAGTTGACCGAGACTTTCGGTAAGCCATTGTCCTTCCACTTGAACCAGGATGAGGCGATTGCTAGAGGCGCCACTTTTATCTGTGCCATCCACTCCCCAACTTTGAGAGTTCGTCCATTCAAGTTCACTGACGTAAACCCACATTCCGTCTCTTACTACTGGGATCAACAAGTTGAAGGTGATGATGATCACTTGGAGGTATTCCCAGTTGGTTCTGCCTTCCCATCCACCAAAGTGATCACTTTGGAACGCACTGGTGACTTCAAGATTGAGGCTAAATACACCAATGCCTCTGAGTTGCCAGCTGGTACCGCTGTTGACATTGCATCTTGGGAGATCAGAGGTGTCAAGCCACAAGCTGGTCAATCTACCATTTCTGTCAAGGCCAAGCTTAGAAACAACGAGTCTGGTTTCTACTCTGTCGAATCTGCTTACACCGTCGAGGAGATTGAAGCCGAAGAGGAGATCCCATACGAAGGTGAAGGTGAGAAGCCAGATGACTACGAGCCACAGTACAAGACCGTTAAGAAGCTCGTCAAGAAGGATGACTTGCAAATTGTTGCTAAGGATGCCTCCTTGCCAACTGAAGAATTGAACAAGTTCTTCGAGAAGGAGGCCCAATTGACCTCTGGTGATGAATTGGTGTTCAAGATCCAAAACAAGAGAAACGAGATTGAAGAGTATATCTATGACTTCAGATCCAAGTTGGATGACATCTATGCTCCATTCGTCTCTGAGAAGGAGAAGGAAGAGTTGTCCGAGCTCTTGATGAACGCTGAAGACTGGTTGTACGACCACGAGGATTCCTCCTTGGGTGTCTACACCGCCAAGTACGAGGAGTTGGCTTCTAAGGGTAACTTGATCAGAGGCCGTTACCAGTCTGCTCAGAACGAGAAGGAAGAAGCTGCTAGAGCTAAGAAGGAGGCTGAGGCCTACCAGAAGTTCACTCAAAAGTTGCAGGAGCAAAAGAACGAGGCCCCAGCTGAGCCAGAGAGCAAGGATGCCGATGGCGACTTGGACTTGGATTAAATCTAAATAAAATGAAAATTGGGTTCTATATGGGTTCTTTTAATATGAATACAATTGGTTTTACGTTTGAATTGTTGTAGTTCTCACTCTGCTCTTTGTTCGTCCCCTTGGTTTTTCCGCCCCGTCGGGTAAAAAAGTTCATCCCATAAGATATTAAAGGCAAACCAATCAGCACAGTGAAAACCGACAAGATGCTGCGTTCTGTGAGAGCTCTCGGGCACCTGAGGAGTCCACTGCTGTTGAATGTGCGCCACCTCTCAAAGCTCCCGCCAAAAGAGAAGGTCATTCCAAAATGTGAGCATCTTTTTACTTCTATCAATGTGTCTCTCCACTAACAACTCGACCAAGTCTCCTTCCCAAAGCATACGCATACCATCAAGGAGGTCGATTCTGATATTCCTAGTTATTTTGGCGAGCAGATAACCATCTCTGGTTGGATAGACAAAAAGCCTAAGAAGATGGGTAAGAATATTGTATTTGCAACGCTCAGAGATTTTGACGGGAACTTTACACAGATCGTTTCCAAAGATACTGATATAGTGGCGTTGATAGATGCTGCTAATGTCGAAGATTGTGTTGCGATTAAGGGCACTGTCGTACAGAGAAGGACCAGAAGTTCCGAGGATCAGACCATCCGTTGGGATCTGAAGATTGATGAGTTCAAAACGCTCAACTCATCAGATGTGCTCACCTCACAGTTGGAATCATTAAAGGCAACACCGAACGATTTCCCGCCACAGTATAGATACCTACAACTACGTCTGCCCTTCTATCAACAGGCTCTTAGGAAAAGGGCCAAAGCAGCCACAGTGGTCAGATCAGAGTTAGGACAGATGGGATTCACAGAGGTGGAAACACCACTTTTGTTCAAATCCACTCCTGAAGGTGCTCGTGAGTTCCTGGTGCCCACAAGACGTATCAACCAGTTCTACGCCCTCCCACAGTCTCCACAACAGTATAAGCAGCTATTGATGGCCAGTGGTGTGAAGAACTACTTCCAAATTGCCCGTTGCTTCCGTGATGAAGACCTCAGAGCTGATAGACAACCTGAATTCACTCAAGTTGATTTGGAAATGTCCTTCGCTGATGCCAAGGATGTTCAAGATACAGTCGAACGTGTTGTAAAACGTATTTGGAAGGAAGTTGCTGAGTGCGACATTTTTACTGTAGGAGAGGATTGTGTTCAACTTGGAGACTTTACACATCTTTCTTATGAGCACGTTTTAAGCAAGTATGGTATTGATAAACCAGACCTGAGATCTACTTTGGAGCTCCAAAACCTTGAAGGGCTGGCCACTGCTATTGAGAATCCTGACTTCCCGGTATTTGAGGTCTGTGTACTTAGAGGAGCTTTTGAAGGTAAGGCAAAGCTTCCACAAAAGCTCTTTGATGGCGCTGAATATCGCAACAGAAAGCCAATTGTGATTCCGATCAAGACTGAAGATGATCTTCAACATTGGTATAAGAAGTTTACCCATATGGCTGAGTTCCATGACATTAAGCAAGTGAACCAGACGCTTGATTTACGTGTTGGTGATGTGATAGCAGGGTCAACCCGTTCCCAAGTTGCATATGAAAACCCAACACCACTTGGTAGATTCAGGCAATTGGCAATCTCTGAGTTCCCAGATAAATGGAGACATGATGTTCCATTCGTGGGAGTGTGGGTCGAAGACTTCCCATTATTCAACCCAACTGAGCTATCTTCGGAATCCAAACAGGATTATCCACAGTATGATCGCTCTGTCTTAGAATCAACTCATCATCCTTTCACGATGGCCAAGCCAGAAGATTATGAGCTGCTGGAAACTGATCCATTGGCAGTTAAAGGTGAACACTACGACTTAGTTGTAAATGGTGTTGAACTAGGTGGTGGTTCTAGAAGGGTTCATGACGCGGAAGTGCAGAGATATATTCTTGATGAGATTCTCAAAGTTCCAAATCCTGATAGACTCTTTGGTCATTTACTCAAGGCGCTATCTATGGGATGCCCTCCACACGCAGGTCTAGCACTTGGGTTTGACAGACTGTGTGCAATGCTCATTGGTAGCTCAAGCATCAGAGACGTTGTAGCTTTCCCAAAGACACAGAATGGTAGCGATCTGGTCGTGGAAAGTCCAAGCAGTGTCAGTGATAATGTGCTGAAAGAATACCATATAAAGAAAGTTTAATGAACTTCTACTGTACATAGATAAAGACAAAATTGTATATTAATAGTCCCCAATAATCCAATTTGTATAAATTTTCAAATAGCAATACCTTACATTCTCATCTCAGTTCTCATCTGGAAGTCTCTATGCCCAATAACAGTACTCTCTGGTGCACTTTGATATCTGTGAGTGTTGAAGAAGTCAGAGATGATCTTAACATACTCATGAGGTCTCTGATCCAAGATATCATGTGCAGAGTTAACGCTGACAATATCACTGTTAGGAAAATGTTCATTGATCTTTGATATTCCCTCATCATTGATGAATGGAGACTTGAGTCCTCTGATGAACTTGACTGGCCCTCTGAACTGGAGATCCTTCGTGGTCTCTAGTGGCCAATCAGCAACATCTTTCACAACCATCTCAGTCATATGACGAACAGGGTTCAAGAATTGAATGGAACCATCTTCAAAGTCCACTACTGGTGATTCAAATCCATCTGGTTTTTTGTTGACAAGGTTCACCAAGAGGTTCTTTCTCACGACGCCGTTCGGTAAGAACTTCTTCATGGCGATGGAGGCCTTGTTCTTCCAATCCTTGTCGTTTGTCTTGATTTGAGCCTCCTCCAAGACATGGATCATGCTCTTTACATATTGCTTCATATAAAGCTCAATGTATGGCTGCTTTACAGGTGCATTATCGATGATTACAGCACTCTTCACTAGCTTTGGGAATCTCAAGGCCGTAAGCATAGAGATTTTGGCACCAAGTGAGTACCCAACCAATTTTACACTCTTCAATCCATGTTGAGAGCAAAACTCCTTAATGTCTTGTGACAGTGTGTCATAGTCAAATGGCATTGCATGTTCTGAGTGGCCATGATTACGCAGATCAACTGTGTAAACCGGCGTATGGGTGAAGTCCGCAATCAACTTGGAGTCCAATGAGTAAGACTTCTTTGAACCAAAGATACCGTGCACAAAAAGAATTGGCTCCTTTTGGTTGTCATTGAGGTTCTGAAAGAGTGAACGTTGCGGTACATGTAAGTCATACGCCAATGGGACTGTCTCACGGTGTGGGAGTTGCCTGAATGAGTTTCTCACCAATCTTGTAGGGAGCATTTTATAAAGGCAGTCCAGCTGAAATCAAGACAGCTTTAAAATTAGAGGGCTATATACTGGTTCTTATACAAGGGAACGCGGTCCCAACAGCTCAGCTAAATAAAGTATTAAATTTAATCTAGATGCAAACTTCAAGGTACAAAAAGGAAGAGAGCGACGCAATTGCACATCATGAAATACGGCGCGAACCACGGACTTTCAAGCAGCGTTTCTTTTTGGCGGAGGGCTGTCGTTTCCGCTTTGGGCCATATGAGGCCCGCTTTGTAGACGATTTCCTTGTTTAAGGGTGCAATTTATCATCATAGATAGCAGTATAGAAGTGATAATTAATCGCGGTATGTCATAGCTCATCAAGATGGTCCAACACATCAAGCCTGAACTCCGACACCGTTCCCCTTGTTGGATGGCAGCTTGACATCAGTGTGCAGGAGGTGGACTTCATGTTGGTTGTCCACCTGCTGCTCCAGTAGTTCCTTGTATTTCGTTTGCTTGAAGAACTCAGATATAATTCTCGTGGCTCTTTGAGGCATCTCTGTGAAAATCAAATGGCCTGTGTTCAAATCTGTCATTGTGTGGTTAGGGAATTTATCCTTGTAGGCTTTCAACTCTTCTTCAAAGATGAAGAACGATTTCAAACCTCTGACAACTTTGACGGGACCATAGAACTTATCACCTTTCACCTCCTCTTCTGGCCAGTCAACTATAGCTTCGATTGTCTTACTGTCAAAGTGTTGCATCGGAATCTTCCATGTGATGAGATCCTCATGTCCAGGAATGTGTGAAGAATTCTTGTTGGTAATGTTTCTCAACAAGTACTGAACAATTCCCCCATCTGGAATATACTTAGTTAATACCATTCCTGCTTTGGATCTCCAAGCTTTATCATGAGCCTTGATATCAGCAGAGTTGAAAAGAGTCTTCATTCCTTTTAAGACAGACGATAGAATGGCACCTGCCCCAAGAGTCTTTGCTGGGGCGTTATCAATGATGACACCAGAGCTCACAAGTTCAGGATGTTTCAGCATCACCAGGAGACTAACTTTAGCACCCAATGAGAATCCAACAAGTTTTACTTTCTTCAAGCCATGATCCTCACAAAAATCTACCACATCCTGTGTCAAAGTAGTATAGTCTACTAAGGGGAAACAATGCTCTGATTCCCCATGATTTCTGAAGTCTATCGCATACACAGGTGACAGTGTGTTGTTTGCAATGGTCTTACAATAGTTTCTGTAGTTATCCTTTGATCCAAAGACTCCGTGGAGAAACAAGATAGGCTCCTGAGAATTGAGGTTAGGGTTGACAGTCTTGTTAGGCGTATGGAGTTGATATGCCATAGACACTCTGCTCTTGACAGGGAGAGCCCTCGCATGAGAAAAAAGGACTCTGCTTAACTTCATTGTGAGGAATAGTATTAAACAACCAGAAGTGGTGTCTGTCAGATCAGGGGTTCCTCCCTCATTTAAAGATCCCACAATAGGAGGCTGAAGGAAAGAATATACCACCCGATCTAGCCTTAATGGTACATTGGACACATGTTGCACTGATCCACCTCTACAGCCAGTTCAATGCCTCAACTGTGACGTTTACTTAATGATGTGCAAGGTCAACGCAGAACTGCATACTACTATATTCAGAACGAACACTGATTTATGGCTTTAGAGGGCATTCCACGTGGTCAAACAGGTATGTTTTTTTACCATTTGGGATCACGTATCAATTATTTGAATCCACTCTAAGATTCCTTTGATGATCAACAGTGAGGTATAAATGTATCTAGCTATGAAAAGATCTTTTTGATGCTCCCTGGTCTGGACCTGATGGAGGGGCACCATTGCCCCGGCAGAGGCAGAGATCTGCAGTCAAGACAGCATCGCGCTATGCAAGAAAACTACGCCATGAGGAAGATCTTTGCATCTTGCGATAGGGTATAGATATCTGGATTCTACGGGAAATTTCTATAAGACTTATGAATATGGATGCTCTATAACTCTATAATTGACCTATCGCCTACAGTTGTGCACGAACTTCACTTTGGTTGTTCTCAAACTTGAGATCAAACTGCTTTTCAGTCTCAGTTCTTAGTTTTTGCACGGTATGATTCTCCCCATCTCTGGTATGCATTTGTAATGTTTGATATCTTGTCAGCTTAAAGAAATCACAGATGATCTTTGTGACTCTAAGCGGCATCTCTGCAAAGATTAAATGGTCGGTGTTCAAAGTGGCCATCGTATAGTTTGGAAAATGTTCTTTGTAAGCCTTGAGACCATCCTGATCGATGAATGCAGATTTGGCACCTTTGATCACCTTGACTGGGCCTTCAAACTTCAAACCTTTGACTTCGTCTTCTGGCCAGTCTGCAATCTCATCGACAACTTTCTTATCAAAATGCCCCACTGGCATTCTCACTGTGATGAGGTCTGTGTGTCCTGGAATATGAGAAGAGTTCCTATTGATCACGTTTCTCAACAAGTATTGAACAATGTTTCCATCTGGGATAAACTTGTGCAACACAGCATTAGCCTTGGATCTCCAATTCTTATCACTGGCTTTAATATGAGCAGAGTTGATCAATTCAGTCATTGCCTTTAGGAACACTTTTAAGTACACTTTGACTTGAGGAGTCTTAGCCGGGGAATTACCAATGATGACACCAGAACTGATGAGTTCAGGATGTTTGAGCATTGTCAAGAGCCCTACTTTGGCACCCAGGGAATAACCCACAATGCTAACTTTCTTCAAGTCATGCTCTTCACAGAAGTCTACGACATCTTGTGACAACGTTTGGTAATTGATCAATGGGAAACAGTGTTCAGATTCACCGTGGTTTCTGAAATCCAGGGCATAGACAGGTGTGTGCGTAGTGTTTGCAATGGTTTGACAATAGTCCTTGTAATTGTTCTTGGAACCGAAAATACCGTGAAGGAATACGATTGGTTCATGTGATCTGATTGCCAGGTTTGGATTCACAGTCTTGTTAGGCATATGAAGCTGGTAAGCCAATGAGACTTTAGTCTTTGTGGGAAGGGTCCTTGCCTGGGCGACCGTCTGTGAGAAAAGTACTTTTGTGATTTGCATTGTTGGATGGACTTGTTAACTGGAATGACATCCTGAGAGATCAGGGAGCACAGATGAATCCTTTTATACAGGTCCCAGGTCCCAGGCACTTTCCCATAACTCGGTCTTGCACCCAACGGCGAGACCATCCCGCGAGAAATTTTTAGCGTAAAAAAGGTGTCAAAAGCGACAAAGGAGATCTGTTGAGACTTGGAAGGCTGAGCAATCGGTGTTTCGCACAAAGTGACATGAGGCCCTGCCTGACTATACCCAGGAATGACAATTGCCTGTTCCGCTACATTCTAGAGACTAACCCTTCTATATTGTTCTGATCCATTGACACAATAACGGTGATAAGAACAGTCCCCCCATGAGGGAAATTCTAAGCGGCGATCTCGGATTTTTCCCTTTGGCCCCCACGGACAATTTTGCATGGGGGTTTTACACTGATAAAGTTCTTCTACAAGATACGAATCACAAGTCAATTCAAAAGTCAATATTCTGAGTAGTCTGCTGTGGCTGTCCCTCATCCTCCACTGGGATCCCCCATTCCTCTATCTCAAACTTCTTTCTCCCGTTCTTGAAGGCATATTCGCCTTTGATAACCATCATTTGTCCCCTTTCGCTCATATGCGGCAGTTTATAAATGTGCACTAAACCGTGTTGTACTTTCGTAGGCTGATTATGGTACGCCTTCTCCAGGATCTTCATCATTTCTTGATTGAATGGTTCCAGATGGATCACTCCATCGCTCAGCAATTCGATGTTCTTTATCAATGATGACTCACGAGGATATAGATCGATGGAGATGGTTGTTGTGATCACCAGTTTTGGATATTTGCGTGTCATAGAACGCAGGGAATGGATGAATGGTAGAACCTCTTGTGATTTCGTCAGTATTGGTGAGTACATCGAAGGATTTAAGAAAGACGGGATGATCAATCTAATAACTTTATCCTTATGTTGAGATACAATGTGTTCAATCTGTTTCAACACTGGCTTGAAACTTGTTCCCAACGGTACAAACGTGAGTTCGTTCGATCCTGGACTTGGTGTCAAACGAGTCGTTATATCAAATTGATGATTGAAATCCTTATGAAGCTCATTATCAAGAGGTTGCTGCTTTCTTGTAGAGTCATTCAGCCCATACCTCCATGCAATCTTCAAATCTTTACCTCTAGCTGGGTTTGAAGTATCGCCAATCAAGTTCTGCACTGACAACTTCTGCTCATTCTCTATCACTTTCTGCTTCTTCACATCCCTCGAAGAGCCCTTATACACACCTGGAAGTTCCTTTGCCCACTGTTGGTTCGAGCTGAGCACAATGACATGGGTATTCGGAGACTGCGCATTCAGCCTATTGTGAACAATACCTTGTGATGCAAATTCTTTAGCAAGAACACTCCCAAAATCAGTCGTCCCGGATTCTTCAACCAACAGCATTGTCCCCAACGGAAGACCCTGATGGCCCAAGATCTTGTCAAGATCACCACATCCCGTAGATGTTATACTCTGCGAGTTTACCACGGATGGCTTAACACCAGGGTGTTTCACTTCTGCTTTTATACTGAGCTGTTGAACTCCACGAGTAAGAGACTCTGTTCCTCGTATGAATGGCGATCCACGGGCAGGAGCTGGCCCTGCGCTCAATCCTCCCAACGGTGCCCTTCCGGCGATGAAGGGACTTCTCCGAGGAGTTCCTCTCCCCGGGATGGCATGCGGTATTCCCTGATCCATGGTGTCTGTTTATGCTGTTCTTCTGTGCTCTTCTTTTTGTTTTCTTCTTCAACCTCATCGGCCAATTTTCATGATGTAAAATCGAACTTTTCACTATTCAGCGGCAAAAACAAACAACAAAGTATATTCAACTTCAAGGCGGCGAATGTCTGAGAAGAGCTACACGGAGCGCGACGATAAGACGCTCTTTGGCGATGCCGAGAAGCTCAGCTACCACGACGGGGTTCTCGAAGGATCGACGGTGGTGGACGGGGAGCACCAGGAGCTGAGACCGCCAGTGCAACAGACACATCACAGAACAGCATCAGAGGACATGAGCTTCCGTTCACAGGTGTCACAGCTACACTATAATAACAACCGTGTGGCACTTGACCGTTCAATTGCGAACGGCGTGGAGATCCTGGGCCAACTACAACGTGAGAACAAGGAAAGACCAGTGTTTTATCCTTCTTCCGAGCTATCTCACTCCTTGTTGAACAGCAAGAAGGCGCATCTGGCGCTGATTCGCAAGCACAGTCTACAGAGTGTGAAAGGTATGCAGAAACAACCAGAAGATGACGAGGATGAACAGGGTGCAGATTTGAAGATCCTCAAGTTGAACATCAAGATGGATAATGCCCACGTCTCAAATTTGGATAAATCTGCAGTTGCACAGATCCTTGATGATAAGCTTTCACAAGTGTCGAAACATTTACTTGCTTTAAAAGACAGAATCGATGATACTTCATCCAAAGTATTTGTCACGGGTGATTTGAACTCTGGTAAGTCCACTTTTTGCAATGCCCTCTTGAGACGTAAGGTGTTACCAGAAGATCAACAACCATGCACCACTGTCTTTTGTGAAGTGATTGATTCTAGGGACAACAACGGCGTTGAAGAAGTTCATGCGGTGCCTATTGGGTCTAAGTATGACATTAGAGATGAGACCACCTACAGAGTCTTCACGCTCAAAGACTTGGAGGAACTTGTTGGAGAATGTGACAAATACTCAATTCTGAAAGTCTATGTCACAGATCAAAGAAATGTGCAAGACAGTCTCTTGCGCAACGGTGTCGTTGATATTGCATTGATCGATGCTCCGGGCTTGAATCTGGACTCTTATCAGACTACAGAGGTCTTCTCAAGACAAGAAGAGATCGATCTTGTGGTGTTTGTCCTCAGTGCTGAGAATCAATTCACTCTCTCAGCCAAGGAATTCATTGCCGCAGCTGCTGCTGAGAAAAATTTGATCTTCATAGTTGTCAACAGATTTGATAGCATCAAGAACAAAGAGAAGTGCATTAGCAGAGTGTTGGAACAAGTTCAACAATTATCACCTGAAACGCATAAGGATGCTAAGGACTTTGTCCATTTTGTATCTTCTGATGGAATTGTGGCAGAATTGCCTGACGACTATGATGCTGGTGGTGATGGTGATAATCACGGTGAAGGAAGCTCGAACAATCGTGACAATGAACCACATCCAGATTTCGACCGTCTTGAGGCAAGTTTGCGTAACTTTGTGCTGAAGAAGAGAGCATTGTCCAAATTACAACCTGCAAAGACATACTTGACAAATTTGTTCGATGATATCGCTGAGCTCTCCGCTGTAAACCAGAGGTTATATCTGAACGATAGGGAGTCTTTGACCGCTAAATTGGATGAACTATCCCCGGTGTATGAAGAAAATTTGGTTCAATCCGTTAAAGTTAATGAAAAGATTGAGTCTATAATTGAGGAGACCTCACATGACGTTTATTCAGAGACAAGAAATAAGATCATGACAACTTTGAATTCTATGGGTGAACACCCTGTGGTGGAATACCGTGGTTTGCTCCATTTGGCTGAATATGTTTTTGAGACCCAAGAGGCTATCACCAAAAACATTCTTAACTCTGTTGCTGAGAGTGAGGACTATGCAAGAAAGCAAACTTCCCAGGCGGTTGATATGATCAACGACTTGGCAAAAGAGGCACTCAGGGATGAATTCAACACTGAAAAAGTCTTTAGGGACGATTTTATGTTTACGAGAAGAAAAGATACTATAAGCAGAAAGATTGATGGCCGTGTCTCTATCTTTGACTTTATTGACCCATCATTAGAAGGGTTCCTCGCTTCGCTGGGTATCAACAAGAAGACTACTGATCAAGTTGTCATTTGGAAAAACTCCATTTACTCCCTGGGTCTCTACGCTGTTTCTCGTGTTATATCTACAGGTAGGGTTGTGCATAACATTTTCCAGTACGGCTCTTTCTTCTCCTTGAAAACTCTCCGTTACTTGGCTATCCCTGTCACCGTTGGTGTTGGTATCGTTGCTGTGACTTATCTAATTAGTGATATTCCGAATGCTCTCCCAAGAAAATTGGCACTTAAAGTTAAGCATCAAGTTCAGGAGTTGGACTATCCACATCAGAACTCTGAGAGAATCGCCAAGGAGTGTCGTAAGGTGTTGAAATATCCAGCAAGGGAGGTTCATTCCGCATTCCAAATGTCATTGGATAAACATGTGGTCAATAGAGAAAAAATCCTTGGTGCCATCAAAGATGCGGATGTTGGATCTGCATTCTTTGGTAAGCTCCTCAAGAGAGCCGTTGATCAGCGTAAGATGGTTGTGGCTTTGGACTTGGAGGGTATCCAGGGCTGAGTTTATTATTATTTACTTTCATATATAACTTGTACATATGGTGTTTTTTAATGAGATTACGATTTTTTGTTGTTTTTGTTGAAGGCGGGTCAGTTGCGGTGGTGATTTCTTTTTGGCGGGGCATCCTCGGGCGCTGCAGATGGGCCCAAACGTTTGAAGTGATGGCCCATTTTCTGATTTACTTTTCAACTGTTTCACCCCACCACTGGAATAGCAGAGAGGTGGAACACCGGCGAGGACTATGATGCAGTTCCCACTGGAGATCTGGGAGACTGTAGTCTCCCATCTTGATGTGGGCGATGTTCTCCGGTTGAGATGTGTCAACAGACACATGAGATCAATCATGAGTTGCAATGACTTGTGGAGGCCCTTGGTTAAACAACGCTGGTTCGTGACTGATGACGTTGATATCAAAGTGCTGTACCATGTGCATAGCTTCATGCAATACTACGAGAGAAGGCATATACAGGACGGCCGTGTGAGAGACGTTCTACAGAGCAAAGACTTTACATTGAAGCAAGGCTGGGAAGTTGTGGGTATAGGTGAAGAGCTGGTTCCACTGTTGTTGGAGATGCGCAGAGGTAACAAGAATTTGTACACGCGGTATGTTGCAAATTCCATACTAGAAGCTATACGACGTATCCAGGCAGTGCACTCGCTGAGTAAATTCCTCGAAGACACTACTCGGTACCATATGGAGGACGTCCAATATCTGATGTCCAAGTTTGACAGGGCTTATGACATCTTACAACCACATAGAACGAGAGTACTACGTGATTCTGAGAGGGCTGTTAGAAATGATCCTCGATTTATAGATGCTCAAACCCCGACTGCTGTCGTCTTGCTTGTGATAGAAGCAATCTCTAACCAAATTCATAGGGTCGTCGGAAGAACTTTCTTACAAGAATCCCTAGATAACGTTTCGATTCTCAGACACTACGCGGGTGAAGTTGGTGCTTGTCCTGTTTCGAAATTCTCTATCATAGAGAAAGTGGCGTCTTTCTTCAACATCAAATGTCACATATCAGGGACATTCCTCATTATCGAAGATGAATCGTTCGAATCTGGAAGGTCCTATGTCTCCTTACGGTCAGGGACGTTCAAACCAAGTGTCTATGCCATCAATGATGTGTACAGAGCGGTTCAAAGAACTAATCCGCGTGATCCCATAAAAGCCTTGAGAACGCTGACCGAACCATGGACGTTAATGACCATCGTGGAGAGCATCCTGAAGTTCCAAGAGATGGACACGATTGTACGTGATGCCACTTTGAGAGAAGGAATGGTGGATTACCAGGGAACGTACCCAATTTCCAAGATCCATATCCAGACGGGGATAGTTGAATATTTTGGATTCACCTACCGTGTATTTTTGAAGAGACCTTTTGACTTAACTAGAACCCCCTTGTTAGCACAAACATTCCCCTTTGACGCTGCATTCCTTAATGATAACATCCTGGAAGACCAAACTCTCGATCTTAGGTCCATCGCACAGGAGAGCTATCTGAAACTACAAAAAAGGCCAAACACAAAGATCCCAAAAGGTGGCCATACGCCTTTCCAACTGGGTCAAGTCGTGTCACATTCCACGGGTGTATGCTCTGTGATTGTTGGGATTTATTCAATCACGGGGCTTGTGGATGAGTATGATTCCGATAATGAAGACATGGTCTTTTATCGGTTGCTCAATGGCCTGGATGTCAGTGGGCAACGCCTACAACTGATAAGAATCACAGAGTGCCAGCTACAAAGTATATTGGACTCTTATGACATTGGCATTTATTTTACTCATTTTGATTATGAAAGAGCACGTTTTGTACCCCATGAAAAGTTGAAAGTCGCATATGGGTTGATATGAACCCCTGAACAATCTGCATTTTCCACATTATATATTGTTCATCTTTTAATTTATTCGTTCAATGAACTGCAATGAACTGTAGTGTGACCTGTGGCTTCATAAGTTGTTTGTTGGATATGACTGTTCTCCAAGACTAACGGTGACTGGGGGGACACCATGAAAAATAAGAACAGAACAGAGTCCTATTGGCGAACGAACTCTTTGGGAATTATTTATCACTTCGATACAAGGGATACCCTGCTTCTTTGAAATATTCTGGAATGAATATTTCATATTTTTCAGTCTTTTGTTAAAAAACAAAGTGAATTTCCATTACGCTAAAACCGATAAGGTAGTCCACTTATTGTCTGAAGATTATAAATTCCTCAATTCAAAATTTCAAGCTAATACACTTAAAATACCACTATTTAGAAAAAGGAGATCTAGCTTCCTACTAGTTATCTCCTTTGACCCCTCTAATCCACCTCCCGCACCTTGTTCCCTTTTCCTCTCAAACTCGATGTGTCACTTGACTTCCATACACCACGAGATCAATTCAAGAGATTACATAAAGAGCTACACATCAATTATGATACCCATGGGAACTTTCATATTCCAAAACTAATATACACTTTAAATCCTAAACCATTAACCAAGTCATTAAAATCAGAAACATCAAACCATACACCTTACAACTCTTGAGAAGCCTTAGCCTTAGAGGACTTCTTTGGCAATAAGTTTTGGTGAATGTTTGGCAAGACACCACCTTGAGCAATGGTGACATGACCGAGCAACTTGTTCAACTCCTCATCATTTCTGATGGCCAATTGCAAATGTCTTGGAATGATTCTGGTCTTCTTGTTATCACGGGCAGCGTTACCAGCCAACTCCAAGATTTCAGCAGCCAAGTACTCGAGAACAGCGGTGAGGTAGACTGGAGCACCAGAACCGATACGTTGGGCGTAGTTACCCTTTCTGAGCAAACGGTGAACTCTACCAACTGGGAAAGTCAAGCCTGCCTTAGCAGAACGGGATTGGGAAGCTTTTTCAGCAGAACCGGCCTTACCACCTTTACCACCAGACATTTTTGTTGATTATATTTGTGTGTGTTGCTTTGTATTGACTGAGATGTCTGTTGAATTAATCCTACAAAGACTAAGTCAACGTGGGAACTGCGCTGTTTAAATATCGCCTTCCCGCTCTATGAAAACAACAGACAGGTAAAGCCAAAACTCCCAGCCGGAACTCCCAGCCAAAAACAAACAACGCTGCGCTTTGCTGGTCTGAGAGTTACACATTTTGGTGTGTAAAAACCAGGACGGTTGTATCCCGTTCGCGAATGGCGAATTTTGGGGCTGTTTCTTTAAGAAAAAGTTGGTGGCGCTTAACTATGATCAGGTTGCCAATTCGCGGTAGGCGGCAAACTCCCAGCAAGCGTTCTGTGGATTACACTGTGCAAGCGTAACTCCCAACGACTGTGCTGAGATTAACTACGGTATGAATAGTTAAGGAACTCCCAGCCCGAAGCGTAAACAACAGCATGCTGGGAATTCCCCCCTTTGTTTACCCTCACCACAAAGCAGACGCGTCAAGCAGTATATAAGCAAGCGGGAATCCTACCCAGTGAATAAGGTTGTGTTCCTAGTTGCACAGAGAAATTATCACAAAAATGGCCCCAAAAGCTGAAAAGAAACCTGCCTCCAAAGCCCCAGCTGAGAAGAAGCCAGCTGCTAAGAAGACCTCCTCTTCTTCTGAAGGTCCAAAGAAAAGAACCAAGACCAGAAGGGAGACCTACGCCTCTTACATCTACAAAGTGTTGAAGCAAACCCATCCAGATACGGGTATCTCCCAGAAGGCAATGTCCATCATGAACTCCTTCGTGAACGATATCTTTGAGAGAATCGCCTCCGAGGCTTCCAAGTTGGCTGCTTACAACAAGAAGTCCACTATCTCCGCCCGTGAGATTCAAACCGCTGTGAGATTGATCTTGCCAGGTGAGTTGGCCAAGCACGCTGTGTCTGAAGGTACAAGAGCTGTTACCAAGTACTCCTCTTCCACTTCTGCTTAATGACTTCTACGATTTCATGTTACTTTTTGGGGGAATTTTCAAATTTGGGTTTGTATATGGATTTTAATTGTATATTAGTGGCTTATTGGCTAAGCAAGCAAATACAATCATGTTGTAGTTTCGTAGCTCTAGATTCCATTTATCGCAGATAAGGCTTCACAACTTGCAGCAATCACAGGCAAGAGCACCCATTGGATCCCACAATGGTAACTCAATCGGCTTCTTGGTCAGCAGTTGGGCATACTCTGCAATCTCATCCTTATCAACAACAACCTGGTAACACCACTCCTCAAAGTACTCCTGAGTCATGATGTAATACCCATCAAGACCACTATCTTTACCCCAGGAGTTCTCAACCCTGTATCTGTTTGGCTTGCCGTCTTCACCAATGTTAACACCAGTGATCACCATAGCATGGGTCATCAAACTTTCACCATATTTAACACGAGATGCCTTTTCTTGGTTCTGCTTAAACCCGAAGGCATCGTCATATTGGAAAAAATCGACATCCATAATACCTCTTTTACGATGCATATACTTTGGAGTATGAGATCCAAAGAAAACAGGCTTATTGGCCTTGATACGCTTAACGATCAGTTGAGTCAGCACTTCGTTGGACATGTTCAAGTAAAGAACTTCACGACCACCGGTCATGTTGTTCAAATCTGTGACTTTGATCATCGATTCATATGGATTACGTGGATCGTTTATAACAGAAACTGCATTCTCATAGTCGAAATCAACGTAATCCTTGTAGAATTGCAATGGTGTGGAAACAACCTTATGGTACTTCTTATCCTTATCATAGTACTCCCAAATGAATTCTTCATCTGGTTTTGGCGGAGTTCCAAGGAATACGGTCATGATCTTATAGATCTCCTTCATCATATCCTGTTTCAGCAAGGTCACATCTTCACCCGAAGATTTCTTTTCTCTTAAAACCTCGGCAAACTCGCGCAACTTGGACTTGAGCAATTCGTTCAACTTTCTAGAATTTGTAGAAGAAAAGACATCAGGATAGATATCAAGTGGCACAACGGCAACCTTCTCTAACAGATTCTGAACCATTGTGAACTGGCCACCATCACAAGTTGGATCCAACAATAAAGCCTGCACTAATCTGGAACCAACCTCTTCTTGATAAGTGTCTATAATCTTATCCAAGAAGTAGTTACACTTCTCCAATTTATCGTAGAAGAACAAATAACTCTGAGACAATTGGAATTCCTTCAATTCCAATTTCTGAGCAACAGAACGACGCAGCATATTTGTCGTAGCAAACAGCCAGCATCTCCCACTGGCCTTCTGGTTAGTGATGGGAGCACCTTCTGGGTCAATGACATGGGAAAACACATTTGGCACTTTGCCCTGGATCAACAAGTCATCAGCACCTTGCTGTTGTAGCACCGTAGATGCCAGTCTATACGTGGAGTCCTGAGAGAATTCGGAGTCCCAGGACTTTAGGTCCTTGATGTTGACAGCCATTGCTTTTGTTTATTCGAGAAGGAAGTGGCAAGACTAAAGAAATCACCTCAAGGTTTTCCAGGGGTAAATGAGCGACGTCGGCACTAAAAGAAAGTCCGAGACGGGGAAAAGCGGAAAAGAAATTGTAGAACGCATTCGCGGCCGCGAATGCGTTGTACGCTCCGTTTCGGGCCATAATTGACGGCTAATCAGAGATTCCGTTTAATCAGCGGTGATATTCTTCCTTTACGGTGAAGTATTGAGGGAAAGCAGGCTCAAAGTGTACAAATCGCGAAGAGCAATACATTATGAGTGCCCTGCTATCAGATACAGATCTGAATGACTTCATAAGTCCTGGTCTGGCATGCATCAAACCTGCTGGTGAAGTACGAGCTTCGAATCAGGAAGAGGCATTCGAAGTCTCTATAGATGATGGTACTAAACCAGGGTTGACGGAGGCAAATATCTCGTTACAGGACTGTCTTGCGTGCTCCGGCTGTATCACCTCGGCTGAGGAAGTCCTATTGGCAAAACAGACTCATAAGGTCTTGCTTGATGATTTGAAGAAGTTCGCATCGCAGAAGGTGTTTGTTCTGAGTATTTCACATCAGTCAAGGGTATCACTTGGTGCATTCTGGAGAATGCCCACGCATAAGGTAGATGAATTGTTAATCAACATGTTTAGTGAAAAATATGGGTTCAAATTTGCAGTCGGCACAGAATTGGCAAGATTGATGAGTATTGCACGCATTAATAATGAGCTTATCCAGATGAAGCAATCAGAAGAGCAACCAAAAGTGCAACTATCAAGTATATGCCCTGGGTTTGTCCTCTATATCGAGAAAACCAAACCGGAAATCTTACCATACTTACTGAATGTCAAATCACCACAACAGATCACAGGATTTGTGTTGAAGTCGCTCATCTCTAAACAGTTAGACATCACTCTTGATGATATCTATCATTTATCCATCATGCCATGCTTTGATAAGAAGTTGGAAGCTGCTAGACCTGAAGATCATGTCGATGTCGATTGTGTTCTGACACCAAAGGAGATCGCAGAATTGGTTAAAGAGGAAAAGATTAACATTAAAGATTATGTCACGCCAGTGGGTGAAGTACCTACAACGCTATACATGAAGGCGGCGCCACAGAACTGGCCATACCCTCTGGAATCATGGTATTCGAACGTGGGTTCAGCTTCTGGTGGGTATTCTGAAAATTATATCATTGCATTACAACAGTTCTACCAACAACAGGGCGTCAAGGCATCGATCAAAGAGATAAAGGGGAAAAACTCTGATGTCGTGGAATTCCAACTTGTCTCCTCGACCGGTGAGAAGCTTGGATCGAGCTCTATAGTGAATGGATTCAGGAACATCCAGAATCTCGTGAGGAAATTGAAACCTAGTGGGAAAGTGAAGATCGGTTCAGGATTAGCTGCCCGTCGTAAAGCTAGAAAAAATACCTCAACTGAGGCCTCTGAATCAATCGCAGATCCAAGCTCATGTGATTTTGTCGAAGTCATGGCATGTCCTGGTGGTTGTATCAACGGTGGTGGTGTCAATAACGGTGGTAATACTGTCGATAACAAACAGCTTGTCATTGAACTCACAAAACTATATCAAGAGCTCCCACAAATCGATCAGTTGAATCATCAAACCATCAGTCAATTCGTTGCAGAGTTCACTGAAGTGTTTGATGTAGTTGATCAGAGAATGTTTCAGTATAAATTCTCAGCCATTGAAAAGGCTACAGATATCTTGAGCGTCGGTAGTAAATGGTGAGGATAATGGTCTTGACATTTGCCGCTATCTGAATTGTAACTTTGCAGTTTATAGTTTCCTAGATACAAGACCTGCACACACTCCAACGGTACTCTGATAATGGGCAGTATATGTTTGTGTTGTGGAAGAGATAAATGAGCACAGGGAAGCCTTGGGTATATAGTACGATACAAGATTCCTGGAATGCTAAAAATTGAAGTTGTTAGGGATGGATATTTCTTTTTTGAGTCCAAACAATCCATTGACTTGCAATTATGCTGGATAAGCAATTCTTCCGTACGTAGCTTTTGATTCCTGAACGTCTGCTGTCCATTGGCTTATTATCTTGTTCATGTCTTACGAGACTCTTATCGTGAAGAAAGTCACACCAAGAGCCGTCACAAAAGCCTTTATCACTAATGCCTAGAGATGACTAATTATTAATTATCTTGTCTAAGTGTATGTGAGATTACCTTTGAATGGACCTAAGTGCTCTGTAAACTTTCCTGAGAGAGATTAGAGACCCATATCCATCTCTTCTCGCAACTTTTCGCCACTTCTCGCCACACTGCGCATTGTCTTTCTCAAAATTTCCTAATAAGGCAATTCGGTAAAATTTCGCCCATGTTTTTTTATTCGCCCATTTGAAATGGCAGAAATGTAAACAATCCTGGACTTTCATCAAAAGTATCAGATACTTGAGCGACAAACCAGCCTGCTATGATGCCTGATAACGCTGCATCAGAGGTCAAGAAGTGTACACGATGCCGTGTGAAACGTACTAACGAACTGGAACACGATCTGGTGAAGTATAGAACATGTGAAGGTTGTCGAAGCAAACGCAAAGTGGTGAAAATACCTATAGATCCGTGAGTTTACTCTGATTGGCTATGTGTGGCTGATTCTAACAACTTTATAGGAATGTTCCAGGTCTACATATGGATTTTGAGCATTTTATTGATAAAATCAAGTCCAACACACAAGAAGACGTCCTTGACCATCGTTACAAAGGTCAAGCACCAGATGAATTCACGAGATTTGCAGATACAAGCGATATCCATCTTGAAGTATATCAACACTACTCCAAGAGGCTGATAGAGCTTTATATTCAACCAATCATGGAACTTACAGGCTTTAGATTTGCAGTTCGTGACTATCACAAAGGTGGTCGTAAGACAAAGAAGATCACATTCATGTTCATATGTTCCCAGGACCGCACGAAGCAGCGCAAGTCACGCTCCAATAATGAAAGAAAAGTGAATGACAAGCTTAAAGTGGAATTATGTGACTCAAGACTGTCATTGACGTATAATATGTCTGATGGACAAGTCTCAATTTACTATAACCACAAGACACATGCCTCATATGGATCACGGACTACAAGATCCTCATCACTGGAGCAGTTCCATCATCAACAGCAGCGTCAGACGCGTATCGATTACAACTTACAATCGGTGGCCAACTACAATAACGAATACCAAACACCACAGTATCAGTTCAATGATCAGAAGACAGCACAGGCTCTGGCAGCTGTCGCTACACAGAGCTACGAGAAACCTTCCGATAAAGTTGTTGACGAGAACATTGATAAAGAGCTCATTGGTTTACAGGAGGCATCGTAAACATCTTCAGTACAAGTGCTATGTTTCTTTATTTTGTAGTTTTTTTTTCCTTCCGTTTGAGTTCTTTAGACAGAGGGGCTGTGAAAAAATGTGTCAAAGCTGCCAGAAAATCCAAGCGAGATCATCAGCAAGGAAGAACAGCAACGCCCTCAGTACACAGAACAGGAAGAATAAAGAAGTGTGAAGAAATGGCATGGCCAGTGGGAAAGGTCCAGCTCATCTTCGTGAAATCAAAAGTTTATGTCCATCCATCGAGGCGCTCTGCAGACAACATCAGCGGGTTCCTCTATCTGTACAGGGAACAGGGCGCCACCGACAGCGACATAGTAGTTGGGTGGGTGCCTGAGCATTTTGTTCAGGAGGAGAAGGCAGTCTATGATGCGGTCGACATGGATTCACAGACAGGCAATTGCTTTACGAGAAGACCGCCAATGGGAGGCTCGTTTAGTTGGCGGGTTCCCCTTAAGGCTGTGTTCAGCATTCAGCACAGACCTCCAAACTTGGGTTCTGTAAGTGGAAGCATCCTCTTTAACACACGGAGCATAGATGAAAAGCTTCCATGGCTCTTCTTCCACGATGCTGAAAGTCAATCGACACAGGCGAGTGAGCGTCAACGGGTGAAGAACTTTGATGTTTTTGGGCTGGGCAATGAGCTCTTTTGGGGTGGGAGTCAGTTCCTTGAAGAATTGGGCAAATACTGTGTCTTGGAGAGGAGTACGCTTGAGAGCAGTGTCCTTTTGGTGAATCCTACTCAGGATGACTTGAATAACTTTAGTCCTACAAATGTCGAGAAGCCATCCTTTGGGCTGAAGGATCTAAATAAAGCCGTTACTGAAGCCCGTTGGACAGTACTGGAAACGCTTGCAAGAGTCACAAAGTACACAAGAGAACATGTCAATCGTTCCCTTGGTGATTCTAAGACAATGAAGAGAATTATGGCAAATCCTGATGTGCAAAGGGTTAACGAGGACTTCGATTCTGCGAGGGTCTATTTGGCTAAGTGGGCCATGGGTGTACAACAGGAAGCGGAGAAGAACCGTGCCCAAATGATCCTGAACAATGAGGCGAGAAAGAAACTATATGACGAGATGGGCATTGATCTGGATAAATTGGCCCCCGAAGAAATCCAAAAGGCCCATGAAAACACAAGACCTGTTACGCTTGTCGAATGGAAGGGGTTTTTCGATAGCGCTGGTCGATTAGCCCTGACTGTGGATGAAGTAAAAGATAGAATTTTCCATGGAGGTCTCTCACTTGATGCCAGACCGGAGGCATGGCTATTCCTCCTTGGCGTCTATTCATGGGAATCTTCTAACGAAGAACGTGATGATTTGCACAGAGTTATGGTTTTGCAGTATGAGATGCTCAAATCTCGATGGAGGTCTAAATTGGCCGAACCTGATGAATATTTCAAAGATCAGAAATTCAGAATTGATAAGGATGTACAACGTACTGATCGGACTTTGGAACTTTATAAAGACTGTGATAACGGAGATGCCGATGATGATACAGATGCCGATGACGATGACGTTGGAAAGATCAAGAGCCCACATTTGAGGATCCTTCGTGACATTTTATTGACATTTAACGAGTTCAATGATAAGTTGGGATATGTACAAGGTATGAATGATCTCTTGTCTCCACTCTATGTTACATTACAAGACGAAGTACTTGCGTTTTGGTGTTTCTCCAAGTTTATGGATCGCATGGAACGCAATTTCCTTAGTGATCAAAGAGGTATGAAAGATCAGATGACTACTTTGAATGAACTCGTACAATTCATGTTACCTGATCTCTATATTCATTTGGAAAAGTGTGATTCCAACAACTTGTTCTTCATGTTCCGTATGCTTCTTGTCTGGTACAAGAGAGAATTCGAATGGAATGATACATTACACCTTTGGGAGATTCTGTGGACGGATTTTTACTCTTCGCAATTCCATCTCTTTGTGGCGTTGGCTATCTTACAAAAGAATGAGAGTATTGTAATTCAACATCTCACGCAATTTGATGAAGTGCTGAAATACTTCAACGAATTACATCAATCTTCCAGTGTGGGGTTCCAAATGACCGATCTACTTACAAGGTCGGAGCTTTTGTTCCTCAAATTCAGAAACACCATGAGAGTCATGGAATCTTATAGCAGTGATCCTAATGTGAAATCACCAGTGAATGAGAAGTTAAAAGAACTGTTATCCCGCGAGATCATCATCCAGAAGGAGAGAGAGAGAGTTATTGGATGACCTACATTCTCTAATAAAGATTTAAAAATGAAAATATAAACGTAGTCTTCTTAGCAATCTACTTGGAACAAAGATTCCTCGCCTTGCCTGATAACCATAGCACTTAACTGGCCACCATACACACAACCAGAGTCCAACCCTTTCGAGTAGTTGTTCAAATTGAGCCCCAGTGAGGCATGATGACCATAGTAAACGACTCTTCTATTGTTCTTCGGCAATGTTTTTTGCAACTTATTCCATGAATGATACCAATCTTTATCGATATCTAACATATCAGTGATATCTTGTTTCTTCACCGAATGAGTATCAACCAATCCCATATGAGAGCAGATACCTATATTATCGATTTCCATGACTAATGGTAAAGAGTTCAAGTATACGACATCCTGTGGGGTCAATTTTCTAGCAATTTGTAATTCTTGATCGAACTTATTCACATGTTTATCCAATATGAAGACATCTTCGTCATCAAACTGCAATGGTTTAAAGCTTTGATATTTATAAAGGATATTCATCTCGTGGTTACCCAAGATTGCCATTGCGCTGTTCTCCCTGGCCCAAGCCATGACTTTAAGGGAATCAGGGCCCTTTGATAGGAAATCACCGAGTAGGACCACAGTGTCCGTTGCACTATACTCCAACTTTTGCAACAGGGACTGCAAGGAATCGTAGCAACCATGAACATCACCTATGAGTATCAAACGACCATCATAATGTTTCAAATGTATGTATTTCTTCAAAGGTTCTAAGCGCAATTGTTCTGGAGATGCCATCGGTAGGATGATAAAGACGTATAGCAACACAGGTAGACAAGCCAGTGCTAATAGATACCACCCCCACGATCTCTTTGACTTTTCATCCAGCTGTTCATACCCCTCTCGACTCATCTTACTACTTTTTACCTCTTTGAGAAGTCAAAGCATCGTTTCAATAATTGTTTTAAAAGAATTAGTTGTCAATGGCCCATGTGCCTAATGTTGCGCCAACCGGATAATGCCATATGGCAGGGGACACATTCCAACGTGCTATTGGCCTTTTACTTAGCCCATCAAGCACTACTTGCTGCTAATCTAGAGGTTCTCGATGTTTCATACACGCTGAACGGCACTGTTAACCTTCCACCTTTCAATGTTCATTAATTTTATTCGTTATGGATTAAATATGAGTTCTAAAGAAATGTACGCGCATCACATTATAACACACTCTTTGTCGTCCTTCTGCGCCCTTGAAGACAGTCTCTTTGAGAATCTTGAAGATGTTTCTGGAATATCCTTCTTCACCTGTGGTTTCATTCTCAGTGGAACAGCCCTCGACGAAGCCGTTGTTGTTGTTGTTGTTGTTGTTGTCAGTAATGGTGATGGGTTAGTGGTATGTGAATGTGCATACACGGATGAAGCCGATGTAGAGATGGAACGCTGATCAAAGATACTCGTGGAATCTGTGTTTGATCTTTCCAACACGTTATGGATATCCTGGTTGACCTTCTCAACTCTTAACACCGGGTCAACACCTGATAACAAGATGGAATTAGCCAGATAGGTGTATAGCCTGGCCCAACATCTCTCCATTCCCAATGTCAAGTTCTGGCCAAATCTGTCCTGGAAGGTCTTCAAGAAGGCACCACCCATCAATTCGAAATGTGGAGGATCGATACCTAGGATTCTAGCATGTCTCTTCCCCAAGTTGTTTAAGTAGTCGTCGAGTTTGTCCAGTTCCTCCAAGTTGAGAATAGCAGTTGATAACACACCCGCAAAGGACATCGCCTGGTGTTTGATAGAAGGGAACATTTTCTCTAACTCTGGTTCCATAGACAACAAATTGGAATAGAACTGGATACAGAAGAGTGATGAAGCAATAGAGCTCTGGTTTCCTTCCTTGTTGAGGTCATCACTGATCATTTCCTTCCACGATGAACGGATCATCTCGATCTCCTGTGGTGTGAAGTTCAGTACGAGCTTGACATCACTGTGGTTTTCCAGTTGGACGTCTGATGAGAGAGACTGGAGTGTCGATTGTGTGTTTGAGCGTTCGAGAGGCTGGTAGAACGAGTTCATCGAGTCTGTTGACGGTAGGGGAACAGGAAGATTTCTCGAGGTGGGAGATCGGCTTCTTATAAAGAATTTGCATATGGGCTGTTTGTTACACGCAGTTCGGTCCACCGAGGTGGACAAAAGAGCAGGGGAGGATGTACAGCCGCTGGGGAAGTGAAACGTGTTTATCGGTATAACAGGGCATCTAGAAAATAACCACACTCTCGTTTAGCGCCCAGACCATAGCTTCCAACCTATCTGCCCCCTTGAAAACTCTTATCCAGATCACATCACACTTCCCAATCGGGTAAGCTGATGACGCGCGTCGCTGCGTATATGCGCTGCTTACTTGTGACGCAAGGCTGGGAACCCTGGTGCAAAAAGCTTTTTTTGCTTTCAAGCTGTTGTTAGTAGAAAGTTAGCTTTTAAGGGTTTGAGCTCATTTACTTCACTGTCTACTGTGTGTGTCTTTGGTGATCACTGATTCAGTTGGAATTGAATACACTGGTGTTACATTGAATAAACTAGTGTTATCAAATTTGTCATCTTCAATTGGTGTGACCATTCATACGCTGAGAATTTGACCCAAATGAACAGCGCATAGAGCTTCAACTACGGAACTATTTCACAACTCCTTTGTAGATTCACTCTATACAGCACACTCATCACCGCTCAGATATACCCAACAACTGCCACACAGACATGTTCTGTTATATGCGACAGGCCAATGGTTCGTTGTTCCTGTTAGACCTTTTCCCATTATATGAAACACATCATCGTTATCACCACGGATGTATTCACATCTTAGACAACGTTTCAACTTCTCCTTATTCGTAGTCCGCATCTTGGTAACATCGTCTATCAAATCAGAATTCAAGTCAAGTACAATAGGCACTGGATCATCAGCAGTCAGTAAAACCTTTGAAGGTAATGCATTTGGTTCCACTGTCAATTTCAACCATCTGGTATCGTGGAAATAGATCTCACTCAATGGTTGACCATCAAAGTGTTGTTGGAATTTAGCGATCAACTGTGATGTAAGCGAGGTTTGGCTCTCTGCAACTTTGTTGCCAAACACCAAGGATTGCTCAATGGCTAACTTGGACGAAGTCTTATCAATATTACCCATCTGTTCAACCTGCATTAAGAATTTTTCAAAATTATCCAAATCGACAAGTTTCAACAACGACTTAAATCTTCCACAGCTTTTATGCAAGATTTCAGTATTCAAAGTGCTCTGCCCCGGCTGCTGCATATGCTGCTCCATAACTTTCATCAAGACACCATCAATCTTCTTGACACCAGCAATGCTATAACTTAAAAAGCTTCTTGGTATGGTGCTGAAGAATAAAGACACAACAATGGTCTTATAACTAGGGTCCTGGCTCACTTGAATCATCTCTTGGATCGTAAAGACGACAAACTCCATTAGACAGTTAATAGTTCCCACAGTACTCAGCACGCTCTCCGATCGATAGATACTATCAATCAGAGATTCCTGATTCCCCTTCTTAGCAATCCGCTGTTGTTGATGGAATAAAGTTCTCAGAGTGACCATTATACTGAAAGAAATGAGCCTGAGGTTCAAAATGGCCAATGCAATACAACTCTGTTCATTAGTTGGAAGGAATTTTCCCAATGAATACTGTAATGAGAGTAATCTCTGCATCGGTGGGTTCACCAACAGTCTATCAATCTGCTCCTTAGAGATATCCAAGTTGAAGTTCAAAGCTTTATGCCCCTCTTGAAGGGTCTTAATAATGAAGTCATATCTGGTCTTGTCATCCATCGTCATCAATTCGTTCTGGATCACTGCAATCAACTCATCAGCGATTGTGCTTGTATAACAGGCAGAAGAGAACAAATATGCGATACCAGCGGAGAGCATTGAGACATCCTTTTGCTCCCATTGCTTAGTCTGTTTCTTAACAGGGTAGAATTGTAGGACATCACCCATCAATGTTACATAGCCAGATAAGGAAGGACATATGCATAGGGCATCAGGCCTATCATTAGGCATCGGAAAATAATATCCTGTGTCTAATAGGGAGCTCACAGATGAAGATGAGGGGATATGTAGTTGTAACTTTTTTCTTGTACGCAATTGGATATGTCCATCAGTTGCGACGACCATGATGAAGAAATCAAAATTCTTGAAGCCAATATCCAAGATCTCATTGTCCATGGTATCCTCGGCTATAAGTACCAAACTTGGATAACCTTCAACGTTACCCATGTCTGATTTGAACCTCAGATTCTTGAACTCAGTAGTGATATGATATTTTTGTAATAATGTCCTTCCAAGTCCACCGCATCCTAATCCTGTGAAACTAATCAAGATCCCCAAGTTTGTCTCGAGGGAGAAGTTTGGACTTATGACATCAATGCGATCCAGTTGCATAGGGTATCCATTGGCTCCAACTTTATTCAACCTTTCCATCACAAGTTTCTCCACTTTGAACGCTGGAACACAATTCTTCATATTCCAATCGACAACGAGCTTATAAACCTTTAAGCTTTGATCTATTGCGGAATACGTGGCCACAATCACGGCACCTTCCCTTAGAAAACCGATACTTGCTTGACTTATCCATTGAGCTGGACCATCTAATTGGATACTCACTTTTTTGAATTCCATACCCGTGCCTTGATAATAAAAATCTAGCGATCCATCTCTTCTGGTGACGAAGCAAGCTGCTTTAGAATTTGGATGTATGAAACCATAAGATTTGTACTGGTGTACTGAATAAGAATACTCGTTTCCATTGAGTAAAGCAGGCGAATTGGCAATCACTGGTTTATCCAAATTTATCCATTTAAATGCGACACATTTTAATATGCTTTCATTGTCACATTTACCCACATCATCTTGATATAGTACCTCGATATCTTCAAAACATGATAGCATATGTGACTGTCCCTTTTTTAAGATCCCAGTGCCGAGGATAGATAGGCTACCAACTTCATCAATGACAGCTAAATCTGTCCCTGATGGTGACCATGATACGATCTGGATCTTCTTAGCAGTAGTCTGTGATGGTGGTTTAATCTCATACGTTCTCTTGGGTGACAACCTCCAGGATTGGCCTTTGAAAGATTCCAATTTTGATATGGAGAGGTTCGTTGTGCTGGTATGGTCTGAGTAAGCGATGAATCCATTCTTGGACCAACTGATGTGACTGTGGATGTATGTTAGTCGTAAACTTTTTAGATTTTGGCAATGGACATACCGTGTTGACTTATCCCTGTTGAAAACAGTCATCTTTGACCGAAAACAATAACTTTGGAGATTTTAGTTCAAAGTTGTGTGTTTATGCGTGGGAGAACGAGACAGAAATCAAACATTCCGGGGGATGGGGGAGGAGGGATCACGTGACTAGGGTCGTAATTGATCCAATTCCGCGAATGCGTTCTTTGCACTCTCCGGGGAAGTGAAAAATTTTCGGTTTTAACATGTCCTATAGTTTTGCATACCGGTTGTAACCAGATCGGGAAGAAATAAGAACCGGTGAATTCCTTTTTTGGGCTACGCCGGTGATCGGGAATACGTTACTTGTTGTTCGGCGAAAGACCCTTTAATTCTGTCCTGATTCCCTTGGAAATACATGTGTATGATTTATATTTAAAGAAATGAATGAATGTACATAATGTAGAACACATTTTTCTAGAATGCAATAAAACACCCCATACGTTATCTCGAAAAAGCACTGGCCACTCACCGTCAATTTTGGTCATTCCATTGGACGTCGGGGTTCCGTGAAGAAACACCCGAAAACGGTATATCGAAGAAGCGCATTCCACCCATGTCTTCTAAAGAAACATCGAATGGATTCGACCAATTGATTGGATATACATGAATATCACAAAAGCTTATGCCAAAAAGCCGGATATCAGAGTGCTGGGGAGTTACAGCAGGCAGCCACATCAAAAGAACTTTAGATTCATCGCCTTGTTTCAAACGTCACGATCCGGCAAAAAGAAATATGAGAGCCAATTTACTGCAAAATTCCAGCGTCTACAGTATGTGACTTCACAGAAATGTATGGGACATACATCGTAGCGGTAGCTCAAAGATCAGAGGCTAAAAACTGCTTCCTGTCCAATGAGCGGATGTTGTTGAAACGGGAGATCAACGGCCGACAAATAACACCGAATGTGCGATAAACATAGATAGCAGGATATTTGCACAGCTTTCAAGTATATACCTGTGAATTGCAATGTATAAAGAGCACTAATAAGATTTTGAAAAGGAATATTTCACCTAGTAATCCACCAAAATCAAAAGAAATGTTCTAAGTTCTTCTGGTAGCAGCACACCGGCGCAGTGCAATCAGCGCATCTGCGTACTAATCTGCGGCCAATCAGAGCGTGCACCGGTCGTAGCTCGAATAAGACCGAGCAGTGAGGTATAAAAAGGCCAGTGAAGGAAATTTTCTCTGTATCTCGATCTTATTTCACATCAAATCAATCAACCATGGTCCAACCATCCGAGCCAGAATTCGAGCAAGCTTTGAACGAGGTCTATTCCACCTTGAAGGCCTCTTCCCTCTTCGACAAGGAGCCAAAGTACGAGAAGGTGTTGGACGTTGTCCAAATCCCAGAGCGTGTTATCCAGTTCAGAGTTGTGTGGGAGAATGACAAGAACGAGCTCGAGGTTAACAGAGGTTACAGAGTCCAATTCAACTCTGCCCTCGGTCCATACAAGGGTGGTCTTAGATTCCACCCAACTGTCAACTTGTCTATCCTCAAGTTTTTGGGTTTCGAGCAGATCTTCAAGAACGCCCTCACTGGTTTGAACATCGGTGGTGGTAAGGGTGGTTCTGACTTCAACCCAAAGGGAAGATCCAACAACGAGATTAGAAGATTCTGTTACGCTTTCATGGGTGAGTTGTCCAGACACATTGGTCAAGATACCGATGTCCCAGCTGGTGACATCAACGTTGGTGGTCGTGAAATCGGTTACTTGTTTGGTGCCTACAAGCAAATCAGAAACTCTTTCGAAGGTGTCTTGACCGGTAAGGGTTTGACCTGGGGTGGTTCTTTGATCAGACCAGAGGCCACTGGTTACGGTTTGGTCTACTACACTGAGCAACAGATCAAGTACGCTACCCAAGGTAAGGAGGACTTCACCGGTAAGAGAGTTGCCATCTCTGGTTCCGGTAACGTTGCCCAATTTGCTGCCTTGAAGGTTATCGAGCTCGGTGGTCACGTTGTCTCCCTTTCTGACTCCAAGGGTGCCATCATCTCTGAGACTGGTATCACCAAGGAGCAAATCGCTGCCATTGCTGCCGCTAAACTCCAGTTCAAGTCCCTTGAGCAAATTATTGCTGAGGCTCCAGCTTTCAAGGAGAACCCAGTGAAGTACATTGCCGGTGCCAGACCATGGATCCACGTTGGTCAAGTTGACGTTGCCTTGCCATGTGCTACTCAAAATGAAGTCTCTGGTGATGAGGCCAAGGCTCTTGTCGCTGCTGGTGTTAAGTACGTTGCTGAAGGTTCTAACATGGGTTCTACTCAAGAGGCTATCGATGTCTTCGAAGGTGAACGTTTGGCCACCAAGTCTGCTTCTGCCCCAGCCGTCTGGTACGGTCCAGGTAAGGCCTCCAACGCTGGTGGTGTCTTGGTCTCTGCTTTGGAGATGGGCCAAAACTCCCAAAGATTGCAATGGACCTCCGAGCAAGTTGACTCTGAGTTGCACAAGAGAATGATCAACTTGTTCAATGAGTCCATCAAGTACGCCACTGAGTACTCCAAGGAGACTAACAAGGAAGCTCTTCCATCTTTGGTTATGGGTGCCAACTTGGCTGGTTTCGTCAAGGTTGCTGACGCTATGTTCGACCACGGTGATGTCTTCTAAATGATATAAAGAGTTTGTACAAAATTTGCTTTTAACGACCGTTCTGAATGAAATTACTTGTAGTTTAATGAACATCTTCCAAAAGCCCTCACTGTTGAATTTTAAGCTACTTGCTCCACTAGCTGACCATTTATGACTCCACCAACAAACATTACAGCACTCCCCAGAATACCACCAAGCACAACGCTGACAAAAAGGATGCCAATATACTTGAAGACATTTACCCTGTAACTCAGAAGGATAAAACAGACAAAGCACATAGTACTGATCGCTGAGAATATAATCAGGAATTCAATTGTCATACTCACTTCTCTTGACACATACAGCAGTGTACGTACGAGGACATTATTCTCCAAGATGTCGTTGATATCCGTCATCAACTCCTTAGCATCCTTGATCTCTATAGTGAGACCATCCACATGATCATCGATGGAACTTAGAGATTCATCTAATGCCCTTGCTGACTCTGTATTGGCCTCCAAGTTATCATTCAACACACGATGTAGATCAACAGTACGAAGAGTTAGCCCGTTCAACCCTTGTAATAGCACACGAGTATCCTCTAAAGACTTATGCATCAATAAGTCCCTCTCTTCCAAGTCAGTGATAAATTTGAGACGTAGGATGTCCAACTGTTGTGAGAATTCAGCATCTATGGAATCAAAGAAGGAAAACATGTTCTGCCCAATGGAATCACTCTGCAATTTTGCCATTGCAGTGACATTGGCTCCCATCTGGGACATTGTCTCCATCTGTTTATTGATATAGTCCCACATCACACGGAACTCATTTTTAGATCGTGTAGATTCCTTATGAATCTGTTCCATGAACTCTCTCATCTTATCAAAAGTACCCTCGCTCTCATCTTTGAACTTCTGTGACATATCCACGTAGTCATGAAGACAGTCAAACACCTTTCCATAGTACGTTGTTACATCTAAGAACATGTTCCAAATCTCATCTTTCTCATATGGTAAGGTCTCTTGAAGACAAATATCACCAATGGATCGATAATACCCACTGTAAGATGTCCACCATTGACTCTTCTTTTCCAAAGCCAAGACGCATGAGTTATAATCCACAGAATCAGATCCAAAAAAGTATCCACCACGTGTATGACATTCATCTGGGTATTCGATGCCAGCGACTTCGAACTCACAAATGGAGAGTTTTGCAGCAGTTTGTGATCTTGCTCTTGGGTCTAGTTCACTGAGTGGCTTCTTCAAGCACTGGGATAAGATGGGGGTAATGGCAGCTTTCACACACGATGTGTCGTACTCTGGTTGATTCTGAAAGAAACTTATCTCTCTATGAGACTCTGTAAGATTTCTGTAACGCTGGAGGATATCATTGATGGTGTATTGATCATCAGAGGTGAGCACTTGCTGAGTGCCAAAAAATGATGCATGCACAACAGAGATGAAAAGTAGGTATGGAAGCATCATTTTAGATAAATATAACCATACACTGTTCTCATATACCATGTGAAGAGGTAGAGGGAAGGAAGCTTTGCCATAGTTCCTTCCCATTTTTGGTGATGTGGATATGATGCATCACTTCTGTTTCATATTGACGAGAGGCACATCAGAACGAAAAAGTGAGGGAAAGCATCTTTATTAGAGACGGCAATTGAGTTCTTGGGTAATCATATGGCCTTTTAAGTAGGCAAAGAGGCTATCATCGATTCGGCCATCAAAGGAACATCATCCCCCAATACACATCCATCATCAACACAGCCAGAACAGTTCCAAATCCTACAAAAAGCGGCAGCCCCGCTAAGCATACCCCATGACCCATGAATCACAAGCGAATTACCATATCAATCTGGAACTACCACAACCGCTTGAGACAGCCCAACCTCATCACGAGCGTGTAGTGGTCGACCGATCACATATTCCATAAAAGCCGAGCGAAGAAGAAACAAATAAGAAACAATAAAACAACAAAACAGCCACGAAAAGGGGATTAAGAACCAATGAACAGACCAAGCACACTGGCTCTGCTGCTGTTATTTCCTTTTGCATTCGCAATGGAGATGGATGACGGCGATTACACGCGACCAAATATCACCAATGCGGGATCAAAGACGTTTCACTGGCTGCTGGCTGTGTTCCTTGGGCTCATCCTGCCGTCGATATCCACAGTTCTGGTGTTTGCTGAAAAATTACATGCCGCTGTGTTGTTCCAGATCATCTGTGCCGCTTACTTCTTATTTGATGTACTATTTCTTTCCTTCCCAGATGGCGATGGTGTTGAGAATAGAACCAGCAAGGGAACAGGGGTCACATTGATGCTTGCAAGTGCTGTCACTGTGTTCTTTGCATTGTTGCATTCAGGATCAAAGTTCTTACAGAATGGGAAGATGGGTGCCGTTGCCAAACTTAGTGAACGGAGTGTTCGTATTATCCATAGAACGTTGAGTGTCATTATCACCTTGATCGGCTGGGTGAGAGCATGCATGGCACCTGTTGCCATGTTTGGTTTTTGCAGAGACCTCCATACCGGTCAATGTCTCGCTCATGGTATCATGGGCAGTGCGTTTGTCGGATATGGGTTCGTCTATGCGATGGTGCTGGTGCTTCCATATTTCAGAGAGTCTTCTCATAAGCACTCTCAAGAATTCTATGACTCCACAGTGATGATGATTTGGGGAATCGTGAACACTTTTACCGAACATCGTTGGGGCACAGAGCCTTGGGGCCATGGTGACTATCAGCATACCGCCATGGGTATCATTTGGTGGTGTGGCGGGCTTTTGGGTATGTTCCTATCCCGCGGTGGACGTCGTAGTTTCATTCCGTCACTTCTATTGATCTATACCGGGTGGGCAATGTCTGAACATGTACAGGAGCTTGCAGTAAGTACTAAAGTTCATTATATGTTTGGCCTGGTGCTTATGACCGGTGGTGCTTTGAGAATCTTGGAGATTGCATTCCTGCTGAGAGATGAACGCTGTGTCCCTGGTAAAATCCTTTCATTCCAATATCTGCCATCATTCTGTCTCATAGAATCAGGTGTCCTGTTTATGGGTGCCAATGAAGAGCAATTGGAACTCGTTCTACGTATGAAGGCTGACCATAGTTCCTATATTATGGTGATAACTGGCGCAGCATTCATGATCTACCTGTGGATGCTCCTGTTGTTGGAATTGTACCAGAAGCTTAGTGTTACTTCAAAGATCGATCTTGCGAGCTATTCAGCTGTTGAGAGAAGTACCGGTGATGCTCAGGATTTTGAGCTCGACGACTTGGAAGAATGAGCAAATAAACCTGTTATAATCCAACACAAAAAAAAGAATAACTATACATGACACTACGAAATTGATCACCGAATCAAACCTTAAATCTATACATATATATCTTTTTTTATTTTCATTTGTTTCTTTCATCGTCACTTTCAATCTCAAAACTCTCATCCCTTCTTCCTTGGAAACTATCACTCAGTCTTCTTCCCTGGGTGCCATCACCTGTAGAACTCGTATCTTGACCACCTTCATCAATGTTATCCAATCTGTTGTTTGTCTCTAAAGTGAACAAGCTCGTATCATCATCGGTGTCAGTGTCTTCTGGTCTAATAATGTCAAACTCGTACTGTTCACGTCGTCTTCTAATGATACGACGGCTCATCAAGTTATAATAAACCAACAAGGCAATGAACCCAATCACGATGAGGATCAAAAAGTATTCTGCATAATGAGATGGCGATTGTTGGTACTTTCCTTCTTCGACTGGTGTGGAAGTAACAGTTGGAAGTGAAGAAGTGCTTACTTTCGACGATTCCACAATACTTGAAGTTACAGACGATGGGACTGTTGCACTTGAAGTTGGATCTAATTCTTTTTCTTCATCATCAGTATAATCTCTCTTTTGGCCGTAGAAAGTTAAACTGAAGTTCTTCAAGTCAACCTTGTTTGCTGAATCATGGTTCTGGACATTAACTTTCCATTTCCCCTGCGGTGATTCATCACCCCAATGAGCAACGGACATGAACGTCCAATCTTGGAAACCTTCGTTTGACTTATCCTTATTTCTCACCACTCCCAAGTTAGAAACGACACCACTTGGAGAAATCAAATCCACAGAGACTTGGCCTCTAATAGTGGTATCCATATTGAGATGCAACTGAACGTGCTCCAGGTTCTTAAAGTCCTCCAAATCAGTAATATCGAACTCATGCTCATACTCCTTAAGGATGCCAGAGTTTGCCTCAAACACCTGTGTTGTCTGATTGACTTGTTCGTTCACATTTTCCCAATCTTTAGCCAATTCGACAATCTTCCATGCATCTAATCTTCCATAGCCGTATCTATGTGAATATTTTTTACCCATTGCTGAATCCTGATAGTCACCATCTTGTTCATTGATCGAGTTTGAAGATAAGATAGTTAGGTACTGCATATCTCTCCATGTCAAGTCTGGGTTCGCCTCCAAGACCAATGTGTAGACACCAGCAGCTAATGGAGCAGCAGCAGAGGTTCCACCATGATGATCAGAGCATGCATTATGAATATCTGTTGAATGGATATATTCCCCTGAGCCTGAGCTATAAGTGACCACCAACACAGCGGAACAAGCCTCTGAATAAGGTGGATGTAGACCTCTGTGATCAATAGCGCCCACCGTGATTGAATATATGCTGTTTGTGTAACCATCGTAGTTACAATTATCACCATGTATACCACCATTACCTGAGGCAAAGACATATACGGCACCTTTACCTTCTCTTCCTTCATCGACACCTCTTTTGATGGCTTTTTTTACAAGAGCGCTTGGTGCCTGCATAGCTTTGCCATCATCTGTTGGACCCCAGGAACATGAGTAGATATCATTAACGTCTAATCCGTAGACCAAGGATGCAGCCTCGTCTTCTTGTGTAATGTCACCAGAAAGGATTCTAATACCGGAGACTTTGGAGTTATATCCGACACCCAATCCACAAACATCATTCTTGACAGCAGCAATCTCACCAGCACATCTTGTTCCATGATAATCATCTCTCAGAGAAGGCTTTGGAAGTTTTTTATTATCGTTGAAGTCCCAAGAACCTTCTTCGTTGAAGTTTGCCGCGAGATCAGGGTTCTCATAATCCAAGCCATCATCGACAATAGCGGCAGTGACGCCTTGGCCTGTGATGTTCTGTGCCCATACTCCTGTGACATTTAAGTCATGACCTGGGTAGCTTGGATTGATCAAATGCCACTGCGTACTGAACTCGGGATCTCTGATATCGAATTGATCCCTTGCTTTCACTATTGGCTCCATCGAGGAGTCCATCGGAGGGTCCCTGGGTATAGGTGCTCTCTTTGCAAGCCTTGCAGGTAGTAGTCTGTGTATTGATCGTATCCCTGTCTCGAGCAACTGGTCTTCCTGTCTCTTTTGCAGCCTATCATCTTGTGACTTTGACGTTGAAAACACATAGTGGCCAGGAATCCCTCTAGCGTCGTGTTCATACTTCCAGTATGGGAACTTCGATAGAAAATCCTTAACCTGTGATTTATCATCCAATTCCAGGGCGTAATACTCCTTCGTGGAATGGTCCTTTGGCGGTACTTGTGAGGCATATGACACTGCCATCACCGCAACAAGCGCACTTAGTCTCATGGTGGTTCCTTTGAAAGTGGAATTCTAGATCCAGGAAATGAGGCACCGGCAGCAACTTCACAGGCTCGAGAATCCAATGCAATATAAACCAGCACCGAAATGTGGGATTCCTTCAAGTTCCTTTATTTTGTTGTTCCCGTTGTGTTTATGTGTGGGAAAGTTCATTTTGGCGCTGTCAGAAAAGAAACCAATTGCGTTACCAATAGGGAAAAGTTCGCGAAAAGGGAAACTGGGGAGGATTTTATATAAGTCTTGTAGACCTTCGATCCTTTTCCCATCACCAGTAGTAACAATGACGATTGTGTTTTTTTGTACCTACATCTGTTCGAGACAATCAATTCATGGGTCAATGGACATGACTCATGAGGCATGACTTTGAAGTTCCTAGCCTGGAAGAGGTAAACTGTAGTAGTGACGATGGCACAGAGCCCCAGTCTCCAGATGTACCAAATATTCAGAGGTACCGACACTAATTTGTACATATGTTCCACTCCATATAAGAGCTCATTCTCAATGATCTTGACCTCGGGGTATGTTCAGTGTGTGTTAAAAAGGGCCACCGATACCTATTATATCTGATTTAAACAAGATCTGAGAATCTTTTGGTGTCTTCAGAAAGCAACACGATTTAGCTCTGAACTAACAAAGAGCGACGGGACTCGAGAACACTAACTTCGATTTGCTACTGAGGGAAATCCAACAATGCCATAACAAGTAGTCTGAAATCGACTCAGGCTAAACCACCCGCATACTTACGGCTTTTTAGAACTCTGTGAAGACCAGGAGAAAGTCTCAAAACGCGGAACTCCAAAAGCTCAAAGTGGACAAAATAAGAACAAGAGAGAATTAACAAACAACCCGACGCAGCAAACAAAGGGAAAAGAGCAAGCCACAAATAGCAAACAATGTCGGACTCAGAGCTCAGCAGCGTCGAACTCTCTGAAGGGTATGTCTCGCCACAGGAGGAACCGTATTCAGAGGACAATTTCATCGATGACGACGAAGACTTTGAAGAAGAGGTAGTCAAGCCACCAAAGAAACAGAGACTGAATTTGAAGTTGAAACTTCCCAAAGATGATTCGGAGAAACCATTGGGTAAAAGACTAAGGAAGCCATCCACACCGGTGCCTCAGAAGAGAACTAGTGGGCGTACGAAGAAGAACACAAGCTATACCTTTGACTATGACGACGAGGAGTTTGAAGATGAGGATGAAGACGTCATCCCAACGCCAGCACTGGACGATGAAGGTTTAAGCGAAGATGAAGAGGTTGACCAAACGCCAGACTTGACCAAAATGACGGAGAGACAAAGGGCAAAGCTCCTGAATGAAGACTTTCCAAAGGAGGAATCCCCATCGTTGATCTCTTTGAGTAATGATATCCAAAAGAGACGTGTTCTGACTGAAGAGGAGAACCAACTGAGGAAAGCTGAGATTGCCAGAAAGAGAAAGAACTTAACAGAAAAGAAACTGGAGGAGGAGAAACAAGATACGATCAACAAGTTGTTGAAGAGAAGAGCGGGTAAGGCAAGCGCAGCCCAGTTGGAGGAAGATGAGGAGAATCTGAATAAAGAGAAACCGAGACGACCACAGTTGCAACATCCTGCTCTGTTTTCATGGGTATCCAAGAAGGATTCACTGGCATTAAGGGTCCCTGAGCCTTTAATTAGGGGTGATTAGATGGCCTTTTCAGCAATTTTGCTTATGATTAAACATAAGACCTTATGTAAAAAGAATGCAGGTTGCGTAGGAGTGCTTATGTAAACCAAATGGTGCATCTCATTTATGCCTTATAATTGTACTATGGTGAGAGATCAGAAGGTCTAGCGTAATAGAATAGTATGGAGTTATTTAACAAGACTGACCAACCATCTTTACGGTCTATAACTTTCATCATTTGACCACTCAGTGGTTTTGAGCCCTCGCCTCCCTTCGTTCCACACAATCGCGCAGTGCTGGCTCGTGTCAAAATGTTTAATACTTGTTTCAAATCATTTCTATGACGGCCACAGGGTTTTACCCTAATAGAAAACAAAGACGACCTGAGGAATGACTACGCCGCTTGGAAACACCCCGAGAGAAGATCTGATGGAAGGAGAAGACCAGCAGATGAACATGAATGCTGTAAACCCATACATGCAAATGAACAATAACGGGTATCAACCAATGGGGTATACACCTATGAACATGCACGCTCAACACTACGCTGCTTCTATGCAACAACAGCAGTATATAATGCAACAACAGGGACAACCACAACCACAACCACAACAACAGGGTCAACAGATACCGGGACAGCCGCCTGTATCTGGTCAACAGACTCTTTTAGCACCGGGTTCGCTGCCACAACCCACTTCAACACAAGTACAGTTTCCTAATGGTACTAGAGGAGGATATGCACAGAACGGATACGCAACACAGGCACCACCTATTCCTGTGCAACAGTCACAGGCACCAACACCTCAATCACAGACTCCAACTCCAACGGCATCAACGAAAGATCCGAAGACTAGGGTGCCTCAGAGACCGGTGATGACGCGTGGGATCATGCCTAATGGGTATGCTAATGGTATACAGATGATGAATTATAGGAGACAAATGTCTAATGTCGAAGTGTTGAAGTTCTTGGACTTCTGTGAATTGATTGGTGTCAGATCCGAAAGTACGAAGAACATCCTATATTGGAAGAAGATCATCACAGAGTACTTCAGCGAGATTGGAGTATTGAGATATTCGGTGAAAAGCGGCGTGGATCAACGTCAGTTTGAGTTCAGTGTACCTATCATACCGAGATTCTTCTTTTCTATAATACAGAGTGGCGTATCACGGATTGAGATCCAACCAGGAATGTTGAGGACTCAATTATTGGCAAATGGGACAACATACATAGAATCGCTGAGATGCTGCTTCACCCATCACTATTCAGATGGTTCATATGTGAATATATATGGAACTATGAAAGGTGTTTTCAATCAGAGTTTGAAATTCGAATGGCTTGATTTCCAAACACATGTCTTCATACCAGGAGTTGAATGGCCATCTTTGGAGAAGCTATTATCTGATGATACCAAGATGAAGGATATTGTCTTGTTGGTGAATGAGAAGAGGGACGATCCGAAGGAGCCAAATTCACAACTGTTGCAGACGTTCAGATCAAACTACCAAGTTTTCCAGAGTATGTCCAATTTTGGACTTCAAGAATCGGTAATGAGAGTGATGCAAGTCTCCGATGTGATGGCCCATTTGAAATCCTTGATGCTCTTTGCCATATCATCCAACTCCTCAGGTCCATTGAACGCATTGGATGAATTTGTATCGAAGTCTCAGTTGAAGAAGGATGACAAGAAGAAGGATACAAAAGATTCACCTGGGGAGTCACCACTGAATAGAAACAAATCAACACAGTTGGACATGTCGCAGAGTACACTCACAAAGAGAAGAAGAAAGAGTACCATCGGCGAATTAAGCCCAAAGAGCCTCGAGAGCCCGAAATCGAAGTCCATGAAAAAGTCGAAGAGGTGATTATTATACTATTCTAATATAAACTGTCATTTATACGAGCGCTCGGTATTACCATACTACTACATAGTCCGTATAATTCCCTAAAAGACACTAAGATTTGATGTTAATCGGTAACTGCCCGAATAAGGACCCTATGACGTAATAGAAAATACGCGTTGTTCTGGGCCAAATTGCCCGCCAAATTCGAATTGGGCGATTCATTTTTAGTTCAACATGAAACAACATTGCATTTATACGGCGTTATAGAGCTAAAAGAAGGTGAAATACACTCTTTCCACACCTGCTGAGCATACTAGAAAGTGCTGTTATTTGGACTGGTCCTTTTCCCCAGGTTTTGAGGTGTGTTTTGTTGATACTTTGAACATTTAACACCACATTTACACCACTGCAAATTTGAACATTACGAGAGAGGAACGATTCAGGATGGACTCAATTAATTGGAGTATCTTCAACGAGCTTGTGCTCATGGATGAAGACGAACCTGGCTTTTCTAAGTCCCTAATTCAAACGTTCATCGAACAAGCTACACAAACATTCAAAGACATTGAACAAGCGCTTTCCGAGACACCTCCTGATTTGAACCAACTATCACAATATGGCCACTTCCTCAAAGGCTCTGCTGCTAGTCTTGGACTATTCAAGATCCAAGAGCAGTGCGAAAGGATTCAAAATTATGGCCTCAAGAAGGATTTCGACGATTTTGTTGAAGGTGAGGATTGGAAAGGAGCAATAAAGGAGTCCTTGGAAAAAGCTAGAGAAGAATTCACCGTTGCTAGAAAAGCTCTAAGTGATTTTTATAAAGAAGAGCTATGATCTTTTGTTTTGAAAAGCCTATGTTTTTGATGCCTTGTGTTTAATGTGTACACCATTTGATTTTGATAGAATGCTGTAGACTTGAAGTAGAACCCGTAGGATATGGTCTTCAATTACACAAGTCAGGATCCTGCTTCAAACCAAGATGCTCACCATTCAAGAACTCGACATCCACGCCCTTTGGAAAATATCGCTGTTTGACTTTCCCATCTTTGAAATCAGGATTATACTTATATCCTTCACCATACCCCAATTCATCCATTAATTTTGTCGGTGCATTCCGCAGATGTATTGGCACTTCCACCTTATGTTCATCCAAGAATTGCTTCACCTTTTTCCAACCTCTATATATCTCCACGCTCTTTGGAGCACGCGCCAATTTGACGGCACAATGCACAAGTGCTAAATCTGCCTCTGGAAGGCCAACTTTCATCACTGCTTCATATGCAGCAATAGCAAATGGTAAACATGAATCGTCCAAGACACCAATGTCCTCTGATGCGATCCTTATCATTCTACGTGCGATATAGAGTGGGTCTTCACCGCCTTTAAGCATGATTCCAAGATATAGCATAGCCGCATTAGCATCAGAGCCTCTTATGGACTTATGGAAAGCAGAGATGGTGTCATAATGATTATCACCCATCCGATCGTATAGCATATGGGTCTTGCTTAATATTGGTTTTATCGCTTTGGAGTCAATGGTTTCAGTTGGTGCTTGGAAATGTGCATTTACGAGTTCCAAGAGTGTAATGGCGACACGAGAATCGCCAGAAGATACCTGTGCTATATAATCAATAGCATCCTTTGAAAGTGTCAATAAAGCCTTTCCAAATACCAGCTTCCTCATCTTATTGATGTGTAGCAGGCCCTTATGTATGATCATATAAAGATCTTTGTCTTCTAATGAGTTCAGTGTAAATACTTTGCACCGTGACAACAGCGCATTATTCAACTTGAAGCTTGGGTTTTCTGTGGTGGCACCAATGAGAACAACATCACCCTTTTCGACAAATGGTAGAAAGTAATCCTGTTGACTCTTGTTGAATCTGTGTATCTCATCACAAAACACAATGGTCTTTCTTTTGGTCAAAAATAGCTCATTGGCACAGGTTTCAAAGATCTTCTTGAGGTCACTAATACCACTCGTTGTAGCGTTGATCTCTATGAATCTCTGCTTAGTAGAATGTGCAATGATCCTGGCAATCGTGGTCTTGCCCACACCTGGTGGTCCCCATAAAATCATTGATGGGATGCAATCATTCTGAATGAACCCACGAAGTATACCCTGCATGCCTAATAGATGCTCTTGGCCGACGTATTCATCCAATGTCTTTGGTCTTAGACGTTCGCTCAGTGGGAGGTTCAGTTGGGAACGGAGTTGTTTGATCTCATCTGATTTGTCAAGTTTGGGTTTCTTGATCTCATCTTTCTTTGGTGTTATCTTTGTGTCTGGAGTTGACTTCTCATCAGCATTGTTATCATCCTTCTCTCTATTCTCCTTGTCTACTATTTTGGTATCACCATATCCCTCTTCATCGAGATCAACAACTTCGGTCTCGAGAGCACTCGTCTTCCTCTTCATGGCATTAAACACCGTGGGCTGCTTACTCTTTGGCTTCTCACACGAGTCCAAATGGTCATTTATTAACTGCAGGGATATTGATCTCCCACATATAGGACAGTTGACCATCTTTAGATCGTGTAACCTTTCTTTTATGCTTGTTTTGTAGTGATAAAAAGTGCCAAAGTGAACAGGACTCTGGGTCGCGCGTTGAATTAAAATCCGTGTCGTGTTTTTGATATTTCCGTACCATTGCTGATAAGGCCGTTACGATAGAACGAATAACAAAGGGAATGAACAGTCGAATTAGTATACAAACGAATTAAAAATTGTACACAAAATATCAGTACAAATCAGCAATAACAGCAAGACTGTCAGCAATGTAATCAGGTACACCAGAATCCATGGCTCTCTGTTCAGTCTCGATACCTGTAAGCACCAAAAGGGTATTCAAACCACCATCTTTACCAAACTTCATATCGGTGTTCAATCTATCACCAACCATGATGCACCTGGATCTATCGAGGCCTTTATCCCTAACAATGGCATCAAGCATGTTCTGTGAAGGCTTACCGCAGGCGATTGGCTCGCGCCCAGATGCATAGGAAAGGGACTCGATAGATGATCCTGCACCTGGGAGAATCAGACCCTTTTGTGGGAAAGTGGAATCGATGTTTGTAGCAATGTAGTGGATATGAGATTGTTGGAGGTACTGAAGGGTGATTGACTGTCTATGGTAGTTGATAGCTGTATCCAAACCAGCAACCACCGCGCCAACTGAAGGGTCAATGGGTAAGAATGGTGTAGTTTGTGGATTGAATTTCTCATTCAACCTTGGATCATCACCACCCATGGTCTCATAACCGAGTTCTTGGAGTTCTTCTAGGATACCTTTTTCACCAAAGACCCACACTTTCTTATCCTTTGGTAACTGTATGAAGTTCTGAAGATATGTAGCAGCTGCATACGCAGAGCCAAACACTTCATCCTTAGTTGCATCGAATCCAAACTTGGAAAACTTTTGGGTGTAGTTCTCCCTGGACTTCGTTGAGTTATTGGTGACAAAAATGACCTTTTTCCCAAGGGACTTTAATAACTTGAGCGATTCAATGGCACCCGGGATAGCATGGTCGCCCAGCCAAATAACACCATCGCAGTCAAAGATGAATGTGTCATGAGTATCCAAGATGTGCTTGATCTGTTCTTTTGTGTTGACCTTAGATGGCATTGTGTTCTACTCTCTCTCCCTCTCTAGGATAATGCTTATAGGATAATGCCTCTACGATGGGAAGGATGATGTGTCAACCTTTATATACGGTTCAAAGAGAATAATAAATCGGCCATATTTAATCCGAGAGAGGGCAAAAGAAAAGCAGCGAGCTGTGTGGACGGGCCGCGGCCCACCACGAGATGGAGTGCGTTACATAAGCGAGGGAGGATGACGTAAACAACAACATCCAGACACCTCCGTAGGCTAAGAGGGTAAAACGCATTCGCGGATTCGTGATTAAGGGCCACCCCGTCCAGGCCCCCATCAGAGAAGTTCCTATTAGGGGGGGGAACAAATCGGTGCTTCGAACAACAAGAGCAAGAGCAAGAACAAAACAACATGCAGGATCTTCCACCAATTCAAGGATATTCTCCTATCCAATGGAAACGTAACTTGCCCTCCAGAGGATTCACCCCGAAGGTTTTCCTCCTGATCGTCGGCTCTATAGTTGGCTATGGTTGGTACAGGGCTATCCAAGGTATCCAGGAGCGTCGTGAGTTGACCAGGGAGAAGATGTGGGCGCGTATCCACTTGATGCCTCTGCTGGTTGCTGAGGAGGATAGAACCAGTGTCAGAAGATGGTATGCTGATAAGCAGAGGGAGAAGGAATTGATGGGTGATGTCCAGGAGGCTTACAACGATGGCAAGTTCAGAACAGGGGCCTATCACTGGGCTGGGAAATGAAGTGAAGTGAAGTTAGCTAATCACCCGAACTATTTATTCTATTTATTGAACTATTTATTCTATTTATACTTTATTACACCTTCATCTCATGTTAGCTAGTATCGCACGCACGCAGATTTGTTGGAGAGGGACTCACATACAAAATTCGTCGCGCAGATCAAACAATCACAACAACTATCTAAGGGTCAGGATCACACAATGCTTACGCCTTTGTTGGCCCTCCTGTTCACTGTAAGGTTGCTCAATGTGCTTTACTCACCAATCCCAGACTGTGATGAGGTCTTCAACTACTATGAGCCACTAAATTTCCTTCTACGTGGATTTGGGAAACAGACATGGGAATACTCGCCAGAGTACGTTATAAGATCATGGGCATATTTATTACCATTTTGGATATTATCGCCGTTCACTATGGCTCTTGACTATATAGGTGGTCCATCTTACGTTGCATTTTACGTCATTAGGGTGTTGCTTGTGATAGGCTCCACTTACGCCGAGCACCACATGGCCATCACACTCAAGAAGTTCAATAAACAACTATCCAATTGGTTCATAATCCTGAGTGCGGTCTCAACTGGTATGTCTCATGCTTCAGTTGCTCTATTGCCGTCTTCATTGGCTATGAACTGTGCCCTCTTGGCAACATCAAACTTCCTAAGATATATCAAGACTAGATCAACAAGGAATGCACTCCTAGTAACGTCATGGCTTTGTATCGGCGGATTGTTCGGATGGCCCTTTGTTCTTGCCATTGGTGTGCCAACGATGGTTTACATCATATGCGAACAATGGAACTCGGTCAAGTGTGGAAGATACATTAGGTGGTCCATTGCGATTGGATTCATCTATTTAGCTACATCCATGGAAGTGGATTATGCCTTCTATGGAAAGACTGTGGTAGTTCCTCTGAACATTGTTCTTTATAATGTGATCCATGCAAATGAGGAATCAGGGCCAAATATTTTTGGTGTGGAACCGGTGAGTTACTACATCAATAACTTGCTGTTAAACTTCCACATCATTGCACCTCTGGCTTATGCTTCAATAACTATGGTCATATTTTCTTGGTTCTTCACTAAGAACAGGTTCTACAAAGGTGTCATGTATGGTGTATTAGCGCCAATGTGGCTGTGGACTGCTGTTTTCTTCCAACAGCCACATAAAGAGGAGAGATTTCTTTACCCAATCTATGGATTGATTAACCTTTCTGGGGCTCTCACTCTGACCCTATCATTTTCTGCAATGAACTCCGTGCTATACTTATGTCTGAAGAGAAAAACTGTGAAGTTGATCAACAAGGCAATCGTCTTCACAATTGGCTCATTGATCATTGCAGTGTCCTTGTTGAGAACAGTCTCCTTTTCCTTAAACTATGATACCCCATTATCAGTGTATCAACAACTTCCACAGACACCTGGGAATCTATGTGTTGGCCGTGAATGGTATAGATACCCTTCATCCTTCTTCCTCCCTCCCCAGATGAGACTGAAATTCATCGAATCAGGGTTTAGAGGTCTCCTTCCTGGCGACTTTGATGAAGATGCATGGTTATTACCTGCGATTCAAAACATACCAAAGGGAATGAACAATATGAACTTATATGACCCCGGTAAAGTTGTTGCTGTTGACGTCTGTGACTATGCTATCGATATCTCACAACCTACCGGGGAAGATGAGTACAACTTTGCCAATGATCAGTGGGAACTATTATACACAGCTCCTTTCTTGAACAATGAACAAAGTCATGGTGTTGGTAAATACCTATGGATCCCTGAGCAGTTGCATGTCTTGTTCAAGACCAAGTTGAGCTATCATGACTACAACTTGTACAAGAGAATTACAGAAAACACCTAAAATCAATAACGTCTAATATACAGTACATAGAGCGAACTTTGAAGTCTAGATTCCCTCCTTAGTTGATTGGCTTATGCAACATGGATTCTCTACCTGGACCGGTACCAACCCATTCCACTGGGACGTTGACAAACTTCTCAATGAATTCCAAATACTTCTTAGCGTTCTCTGGTAATTCATCATAGGAGGCAATCTTTGTGATATCTTGGTTCCAACCTGGCAATGTCTCATAGATGACCTCAACTTTACCCAAATCGATCAAATCTTCTGGGAATGAGTTCAATTTCTGACCGTTAAGAGTGTAGCCAACACCAACTTGGATCTCCTTAAAACTATCCAACACATCCAATTTAGTAATGTTCAAAGAAGTGTAACCGTTGATCATAGTAGAGTACTTCAAAACAACCAAATCTAACCAGCCACAACGACGCTTTCTACCAGTGGTGACACCAAATTCTGCACCGATGGTTTGCAACTTCTCACCATCATCGTTCAATTGTTCAGTTGGGAAAGGACCTTCCCCAACACGGGTGGTATAAGCCTTAACGACACCATAGATGTTGTTAATGGCTCTTGGAGGGATACCCAACCCGGTAATTACACCACCAACACCAGTGTTAGAAGATGTAACATAAGGATAAGTACCGAAATCGATATCAAGCATGAGTGCGTTAGCACCCTCGACAAGGATCTTCTTCTTATCAGCAATAGCCTTGTGGATGAATTCAACAGAGTCGACGACGAATGGTTTCAAAGTTTCTCTGTACTGTTTATAGCGAGCCAATTCTTCCTCGACATCGTATTCGAAATCACCATATCTTTGCTGTCTTGTAGCCACGAGTCTTCTGTATTTGGTCTCGAACTCTTCCCACGCACCTTCGTTATCGTTGACCAAGTGATGGACTCTGAGACCTGATCTTGAAGCCTTTGTGGAATAAGTTGGACCGATACCTTTACCAGTGGTACCGATGGACTTCTTGTTACCAGATAATTCATTCTCCCTCAACTTGTCAGTTCTCTGATGGAAGTCAAAGACCAAATGGGCTCTTGAGGAGACGAACAAACGATCACGACAGCTCAAACCTTTCTTCTCCAAGTTTTCCAACTCTTGGAAAAAGGAAGGGACATGAATAACAACACCGTTACCAACCAAGTTCAAACAGTTTGGGTTGACAAGACCGGAAGGCAACATGTGGAAGTCATATTTCACACCATCAACAACGATAGTATGGCCTGCGTTGTTACCACCAGCACAACGAGCACACACATCGATCTCATCACAGAGTAAGTCAACAAGCTTACCCTTACCTTCGTCACCCCATTGGGAACCAAGAACAACGTCACACATTATTGGAAAAGAATAATCAACAAAAGAACAGTTGATGAACGACAAAACGTTACCACCAAAACAGGACTGTGTTTTAGGAAGAGGAAGAAAGACTCACCGGTGAGATTTTTATCGTCGGGTTGCACCTCCGTGTTGGGCCTACAGGTCACCGCGATTTATTCTTATTAGACTAATAGGGAAATTCATGTGACACGTTGGAGGGACGAGTCAGGAGATGGTGATTGTTTCACTAGTCTACTTATATCATAGTTCGTGGATTGATCATTGTATAGCTGTGATGAACTTGAGGTGATGAGACTCGTATCCGGCGGTCCCTTGCTCGATGCCGTCGGTATACCCCAATCCTTACCAATTTGTATTGCAATTTATTTACAGCGGAAGTCTGACTCCGGGGGGATCATCAACACAACGTGCGATCAAATCACGTGACCAAGCATGTGAATTGGAACATTACTCAAAACAATAGCTGAAACAGGGAATTGCTCAATGTGGAAGATCTCTGTTGCCCCTTTACCGATTCTGAAAACTTCCCATACAAACGAGCATTTAGCAGCGGCAGCCTCAACATCAATAACAGCAAGAAGAAACCATCACAGGGCCGCCATGACAAACGATAGGGCGGCTAACTCCAAGGTGTACAAAAAGCTCAGGAAGAGACAGTCGAGACAGATTAGATCGGAGACTCACGACCCCGGTATGTTGATGGTGATGAGGAGATGAGATGCGATGAGATGAGATGGTGATCTTGATCTAATACAAAGACTAAAGGACTAACATTAAACATAGCACTCGGTAAAGATGGTATCCTTAATACCAGTGAATTCCTCAAGTCTCGTAAGTATGAGATCACTGAACTGGAGAAGGCTCAATTGAACTCAAAATTCGCTTCCTCAACTCGTGCATTCCAATCGTTGCCACGGGCCTTGAGAAGAAGAACAGCTTCTCACAATGTTAAGCGTATACCGAAGAGGCTACGTAATAGAGCTCTGAGAGAGATGGCTAAGAACCATCCGGTCTCCAAGAAGAGCCAAAGCTTGAGCGGTCGTGACCTATACAGAGCTCGAACCACTGCGGCATTGTTGGAATTAGGGACAAGGTTACAATTATACAAACAATTGCCTGTGGAAAATACCCCTGGTAAGTTAAGGCTGAGACAAAAGATCAAACTTTTGAAAGAACAATTGAAAAAGGCCAAAGTTGATTCGCCAAGCCTGAATAACACGATCGGTTCTTATGATATCGCCGCATTGAACGAATTAGCGTCGCCTCCTCTAGGGAAAGTGAAGTTCACTAAGCGACAAAAAGAGTTCACCTGGTTGAATACCCATGTGTGGCATGCCAAGAGAGCTCATATGATGAAGAGATGGGGTTGGCAAATCCCTTTAAAACCAACACAAAAGTGCTTTAGGTCCACTCATCGTGGGTTTAACTTGGATGGTGCCATTGCTTGGGATAAGAGCTACATCGGCACAGTTGTGCTACAAGGTGATAATGAACCAAGTCTTGTTGAGATGCTGAACCAGATTGTTATACTGGAGAAGCCGTTGACTAAATTGAAGAGCAACGGTCATTCGATGGTCAAAATGGTTAGAATCGATGATCAGATCGTTGGTGAAGTTACGATATTGACATTCCATGATCAAAATGTCAAGAGAGTGGTGATTAGATCTCACCCATCTATTTATACTCAACTGTTCAAGTATTTGGTCTCTATAAGGACCGAAGATGTTGATGTCATCGATGATAGATTTGCAATTGGAAGCATTGAAATCACCGGCCCAATCTCATTAAGTTCTCTCGCTACAATATTGAAGCCAATTTATCCAAAATCTACATCATCACAGATTTTTGGTGATCTCTGTTCTGAAACCAACTTACCAGAGAGAACCATGTTTACCTTCTATGTCCAGGACCCAAGATTGGCAAATAGAGCTAAGCCAAGACCAAGAAAGGATGTGAGCACATACGATGTCCTCATTGATATGAAATCAACTCAATCCAACTTGGATCAAAGCGTTATTAATGCTCTATTTACATCGGAGGGAAGAACTGAATCGTATAAAGACCAACATTCACTGAAACAGATTGCACAAGAAAAGAACAAACCATTTGACGAAAGATCTAAAGGAACTGGGTTCCCAGTGATCCTTTTTAATAGTGATTCAAGATGGACGCTGTTGCTACCATGGTATTGGACTTTACCTGTTTGGCATGCATTAATGCACATTGCGCACATCAAGCTCGGTGGATTAAAACAATCTCATCAGATGAAATTTGAAAAGGGTGAGTTATTCTTCCCAATTGACTATCCATTCACTGAAATAGGTCACTTGGAGAATAAGCTAAATGCGGATGTCAAACGGGAATCATGGGCAAAGAAACCCGTGTCTAAGAGATTGAACTATGAGAAAGTTAAGATATGTTCTTGTGATCTTGAGCAGATGGATACAATCCAAATAGGTCTGCATAGTAAGACTTGTGCACATAGCCGTGGTGAATTGGGTGATCCTTTCGGCTCTGATTGGAGGTACTTACAAGTCTTAAAAATTGCTTTACCATATGTGAAATCAAATGAGCTTACAAGAACCTCAAAATGGGAAAATTTCAATAGAAAGATTGAAGAATTGCACGATGTCTATAACCTCATTGAAGATGTTAAGGCTTCGAAGATCCTCAACATCTCCAAGATCCCGGTTGAACTGAAGAAGGCCACGGAATATCCGAATTCGATTGAACAGCCATTACCCGTCACAACTGTCAAATTTACAACCTGCTCTCGTGGAAGAATAGATGATAACGCTCGTGTCTATGCGATCCCAGCAGAAAGTTTATCTAAGTGGACTGCTACACTAGCTGCAAGGCATATAACCGGAAGTAAGAACCATGATATCTACCCATCTTGTCCATCATCCGAATACCTTATCGGATTCGTTACTAGTGGAACATTCAACCTCTCTGAAGGTAAAAGTACCGGTGTTGGTTGTGTTGACTCCGTTTGGGCTTCAAAGCAGGAGAACTACGTCCTTGTGAGACAGGTTGGTACGAATGTTGTAAGATTGGCAAAGTGGGAAGCTGTGGACATGCATTGTCAATTGTAGGATTATATGGATATTGATTAGATGATAGAATTACAATATAGTGTGGCGTCATATTACAGCTAAGTCAATAGCCATAAACTCCCCCATTCACAATCTGAGTATTATCTTATATCACGATTACATGGCTTCCGCGAGCGTATCATCGCACTACGCATTACCGAATGATCATTGAATCAAATTCATTCGGCTGTCTAGAAATACAATCTGTGCCTCCACCTTTCATTGTTCTCTTGTCTGTGATGACAGCTAGACTTCAGAGCTGACATTTTCAGATTTCTGGCCATAAGATATTGCTGTCCCTTTGTTTTGGCCAGAGTTTTTGGATTCGAGCTCCAGCAATCTTCCATAACAAGAAAGTATTTCATAAGGCCAATTAGAATTAAGGAAATCCTGGGCGACCCAATAACGTAGTAACCTTCCCCTGTTGAATGATTGACGCTGATTCTATTAACACTTTTGTAATCTCAATGTTGCAGTAACATGCCCTCAAGAGTTGAGTAAAGTGATAGCTAGCACGAGCCGTATTGCGCACATTATACATTGTAACACCTATTTTAAGACCTGACAAAGACCAGCCCAACAACGCTAGAGGTTTCAAGTAATGGCGGTTCAATGTCATTGGAGCACCCCCCCATGATTACTATAATTCGTTCAATGTTACCTGATATTGAATTTCTTCTGATCTATCAGTGGAACTTGTGAATCGTGATCTCTCCAATTCCATTTTCTAAGAATGCCTTGAATAACATGGAGATAGTGGACTTTCCAAGGTGACTGCGCTGGATATCCCAAACAAAACCAATTGCCAGATGGCTTCCGAGTTGGACTCAATATTCTTGAAGACAATTTTTGCAGGTTTTGAATCACGCACCATATTCGTTCCTACATTTAAACAAGGTCTCGTCGCCCCACCCCTCTGCGTGCAATCTGGTTCCACAGAGCTCCAAGATGGAGTCTCTTGTGACACCTTCCAAGATAGTACCATCAAATGGAGGTGTCACCAGTGACCAGCTCCTTTTTACCAGTCTTGGAGTCTTTCAAGACGAAGAACACGTTCATAGCACCGACCTCGATTATTATATTTCTCTTCGCCAAACAACCACAAGTTCTGTTGGTAGCCTCTAATTGTGGTCTGATACATGGGGCATAGTTACCACCCAACTTCTTGTCACCAACACCACCGGGCCAAGCTCTAGTGGCATAGTCAGTAACCTCCAACTTCACAGCTTTGAAACCGGTGGAGTAGTAAGGGCCCACTGGAGAGGTGATGACATACAAAAGGGCATCACTTGGGATACCGACACCTAACCCAGCGGTGGTACCGATCAAAGTTGGTCTAATTCATAATGAGTAAACCTTTTGCTTTGGAATCATATCCTTATCCAACTTGATTAACTTACCGATACACTTGATCAATTCTTCGGAGTCAAAAGTTGGTAGCACGATTCTGTGGGAAGACTTGTTCATTCTCTCCAAGTTCCTATCAGGTCTAATCATTCTGATCTTGTCTTCAGAGTCTATGTAAGCTTTCAAACCTTTAAGCAGTTCAAACGAGTAGTGGAACACACATGCAGAAGGAACCAACACCAACGGACCGTATGGTACGATCTCTGGGGCGGCCCAACGCTTCTAGTCGTTCCACTGGATCTTGAATATGTGGTTCGTAAACTATTGTTCAAACTGAGTTCTTATCAATGGATATTAGACCCAAGCCATTGAGAATTTCAATGCCTCAACTAGATTCAACCAAGTTCGTCTCATGAAATTTGAATCATGAAGTGTAGTATAAATATCATATATGCAACACATTGAACACAAACTATACAGCATGGGAGAATTTCCGATTAAACAAAAAGGCTGCAATCAATAATGTACAGTATGCCCCAATAGTCTGTCCCAACCATTTCAGTATACAACAATCCGGGTAATCCACTAATTTTTCGCGCCCTATAAAAGGAGCCAGCGCCCGCCTCGGTGGTTCAACCACCTTTACAAACTTCTTTTCTCTTCATACTTACCTTAAGACGTCACCAGAGATCAAGAAGCCTGTGTGACCAGCGTGTCTTGTTTGCATTGCACAGCGCATCCTGCGCACGTTGCTGACATCTCCTTGTGGGATGGGTGGGTCTTATAATTTTTGATGTCGTCCTCTCTCTTTACCTTGTTGATGCTCGCTGGAGTAGTTCTGACGAGGGGCGGGAGAGGTCTAGGGTTGTCGGGGTGACCTGACTACTCATATGAGGAGGAATTGACTTGTTTCCAACTCCCCTTCCAATGAATTGGGCTACCAGGTGGTGCCTGTTGTTTTGGATGTCTTGTGTAACTTCAAGTTCGTATTAACTGGAATGACTTGTATTTGTAGGCTGAAATTTGCTTACGTTTGAACAGAGATAACACTGTAGACAGTGAGCAGTGACTCTACTGATTAAGTAACTAAGTGCCATGAATGTGCCTCTCAGCTTTCCAATCTCTGCTAAATTCCACTTCTATCGCCAAAATTCCGCTCAACGGCGAACATCGAGCAGCCCGGCCCGCGGGCCGCGGCCCTGTACCGACGGCTCGCTACTGATATCAATGACAACAACTGGAAAAGTGTATAAAAAGGCAGCAATCCTCATCTTGCTGCGTGGATTCCCCATACGCTATGTTAGAAGAGGCTTCCAGATGATAGCAAAGATTCGAGAGTACAAGCAACCAACGACTCTCTACAGAGGGACCTTCATCCATACACCGGTGCTAGGATCCCTGGAAGTGATTGAACATGGTATCGCAGGTGTTGATGAAGACGGTGCTATAACATTGCTTGAGACTGGTAAATCTGTGGATGAAGTGATTGAACAGTACGGTTTGCAGGGCGTCGATGTAGTTGATATAGATGGCGGTAACAGATTCTTTTTCCCAGGGTTTGTGGACACTCATATTCACGCTCCGCAGTATCCCAACAATGGGATCTTTGGCAACTCTACTTTACTTGATTGGCTCACAACTTATACTTTCCCATTAGAGGCATCGTTTAAGAACTTGGATAAAGCCAAATTGGTATATGATAAGGTCATTGAGAGAACCTTGGGTAACGGTACAACGTGTGCTTCATACTACGCCACCATTGACGCTGACGCAACAAACCTATTGGCGGATTTATCCTTACAACATGGTCAAAGGGCTTTTGTTGGTAAAGTCTGTATGAACCAGAACTCTCCAGATTACTATATTGAAACGTTAGAAGAGTCCAAATGCAGTACTCTAAGCGTTATCAACCACATCAAGAAGATTGACCCAGAGAACAACTTGGTGGCACCGATATTGACTCCACGTTTCGCTCCCTCATGTACTTCAGAACTACTCCACTGGCTTGGTAAGTTGAAGAAGGAACACGGGTACCACTCTCAAACCCATATCTCTGAAAATAAGAACGAGATTAAATGGGTTCATGAACTCTTTCCCGAATCTGATACTTACACTGATGTCTATAACGATCACGATTTACTTGACGATAAGACTATTCTGGCTCATGCTATCCACTTATCAGACTATGAGAAGGACCTGATCAAGAAAACTGGAGCTGGTATCTCTCATTGTCCAATCTCAAATTCTGCAATCACATCTGGTGAATGTCGTGTTAGATGGCTCTTGGATAACGATATTCCAGTTGGTCTGGGTACTGACGTCTCTGGTGGATTCTCTCCTTCTATTTTACATGTTGCACGTCAGGCTATATTGGTCTCAAGACACCTTGCTATGTCTACTGGACTAGAGACGGATAAACTATCCACAGAAGATGTGTTGTATTTGGCCACATTAGGAGGTGCAAAATTAGTGGGTCTCAAAAATAGGATTGGTTCCTTCGCCATTGGGAAGAGATGGGATGTACAGTTGGTGGACCTGGATGCTCCAGGATCACAAGTTGACGTGTTTGAATGGCAGGCGCCACAAAAGTTGCATGTTCAAAATTACAAGGTCAAATGGCACAACGTGATTGCGAAATGGCTTTTTAACGGTGATGATAGAAACACAACACAGGTTTGGGTTAACGGTACTTCGGTAAAGGCTTAGATTGCTAGAAAGGTTTTTGATTTTATTCATATTCATGAAATGCGAAGGGTGTATTGTTTTAGCTTGGAGGATATTTCGTAACGACATTAGTAGTAACCTGGAGCATAGAGTAGTGGGAGAGCCGGATGCGCTTCTTGCCACTCCGTTAATATATCCATGATCTTATCCTCAAATGGAACACTATCCTGATGTGTCTTGCTCTTTGTGCTCGCCTCTGTTAGCTTCTTTGCAAGTTCAAGGATACCTTGCCCACCAATTTTGGCATTTTCATCATCATCTTTGATATCCACATTGATGACATGGACAATCTTGTTCAAGTTACCACCACGATGCAACAAATCTTCAAACACAGAATCAAAACATCTCTCTTCACAGGTGAAAACAAAGTCAAAGACGCCACGTCCCTCATGCCACTTCTCAGGGGCACGCTTAATTTTCTGATTACGCTCAAGCATCCTTGCGAGACCATTTGCCTTGTATAGCTTCGGATCTTGACTCATCAGTTCTTTATAGATCTGTTCATAGGGCGTACCGAATGGATATACGTTTGGACGGTCAATGGAGGGACCAGGGAGCCTCACTGCCGAGCCCGTACCACATGATGAGACGTTGTAACCGGCGTCCATAAGCACCTTATGCGATTCCATCGAACTGTTCAGGATATGTTAATAACCGTATCATGGGATATCAAACAACTAAAAGGACATACCGATTGTTGTTCATAGCACACACTGTGCAGAATTTGAGTTCGTTCATGTTTTCGACGTTCTGAATTAAACTGACTTCTCCAAAGAGTTGGTGATTGTTGTTCCCTTGTTCTGGTCAAAGTTGCAAGATGTGGACTTCGTTCTCGGTAGGGGCACATACATATTTACTGAGTCTACAACTTTCATTTATAATTCATAATGCTCATTCATTAAAGAATAGCTGATTGTAAGTTCTTTACTGATATTTACTCTCTTCAGGTAAATCCCAATCCTCTTCAAAGAAAGTCGGCTGGCCAGCATCTTCCTTTTCGACGACAATCGGATCCTCTTGTTTCAAGCTTTCAACTTCAACAGTTGTAGCGTCATCGAAAGCAGCGTTGCTCTGGGCAGTCAGGATATTTCCATAATCATCTTTGACAAATTCTGAGCACTCAACATAAGATCCGATTCCTCTATCAAGGGAGGGTGGTATTTCTGCAGATGATCTGTTGATCGGGATATTCACAATTGGTGCATCTGTGGAATCGATTATCACTGGGTCAGTTGAATCATCAGCAGCGTCGTCGCTAACTATTCCACTCTCTTCAAAATCTTCTTGCTGCTCTGGTATGTCATCATACTCCAATCCAACATCCACAAAGTCATCTCCATTCTCATCATAAACCACAAAGGAAGGCTTGCGGTTGGAAAGCGTCTCTGGGTTTTCATCGGGGGAAATATGGACAATCTTATTCTTTGACTCTGGGTTTTGGATCTTCTTCTTCCACTCTTCCCATTCATCTTCAGATTTTATCAAGAACCCAAGTAACATAGAAGGATCGATCTCTGAAAGATGGATCTTACGAATTTTGTTTGTGTGTACGCTCGTGGTGTCCAGCCGTGATACGGCCTCTGTACTTTCACTGATGGACCGATCTAGATCGTCATCCTTCAATGCTGGCTGTGGAATATGTGGATCCAAGTAGAAGAGGTAGTCACCTTGATATCCAAAAAAGTAGTGTGAAGATGAGGGCCTTCCGCCGGCAATTCCAACACTTTCGGAAGAACCCAACAAGTCTTTCAAACTTTGCCAGTACAGGATATTGACATTATCGATACCAAGTCTCACGCCGAGTAACACAAGGGCTGGCCTGAAAGTACCGTCATCCCCTTTGATCACTTTAAACAGATCCTGTTCATATATATCCCCACTATCAGACCCAATGAAAACTTGAAGACCAGCATCAAATTCGGAGCAAAGGGCCTGTATACTTCTTGCTGCGGCAGATGGACCAAACCACTCGCCTGCTTTCTTGCCAGACAAGACACGGCCTTTCTGTACGATGTTATGAATCGAGAATGGCCTTGATGGCTGGTCAACAAACCAAGAGACAATCTCATCGTGCTTATCAGAACTCTGTTCGGGTTGATATCTCCAATCACGACCCAAGTGTAAGTGCAATAAAGCATTAGCCAACATCGTTTGACCCGTACGGATCATACACCCCCATCCACAGTCAGTGGTGAAGTATTCGCTGTGAAGGTCATAGTTCTGTCCACGTAGCAAGTTATGTAGAGAAAGAGGCGATGGGCCATCCTCATCTCTCGCCAAAGGAGGGAAGCGTGTTCTATAGGTGAGCCAGATCCTCGAAACGACATCTGAAAGGAAATCTTCTGGCCACACATCGTCTTGATTTGACTTCTCCCGTTTCACAAACATGAACCCTTGCAAGTATTGCTTTATATCACTCATCGATGGCTCTGCGTCACCCTCGTTATCTGCTGAAGGCGTTTCATCCTCTAGTCCTTCCACTTCTTGCCGTACAAGCGAAGTATACGTGCTTCCCAAGACGACTATGGGGTTCACATGGTCCTTGTTATCCAATGGCTTATTCCAGAAGAGTTCCACTACTCTTTGAAGCCCATTTGATGTCATATTGTTTCCGTTTCGCTCTCCTGTTCCTCAAGATGATAGCGGCTGATCCAGGGGGGGCCAATCGATACGATGGGGAAAAAGTGATTCTATCAGCTGTGCGTTTGCAGTTCCTCTGTGCTGTCCGTAGCTCTTCCAACTCTCTCTCTGGTCTTGCTAAGTGGAACAACAGATTCGTACTTAGCCGCTAGGGCTCTTTTTGCTTTCTGTCAAAACAATGTCACCGGAACTGATAAGGGCGGCAGCGTTCTGAGCCCGCTCCCGCAGCAGCGAAAAGAGGCGATGAGGTGGGCACCCAGAGAGAGACGCGGTGAGCAGCGCAAGAAAGGGACCGGCAAGACGCGTTAAAGGGGCGGCAAAGAGGCAACAGACACAAACAACTGCTAGGGCTATGGCTAGACATGGTGGACACGGCACACGCGGCGGTCGTGGTGGAAGAGGTGGAAGAGGAGGGTCACGAGGAAGAGGCGGCAGAGGAGGCTACATTGGGGGCAAGGCGAAACGTGGGAGTAGAGCAAGCCGTGGACGAGGTGGTTATAACCAGGGACCTTCCCAAGGTGGATATAACGATGTGATGATGATGAATTTGAACGGCGAGCCGGATATCTACCTGCCAGAGACCTCGATGAGAGCAACGGCAAAGAGAACCAGAAGACCAAGAATGCAACAAGAGGCATTCTCTACAGAAGAGAACGTTGAGAATACCATGAAACTGCCACTAAGAGAAAGGCCTGTCGAGTTCATAAAGAGTGAGAAGCTCGGTGATACGATGAATGTGATCAACTTGAGAAATAACGAGCAGGAAAGGGTTAATGGCGAATCTGCCGAGACTAAAGTGGTGATCGAAGAGGAGATTACCATCATAAAAGCCGAAAATGACAAAGCTGAGGTGCGTGATAAAAAACTGGTAAAAAGTCAACAAGGGCCAGAGCAAGAGATAGAGCTTGAGATCAAATTCGAACAAGAAGAACCGATATCCGATCCAATATCGACGATTCCTAACGATCAACTCTTCTTTATCGACGACTCTGGATCTGTCCCAAAGAACATCAAGACTGTTCAAGTGGAGTGTGAACCAGCGAAGCCGAAACATAGCAGTCCGAGTACAGAGTTTATACCTACATTATCCATTGGCCATGTCCATCTCTCTACTACTCAGAATGATAAGGGTGAGATTCTTACTAAATTGCCAAAGATGACGAAGAAGTTGAAGAATATCAACAGCTTCAACCCGGATCAGTCGATATATGAGCTGGATGAATTAAACGAATTGGAGGATGAACTTTTGGATGAGAAAAACATCGGCAATAGGGATCTATACAAGTCTTATCAAGAGTACATCTCCAACGTCATGGGTAACTTGTTCGATAATGATGAGGAAGATGACGAAAATGATGATGAGGTCTTTGCTGAGCTTGACGACGACTTTGAGGAAGAAGCAAACTTCATAGCTGAAGGTATCTCAAAGGATGATTCCAAAGCAACAATTGAACAAAGTACCTCAACCAGTGTACAAGACTTGAAATTAGACGATTCAGAAGAAGAGGGGAAAGAGCCAGAGTACGGTTTCCTACCTGAAGACTACGAATCTTTTGATCACTCTTTGGTTGAGGTATTTAATATCAGAGAAGGGTTCGCTTCGTGCCAATTCCATATCAAGAGTTTCCGTCTCACAGGCACATACGATACTCAATGGGTGGATCAGGAACTTTTTGAAGATTTTCTCGCTGAAAATGGCATGCCTGAATACAGACTCAATGCCTACTTCAGATATATCAAGGCACAACTCGAGCCGAAGGATGAACCGCCGTCAGACTATGAGATACCCTTTGACGATTCTGAGAGCGAAGACGAAGAAGAAGAGGAAGCTATGCAAATGTCATCTTCTGATGAGGAAGGTCTCAATGAGCTTGTTAACTTCACGAAGAAGTATGATGGCGTACGTGACCTGGAGTTTGAGACGCGTACGGTTAAAACGAAGGGTAAAGGCCGTAAGAAGCAGTTGGACCATGATTCAATTGCTGGGGAGTTTGGTGAAGCATTGCAAGACCAGTGGGCCAGAGACCGTGAACGTAAACGGGAAAAGCGCCAGAATAGAGAATCAAACATCGCAGCAGAGCATTCCTCATCCAGTGATCTATGCCTGAAATACCCATACACGATATATATCAAGGATATACGCTTAGAATTGGATGAATTCCTTGGTGATAGTGGCCGCAGATCTCTTACTTTCCCACCTTTGGATCCACATGGCAACAGAACTGTTCAAAACATGGCACATGCTTTCAACATGAAGTCCAGAAAGTTCGGAGCTGGAACGAGGCAACACGTCGTGGTTATCAAGAACAAAAGAACATATCGGTCACTACCGGAGTATGACTCCATTCAGAGATATCTTCGTCAAAGACCGGTGTTCAACCGTATTGACCAAAAGCGTCCTCGCGCCGAGATTGATAACGAGAAGTCATCAAGACGTGGTAACCCAAGCAAAGCCCATGTCAAAGAAGGTGATATCGTCGGCGCCAATGCACCAGAGATCTCGGGCGATAACTTTGGCAGACGTTTGTTGATAAAAATGGGCTGGAGGACAGGCCAAGGTCTTGGTCTAGATAACAACGGTATAGCAGAGCCTGTGATGGCTAAGGTGAAGAAAACCAAACTAGGTATTCGTTAGACAAATTCATTACAAGGGAGCTTTAATTAATGATTTCTATTAGATGCATTTATTTCTTCTTCTTACCCTTTTTCTTTGGCGGAGGAGCAGCATGTCCAGTAGCTTTCACATGCTGGAAGAGCTTATTACGGGATGGGAATGAGGTATTACATACACTGCATTTCTCTGAAGCACCCATTGGCTCCTTTGGTTTTGACTGTGGCTGTGGTTGTGGTTGTGGAGTAGTAGAACCCGAAGTTGAAAACATTGAACCGGTCTTCTTAGATTTCTTCTTCTTCTCCTTCTTGGAAGATCCCCAGTCATCATCAGAGGCACCGGCATCAAGCCCCTTACCTTTCTCTAAAGCAGCAGCAAGCTTGGAAAGCTCGTCCTCCACGTCCTCAACGTCCTCCTCTGCGCCCTCTTTCGGAGCAGTCCGACTGTACTTCTTCTTCTTCTTCTCCTTTTTGGAAAGTTTTTTTGGAGCAGCTTGCTCTTCATCTAGGTTAATATTATCATCAATATCAGAGAGATCATCATCTACCTCAACATTCTCTGGTTCTTGAGGTGTTATATCTTTTTGTTCGTCATCTTTCTCTTCTAAATCCATACTCTTGAGTTGTTCCTCGATCTTTCGAAGTTCCTGATCGATATCGTCTCCATCACCATCCAGGTCACTGAAGTCTTCTAGATCACTAAAATCATCAAGATCTTGCATATCACTGTCGCTGAGATTGATTTCTTCTTCATCAGCGGTCTCGAATTCACTTTCATCGGAGACAGAATCGATTCCCAGAGAGATACCCTCCTGTTTCATTTCCCATTTCAACTTTTTGAGAAGTTTCTTATGCTTCGTACTGCTTTCATGAGCCTGAAACTGTTTTTCAGTCTTAAAGATCTTATCACAGATGACACATTCAAACACATGTTGGTCTTCCCCTTCTTCATCATATTCGCTATCACCCGCAAATCTGCCTTCCATGTCAGCAAGTTGTTCATCATCAAGCATCTGCCAGCTCTGTTCCTGGAATTGATTTCTCAAGGCAGCATTTGCCTGCCTATCCCTCTCTATCTGCATTCTCAAATCCTCCTGTTGCTTCCTCTTTCTTTCCTGCTCAAATTGAGCAGCACCTTCTTTCACTCTAGGATCTCTCTTCTTGATGAAAGACACAAAGCTCCTCACCGTCTCATTGAATTCCCTCTTAGCCAAGTCTCTGGCCTTCTTGTTCTCCTTCTCCATCGCACGCCTAGTACGACGGTCACCAGCAGTGGAGTATCTATATTCATCTTTCCAAGAGAATGTCTTTACAGTGGAAAAAGAGCCCCATACTTGATAAAACTTGCGCACTAGGGAGGCATAATCAGAATCAGTGTTTCCAAATTTTGGATAGAGATTGTTTGTTGTGTCATTATGGTCGTCATCTTGGTGCTTAGCATAACCATCCAGCCCTTGTTGTCTTCCTGCAAGCACATCTTCCTCAGCAAGCTTGTTAAAGAGTTGGGTCATAATAGCGTACATCCCATAGGGGGAGTTGTCCTTCCTCGTGTACAACGAAGGATCAAAAAACTTCAGAATCTCTTCGACAGTGGTACCAGCGATCTCAGGCTCAACGTGTTCATCGTCATCATCATATCTATCATTAGCGTCGCGTAAGATCTGAGACTTATGAGAGTCATACCAGGCTCTCTCTTGAGGATCTGAGAGTACTTCATAGGCTGAGCGGATCAGTGCAAATCTCATTGTGGCCTCTTCAATGTTCTCAGGGTTCTTGTCCGGGTGATAGACAAGCGCCATCTTTCTGTAGGCTCTCTTCAACTCAGAGTCATTCACAGAAGACGATACTCCGAGCAGCTCATAGTAGTCCGTCTTCATCTTCTGGCGTTATTTTTGCCTCTTCCTGGTTCCCGCTGTTAAAGTTTTATCATCTATCAAAACTTTTCAGTTTTCTCCATCGCCTGTAACGTTTTGGACGGACGGATCAACCAACAGTCTCCTGTTTTGGGCTCTCTATACATTACTACAATTGAGAAAGTGATGTCGCAGAAGACTACTCATTCAGATTACACAATCATAATATCTTTAGTCCACACAGGGATTATTTATGGCTTCTTGTTCAGCACCGCGTACAGCAGCTCAATGTTCTTGTACATCAACAATGTGCACTGTAAGAGCTTATCTCTCGAGTTTGACTGTATAAAGTCCTTCATTTGTATGTGTTGATTATAGAGCAGTTTATGGGTCCTTGAGGCAAAATCGACAAGAATATCTTCATGTTGAAGCCGAAGTGCGATTTGCGGTATCAACTCTCTGACCTTCGAAGATGGGATGTTCAAGTTTATCAAGATGTTCTTGAGGATGTTTTGACATTGAATCAAGGTCAAAGAGTCCAACTGCGAGAGCTCAAGTTCATCATAGAGTGAGAGACCACTTGAGGTCTTACCATTGAGTTCAGGGAACTTCGTAGGTGTGATCTGTTCATCGCTGTTACCCATGATCTTGGAAAGCTTTTCGTCTGTCGATAGCTTCAGATCATGGATCGTCGCTTCGAGCCCTTTAATAGTCGTTCTGCTCTCAACGATATTCTTATCTTTCAACTCGATGATGTCTTTCAAGCCAATATTGGTACTCTTTACAGTAGATGCCTCCTCTTTCAAGTCTTCATTGAGTTTCTTTATTCTCTCGAGATCCTCTTGGAGAAGATTGAACTTCTTATCCTGTTCTGATATCTCCTCCGTTGTAAAGATCTTCAAGTTCATAGGCGTCTTTCCGCTCCTGGAGTTCTCAATGATGGAATCACCATTCGGTATGGTACTCAACAAACTCTTCAACTGTCGGAGTTCCTCCAATTCAGCACCCTCACTCTTATTGACGTCTCTCCTCTGTCTTGGCTTTGATGGTGTGTCGTCGTGGTAACTTGAGTTCTTGGATAGTGAAATGTCTTCATCGTCTTCGGAGCTAGACCTGGATTCAGCAGTCTCCACATTTTGTGCCAGCTTGGACAGCTTGGACTTCAAAATGTCCTTTGGTTGTGCCTTCAAGGGGATATCGACAGGGGTGGATTGCATCAAGGGAGTCCACTGTTTATCAGGAGCTGGACTATTGAAGACAGCTTTCTTGATTCTGTCTGTCGATGTACTCTCCGTCTGTGTAGATATGGGCACCTGATTAGTGGTTCTTGTCTTCTTCAACTTGGCATCCAAGTATCTGGCAATCTCCATCTCATTCTTATCACTGAATTGTGGAATGTCGAGCACATTAATAAACTCTTCTGTCCCCTTGTCAACAAAGAGGAAGGACTCCTGACCGGTTTCGGACAATGTGGTGGTCATATTAATGCGTCAGTGGAAGGGGGAATATATGTGAAAGTACAAAGAGGAAGAACGGGCGATGTATAAGGAGAGATTTTGGTAAAGGGTAGAAATGCTCAAAGAGATGGAATCAATATCTGGGTGTATGTTTTGCTGCTGGTCGAACACTGAAAAAGACAGATCACCAGGGAGACTGTGCAGAGTCCTGAGAAGATGTCAGTTTGTGTGGGTTTCTCTTCCGAAAAAGCGTCGCAGCTGTGGTTTCTGTGGTTTCTGTGGTTTCTTAAATTCTTGTTTGTTTTGGTCTTTGTGTCTTCTCGGCGAAACGTAAACAAAACAAAAAACGGCTGGTGGTTGCCATGGCAACGAGATAGAGAGACTTCTGTCCCAA